>ML675621.1:7707872-7862841 GCA_007922155.1 Mesoclemmys tuberculata
AAGAGAAGTGTTAAAGGCTTAAAGCAATCAGATACATACAGATGATTTAAAAGTCCATATACATCAGGTTTCTAGAACAATTGTGGAGTTGCAGGCTTGTATAGTTCCTCTGGTATACATCCAGTACCTGGATGGGTCTAAGTCCTTCAGTTCAGTTGCAAAGTGTGTTAATCCAGAGGTGTGTCCGCAGCTGGACAGGAACAAGGACACAAGGCAAAGACGAAGACAAAGACAAAATGGTTTCTGTGGTTTGATCTTATATACCCTCTGTTGCTGGCCATGTGGCTTGTGGAATTTTACAGGAACCAAAATGGAGTCCATAGTCACATGGGCCAATCCGGGTAACTCTTCAGGTATGCCTTTAGTTTCTTCCTAGGCCTTTGGCTTCTGTAAAGGTCTTGATGGGCCATTAAGCGGGCTATTGTCCTGTGGCCTCTCTGTCTGGGGTGTGTCTTTTACAGCACAGTTTGAAATACAGGATATCAAAGATCTCCATAACTTTCCTTACACATATTACACATGAACACAAATATTATCATCTTATTCAGCATATTATAACCTTTCTAACAGTACCTGACATGGTATGTCTCACATGAATCACTATGTTTTTGACATATTAATGTCTAATTACACAAATGCCCCCCCCTCCTAATGCAGCCCGCGTGACACCAGCTACTCAACATAAAATGCCAGGGGAGAGCTCTCCAGATGCAGATGATGCGGGGAGAGACTTGTGGCTTATAGAGCCATCAGATCTTGGCTGTGTGCTAACAGCTGAGCCGCAAAAGCATGGGGGCTGTTGGAGGCCCAGTGCAATTTGTGTTGCCTAACCACTGTCCTACAGGCCTAACATAACTTTGGGTTGGCAGAGATGAATAGACTACAGAGTAACCTCGCAGATATCTAAGTTTCTGCATACCGGAGCACATAAGACAAAATACACATGCATGCTTGCAGTAGCACACAGATAACAGTGATGGGAACAATAAATTATCCTTGAACGTATGGGGGTACACTTTTTTTTATTGCCAAGGGGCATATTTTTACACCACCCCTCCTATCACCAGATGTTGTTTTGACGACCCCAATGAAGGCTGAAAACCCAAATGTAGGTAATTAGCATATATGATAATAAGTAGAGAGGTAATTAGGAGAAAGCTGTTTATGGAAGGGTATAAGAAGTCACTACTTAGACGGGGGGGAGGGGGGAGAGCGGGCGCTCCATCAGCACCTGATTCCGTGAGAGGTGCTGCCAGTCGGACCAGAGGATCCACGGACTCCCTGGCAGGGCCCATGAAGAAAGCTGTTCTGGTATACAGCCTTCTAAAGCGACTGCTTAGGTCTCCCGGCTTAGTGAGTATGATATATTATAGTTAATTTTAGGCTTTGTCTTCAATTAGTCTCTCTCTAGAAAACCTTGCACATCAAACTGTATTGATCTACAAAACGGGCATGCCGTGTCTCACTGGTATCCACACCGATCACTGAGTGTCCGGTGTCAACAGGGACCTTCAAACCATGGATCACCTCTGTCATCCCTGCCTTAGGCCAGCCCTATTTACATATGCATATAAGGACTGCACCACCTCCGTCCCAATGAACACCGGGCGGGAGGGGTGTTGCCTTGCTCTGGCCTATGAGAGGTTTCCAAGGAGAATTTCCCATACTCTTCTTGACTCCCGTGAGCTCTGCACAGAATCACTGAGAACACATGGTCCAACCTGAGAGCCTCAGACAACCTGAGAGCACAGACAAACCTTTCACCGTTACTGTCAGTGGCTCTGCTGCAGGTGCGTTAGCTGACATTCATGTGCAAGAACTGGGGCTCCCTGGAAGCCAGCTGGCAAATCACGTGAATTATTAGTCAACAGGCCCGCCCCCCGCTACCTGAGGCAGCATCCCTGTTAGATACAATAAACAGGTATTTTAATCACTGCCTAGTAGAGCTGAAAACACAAGGTTAGTAAATTACAACGGCAGCCTATAGTCTTTGCTTCCCGCACTGCTGGAATGATTGGTAATTATCACCTTACATTGTGTGAACTGATTTGCCTCAGAGGCCAGACTGGTAGGAGGAGGATGGTGGAAGTGGGAGAGAGTGGGGGGGATCAGGGGAGCGTGGGGGGGAAGGGGTGGGGCAGAGGGAGGGTGACTTGAAGACAGAGATCCAGCCATGTCTGCATGAAAACTGGGGTGGATTTGGCAGGAGGGTTTGCTCCCATCTGGAAGGCTCCCTCCATTTTCTCCAGACTGCCGCCCTGGCATCAGCCCCTGCAGCAGAGCAGAACACAACTTCAATGGCATTTCGATGGGGACCATGGGCCGAGGGACAGAGTTCGCCAGTCCTGTGCTGTGCTGCAGCGGAGGGTCGAACATTGCCTGGAGCTGGGGGCGGTTGTGGGAGGAATTTTGATGTTTGCCAGTTGGGTGCAGCTCAGCTGACACAGCGTGGCTGGACTGTCCACACGCAGGGTGGCTTTAAGCGAGGGCAGGGGGTGCATGGTCAATGGAGGAGGATGGTGTTCCTACCCCAGTAGTGCAACCAGTGGTCAGATTCTCAGTTGGTAGAAATGGCCACAGTGCCTTTCAAGTCAATACGCTAATCTGCAGCAGCTGAGGAACTGGCCTCAGACTGTCTCCACTGCAGCGTGCCCTGGAGCAACGAAAATAATTTGGGTACTATCGCTGGTCATGGGAAGAAAATGGCTCAACTCTGTTCATGGCAGCAGGCCTGGCTCTGCTCTCACTCTGGCTTTATGCTGGGGCAATTCCATTGTTTTCAGTGGACGTACTTCTGATTTGCATCAGTGCTAAGTGAATCAAGCCTGACAAATCTGAGTGAGTGACTCTGAGGAGGGATTCCCCTATATACCTGGGGGAGCTAAGTCTCTGTTACAGGGTATGGCTTCCACGTTCTGTAGCTTGAGACTGGGCTGCTTAACAAGTTAAACAACAAGCCTGAGTCAAGGTGAGAAACAGCGTGGGACTGAGGAAAACAAATCAGATGCCATTTGCGAAAGTATTCCTCCCTTAAATGGTGCTGGCATAATTTTTTTTTTAATTCCTCTTTCAATTCCTAATAAGAAAGCTCTCCAGTCTGAGATGCTAGGATACAGTGCTGATCACATCCAATTTCACTCTGCATCAGGGAAGATGTTTCCTGTGTTGATCTCTCCCCACCTCATGCCCCTGTTCCTCTCCTCAATTCATGTTTTTTCCTCCTTGGAGCTTTAATAGCCAGCAGCAGCAGCCAAAGTCCCTCAGCAAGGAACAAACACAAAAATGACCTCAGTTTACCCCTTTTCTTCTCTCTTGCAAGAACCTGGGAGAGGACAGCTGCCTCTGTCCCTCAGCCTTGGATAGCAAGGTGCAGGGAGTTTTAATGATGATTGATACTGAAACCTATACACACTGTACCACAGCATTAAAAAAAGCAGACAAATGTGGGCCTGGCTAAAGCCCACTGAACTTAATAGGTGTCCTTCTCCTGACTTCGCTGAGCTATGGCTTAGGTGCTAGGAAAGCCATATAGCATGACAAGCTGCATGAAGATTCCCAGATTTGTGCCACTAGCCAGACTGCCTATAGAGATGGTCTAGTGGTCAGGCTGCTATCTTGGGATTAAGAAGATCCAGGTTCAATTCTCTCCTCTATCAAAAACTTCCTAGGTGACCCTCAACAATTTACACAAACTCTTAGCTTGCAGCAAGCTGGGGCATAAATCCAGCCTGCTGTGCACAAACTGTCTGTGTGGAGCCTGCGCTGTGCACAAAAAGTTCCATGTTGCACTTTAATCTCACTATGGAGCTTTCAGCACACGGCAGGCTCATGCAGGCTAGATTTTCACCTCAGCTTGCCACAAACTAAGAGGTCATGCAGACAAGCCCTTAGTCTCTGTGCCTCAGCTCCCCTCCTGTACAATGGGGATAGCTGCACTGTCTCACTTTACAGGGCTGTGAGGAGGACAAGCCACTACGTTAATAGCAATGAGGTGCTCAGGCATTATGGTAACAGGACCTATAAGTACCTTAAATAGAGAACTGGGGGATCCTGGCTCCCCACAGGGTGATGGATGCTATGATAGGAGGGCTTGACACACTCTCACAAGAGTCGACCTTGGACATCTCTGCTCACCAGAGTCCGTTCTGGCAGTAACTCAGTAAGGACAGTAACTCAGTCTACCCCCCCCCCACCCCCACCCAGTCCCACAGTGGATCGCCTGAGCACTGCACAAACAGTAACAAACGTGTCCCCACAACCCCTCTGAGGCCTGGGAGTATGGGTATCTCCACTTTTCAGATGGGAGATGAAGGGACAGTGCACAAAGATACAAAGGGAATCTGGCACAGCCAGGAATTGCACCCACATCGCCTGTGTCCCAATGCCTTACACATCAGGCCAGCCTTCCACACAACATAATGGCTTGTGCCCATCAAATATTATTAAACTCTGGGCAACTGCGGTGCCATCCTGCCGTTGTACTGCTACTTTCTTTGTGGTGGGAAGAAGCCTCTGGTGCTTAGCAGAAAGGATGAGACAGGACTGGTCAAGACCTAAGAGCTTTTCTTCTAGAAACTGAACTTGATGGAGTGTTTCACAGGAAAATGACAGCAACCTGCTGTGCCTCAAGAGACAATTATTTTCCCTTCATTGGAAGTAACTGAGTTTCTCCATTGGTGACACTAGTAATGTCACTGACACCAATAGCTGCCTTATGGAAAGGATTTCTCCTCATCGATAAGTATTAAATCTCTCTGTTTCTACCCCCTAACCAAGCCCCCTCTTTCCTCTGTGCCATCATGTCCCTCCCCTGCTCTTTTACATGATATGGTAACCAGAAGACCTGAAGAAATAATGCAGAGAGCAATTCATCTGAAGAGTTTACCCTCCTTCTGGTCATAGAATATCCCTGAACAGATTGTCATTCCCCCTCCATTTATCTTTTTCAAATCAAATTTATTCCCTGAATACTATTTCTGAATTTTCTACTGGTGGATATTCTAAACTGGAGTCAAGGGACTTAGGTTGGCTATTGGCTGCACAATCTGTTTGTAGTAGGGAGGTGCCTAGGGGCCCTGTTCAAACCGGGGCCCCACTGTACTAGGTGCTGTACATACAAAGACGTACAGAGGGTGAAAACAAGGAAGTATTATCCACATTTTACAGATGGGGAACTGAAGCACAGAGACATTAAGGCCCCAGTGCTGCAAGTTGTTAAACAGTCAAGCACCAGGCTAGCAAACCACTTAAGCAAATGACTAACCTGACACACGAGTGGTTTCACTAACACTATTCGCATGTTAAAGTGCGGTGGAGGACTGGGATTCATGTACTCACTACTTACAGGACCGAACCCGAAGTCATTTATCTGAGATCATCCATGGAGGATGCAGCAGAGCCAGGAATTGACCTGAGGTCTCCTCCTGAGTACTCATGGAAGGTCTTAAACAAGACCCTCCTGGCTTTCTCAGTAGAAGTCAATGGTAGGGTCCCGTTTCCTGATGAGATAAGCACAAACACTGCCATTCACTTCCCCTGCACCTTCCACAAGCACTTTCACCAGTGAAACGGAGAGAGACCACTATGCGTGCCCTGGTGCTCTCTGAAGGAGAGAGCCACGACAGGTTCCTTTGGATATGGGATAATGGCTGAGATGTGATTCTCTTTTGGAAAGGTTAATTTAGTCCCTGGGGAAAAAAAAAAGTCTTAATATATATAATTAGCACTTACACAGTGCTTTACATTTTCAGAGCGCTGTACAAACATTAACTAATCAACCGTCACAAGGCCCCCAGAGGCAGGGAAGCACCCTCATCCTCATTCTCCAGAGAAGGTAACTTAAGCTCCCAGAAGTTATTGTATGTCACACAGCCAGGCAGAGGTGCAGCCTGAATTAGGACCTGGGAGCACCACCACCGAGGTTTAGGCTCAGCCACTAGACCAGTGTTTCTCAAGTGATATCTGGAGGCATCAAGAAATTCAGACCTGTCTGGCTGCTGGGGTGGGGTGAGAATTTACAACAAACTCCCTACTAGCAACCACTCTTCATGCCCCACCCAGTGCTGCCCTTAGCCAGCAAGGAGAGCAGAAAGGACACTTATTCTTCACACATGCTTCACCATGCTCAGAGGGACACCCCTGGCAACTCCAGGGTCATGGATAGTCCTGCTTGGTCCTGGAGACTGGATTACGGATGCACTGGGATCAATATTACCCTATCTTGCCCTTTAGAGGTAGCCCAGTGACTGGATGATTCTCAACCTTCAGCTCAGTGGGATCACACCGCTTCCCAACAGCCTATTTGCAGTACAGCTCAGAAAGCTTAGGCTGAAGTTATTGATTTTGGGTGCCTACATTTCTAGGTCCCCAATCTGGCCACCTTGAGCCTGATTTTAGAGGCCCTGGCTACTCCAGTTCCCATTGTAGGCTCTCAAGAGGGGCACACAAAAATCGAAGCCTCCAAAACTAATGGCCACTTTAAAAAATGTCAGCCCTACTGTCTGTTAATTAGGTATGCATGATTCTTGGAACCCATCTTTACTGAGAATCCAATTTACACTAAAGAAATGATGGTGCTGGAAAGCTCATTCCATCATGAGTTTGAATGCATGCTCCAATAGTCCCGGGTTAGTCAACCATTCCCAGACAAGCCACAGCACAAATCTTACACTGGTGGCACCACAGCCCATCCCAACAGGAATGACCTTTGTCCCACTTCCTCTGTTGTGTTTCCTCCTTTGGTTTGCTCCCTGGGCTTTTCCCCATTGGAACCACGTTACTGTCATGACTAGGGAAAAACAATGGGAGGAGTGAGTAATGTCGACACGTGCAAGTAGTGGCAGCTTCGATTGTATGACAGTTTTCCGTTGTTGCCATTGTTTGGGAAATACAGATGTTTATCTCATGATTTTCAGAACTACATATGTGGTGTCTTGTGTGTATACTATACATATATGCACACACGTAAACCTATATGTTGATTATAGATATAGATCTATACATCTAGCTAATGTAAAAATCTAGCACAAGTGCATCTTTAAGCTGAGAAATCATTCAAAGCTCAGGAAATACACAAGTAAGGTAAAGCTTAGCTCTAACTCCTGGAGCATATGTCTGTTTGAATTAGGATAGCTACTTACTAGGTACTAACAGAGCCTGTTACCACAGCACGTCACAACCTCTGTTTTATACTTACACACCGTTGGGAGGCAGGGCTGTTATCCCCATTGTACAGAGACAGCGACACAGGGAAACCAGGTGATTTGCCCAGGGTCAGACAGGAACCCTGTGGCAGAGCAGAGAATTGAAGCTAGGTCTCCAAAGACCCAGGCTACTGCCCTAACCACTAGACCATCCTTTCTCTCTTACATTTATAGCATTATAAATAATTAATCACTAGATAACGTCAACTAGATTATTTTACCCAATCTTACCTCACCTCTGGCAAAATATAGTACATACAGTCTTCAGACATGGCTTAATTTCATTAAGTCTGGCAGAGATCTAAAAGCAAGCCAAGTTTGAAGGGCTATGGTTCAGTAATTATAAAGTTATGAAGTAAATTGAAACTTTTTCATGTATTGTTTTTGAGAAACTCAAACCTAGGGCAGTTTCAAACACTGGGCAGCAGTGATGCCCTTTAGATTTGACTCAGTCTCAGTTGTAAGTGCTAGATGCCCCAGAGTTCAAAATGCCTCACAAAGGTCTGTAACCCATCACATAAACTCCTAGGTGAGTGATTAAGAAGAGTTGTACAGATCAGGACAGGATAAGTGATTACCTCATAGCAGTATTATGGAACGGGGGTGGCAACTTCAAAGTTAAAGCAGTAGCTAGTTTTCATTTATAAGTCCAATTCTGTTTCTCCAACCCCAACTGCATACCAAAAAAAAAAAAGGGTCTGCCTGAAGTTCTTATGCCACAGGAGTCTTATTCCAGAAAGGCTCAGATTAATCAGCTAAGGCATTGGGGAGAGAACGGTGTTTGAAAAATGGAAGGTTTTTCATTTTTGCAAGAGACTTTTTTTTTCTTTTCAGAACGACATCTCAAAAACTGCTTGGTCTATTAACTCCAAATTTATTTATTCATCTGTACTAGTGCCTTTGAGTATTTGGGGAAGGACTGCATGGTTAATTTTGAAGTTATTTGCTATGGACTTTTGCACCTCTCAGAAGTCCATGAGATCCCCATGGAGTTTTGAAAGTCCTCAATGCTGGTCTTCAAGGACATTAAGACATCTGCAGGGGGCTTGCAAAAGCCTGATGCTTTTTTTGAAAGTCTGGAGCTGACCCAGCCAGGTTGAAGGACATTAAGAAATCGACAGGGGTAGCCAGTCTATTTTATGAAGTCCAGAGCTGATCTGCCTGCGTTAAATAACTCTAAGAAGTCTGCAGGGACAGCATGGACACTTCGGAAATTGTGGACCTGAAGCAGCCAGGTTGAAGGATTTTCAGAAGTCAGGAGGCATAGCTTTGAAGAGTCTTTGGTGCTGTTTTAGAAAGCAGGAGACTAAGATATGCCAATTAACACAAATGTCACCTAGGAAGCCATCTACTTTACATGTCTGATGGAGAAAAAAATAGTTCCACAGAGCAGAGGTGCCAGCATTTTTCCATGACAGTTTTCTAAAAGTAACTACTGAAATTCCCAGGCAAAAACTGTAAGATTGTAAACACATATCAGTTACATAAGAAGATGTCCTAAATAAGTATTAATGTTTGAAACCCAAGGTATGCTAAAGCTTCAGAGAGCAAACGTGAAAAATCTGGAAAATCACAGTTCCACAAATAACCTTAATTCTGACCTCAGACCAATACTTAGGTTCTACCTATCCACCACCAACCCCTTTATGACCAGCCACTAAACTGCCACACTCCACTAAGATCTTCTGCATTTCTGGGGGGGATAGCAAAGTCTTACCTACTATACTGTAAACACAGCTCTTCAAACTGCCACTCATGCAAATGTAGATTACTGCTATATTATGAGCCAGCCAGAGAGATACCTAATCCATTCTGCAAGGCAATGTGGTGTCATACTCCACCTCCCACATTCACCTCCTGATGTAGCTCAGGTATTGCACTGTAATATTATATTATTATATTATACCTGTGCCTCCTCCTGAGAAAAGCCACAGCAACCACACTGTAAATAGAGTTATTATATGGAGCTCAAGCCCACAGGCATGTTTACATCAACCCAGCACATAAATATTCCAATGGCTTACTTGAAGGTGTATTTCCTCACTATTGTATTTATGTATGGCATGGTGGAATGGGATATGGGGGGAGGATTAAGGCTGATCTTTTTGTTGTGTGTTAATGAGCCTAACTCCATATTAGTGAATGTTGTAGCTGTATACAGTCCCAGACAACAATATAATATAAATGTATACCTGTATCTATAGATATATATTGATATTACATAGACACACACACACACACACACTCACAAATTCATGTAAGCACACACCATATATACTATAAATTTGCACAAGAGCTTTGATCCCAACTACTATAACTGAATAGGTTATACAATCCATTTGTGTGTGCAAACTCTCCCTCTGTGTGTGTCATACACCTCCCCTTTCTGTCAACACCTTCCACCCCACCATACAATGGAAAGCAAAAACATCACTAAGCAACTCTGATTATTTCCTGAACAATTCTAACAGCATGAGCTACTAGAGGTATATAATAAAAGGTTTAGCTCTATTGTTGCTCTCCTGTCACCCCCTCTGGTGGGTTACAAATGTAATACAAGCCCTGGGCATCTTAACACACTTTTCATTTGGCAAAGCTTTGCCTGTGAAGAGCTGGTATGTATCACACTAGTGTCTGGGAAGGGGGCAGTGGCTGGTACATAGGAGCTGGCAGAGAATAGTCACTGTCCTCTATGAGATGCACATTATTTCTAGATAGAATCCTTCTACTTCCAACATCAGTGACTCTCTACCAATAGCTCTGTTTTACTTCCTGACAGAGAAGTACTATTATTTAGCAAAACAAACCTCTCCTCCACAAAACCAGGGCATGGGGAACAGGATGAATGAGGTGGAGAGTAATTGGATACAAAGCCTTTCACCTTTAGGACACTTTTGGTTCACATCTGGCTTGATTTGGCAGAAGCAGAATGATTCCCAGGAGGAGACTGTTTGGTGACCTGTGTGCAGTGAGGGGGTGGGTCTCAGTCTAGTTGCAATTGACATAGGGAAACACAGCAAAGACCCCACCACAACTAATTAGTCCAAACTTTGCAAAGAGGCCAAGGGGACAGCTACCCCAGTGCTTCCCAGGAGTTACTCCCTGTAGGTCAGGAGGGGGATATGGCAGGAGGGCAAATTGCACAGTGTGGAGAGGCAGAAAGCTCTTCTGATGTGAACATGCACACTGATGTTCCGTGCATAAACAGAGGACTCCAGTCTCCAGGGCTGTCCCTTGGCACCTTTCTCCACCACTAACACTCACTTAAGAAAAATTACAAAAAACCCAACACAGGATAATTAGATAATGACATTATTTTGGCCTGATGTGCCATATAATTAAACAACTAATAAACGGCAAGAGCCCTACGCTGGTGAGGCCGCTGAGTCAATACCACGCTATTACCATGAAGTAATTGAGTTTACAGAGAATCTAACACAGAAGTCCCAAAGCCCCATGCAAGTGATGGTATTAAAGCAACCAGTGGGGACCGACCTGATGGCTAAAGACAGATCTTTTCATCTATCTTACAGACTGGAGTCCCACCTAGAGGAGATGAGCTGATGCTTCATGTTGCTTTAAATAATTCTGCTAGACTCTGCATGTGAAGCAGCAGATTTCACAGCTAGCAGAGGCCATTTCCCAGGTGATTTATCCAATTGGCACTGAAGGGGTTAATGGAGATATGCCTGCATTAATTTTCTTGGATAAAAGATGGGTTTTTGACAAAATGGACTGGGGGTGGGGGAAGGCATTTTCATCTAGAATTTTCAAGTTTTCCTTGGGAAAAAAAAAAATTTTTTTGGCAACTGAAAGTCTACTTGGGACATAAGGGTTGTTCCCACGGCTCTGTGCTGCCCCATGGCTCCCTAGCCATGGGACATCGTCAGGGGGCTGAATGCTCCAGCACTAAATAGTGCTCTGATGCTGCACCAGGGGGCCTGGATTTGTAAGTTTAAAAGTCCTTTCCTGACTTTTACCAAACTCTGCAGAAAAACATTATTCCTGGGATGAGATGAGATGCAACAGGCACAATCTCCGGCCAAATGGCTAGTACGTGGAGAAGATGGACAGGAGGAAGGGCTGAAAATCAGCTAGCTTCCACCTGAACTATGGAGCAGTTATTGGTGCTCTGTTAGTCATTGCTGTGATGGGAATGGCTTGTGGTATTTAGTTACTCTAAGTCAAATCTAATCAATCAATAAACGCCCACCACTGTATGTACAGACACAGCTACACCCAGAGTCCACAGTTAACCAAGGATACACTTGTGTGCACACACACTCCAAATTCAGTCCTATGGACACAGACAATGCAAACGTGCCAGAAAACCAGCTCTACAACAGTTTGGACAGTCCAAAGCATTCACAGGTCCTTAGCCATGGTCCTGAAGCATATCTACATTAGCTCTTCAGGGCAAGGACTGCTTACTACTCTGATTGTGCAGTGCCTGGCACAGCTTGTCTCTGCATCCTGGCAGGACAAGTCTCAAAGCTTAGCAGCAGCATGGAAACATCTGTCATCCCAAAGCAGAGTTACAACCCTCTTCCTCCGTGTTGCTGTCAAGTCCCTACATGGCAGGCAGGCCCACATGCTGCCTGACAGCAAGTTCCCAGCATAGAATGCAACAGGACAAAGGAGATGAGGTGAGGCAAGGGATTTGCAGTATGTTCAACGTAGGGATGATCCACAACTGGAACCTTAAGACTGAATCCTTCAGACTTCCGGGTGGGGAAGCAGTTGGCTGTTTGGATTCGAATTGTCTCCAATGTTTTGGTTCCGGATCAGATGAAAACCTATCAGGGCCCAATTTTCTGATTTGAATGAAGCCAGAATCTTGCAAGGAAGTCCATTCTGATGGCAATGTGGCCCAAGGTGATAGAAATCTTGGAAGAAGAACTGTTCTAAAGAGACTTCTGCCATTTCAGAAGGGCAGAAAACTTGCAAGGGCAGCAGACCTTGTGGGGTCTGTACTTCTGAGGCTGATGTCTCATTAGGATGGCTTGGAAGAACTCAGTGCCATTGAATCTTTCACTGAACCCTGGCACACTGACTCGGTCCCAAACCCAGATCCAAGCAGGTGGAGCTGAGACCTGCTCCTCTAGCTCATCCCCAGTGCCATCAGGCTCCATGCCATCCTCAGTTGTGTGGTGCAGAGTGAAGCCATGTTTAGAAACTCACTTCTGATCAGAATTGGCTTCTAGTCAGGAAAAAGTGAACCCCTGATATTATAGAGTCATAGGTTTTAAGGCCAGAAGGACCCATTATGGTCATCAAGTCTGACCTCCTGCATAGCACAGGCCAGAGAGTCTGACCCAAGAATCTCTGCAACAAGCCCACAATATCTGTTTGAGCTAGAGCATCTCTTTTAGAAAGACTCCTAGTCTAGACTTAAAGTCTACAAGTGATTATCTCTAGCAAAACCTCTGGCAGAACCCAGGACATCAGCAACTCCCAAGTCCCTGACAGACACCACTATACACCTCCAACAGGCCTGTCTCGCATGCCAGGAGACCCTGCCTCATTTCTCTCTCCCAGTGTCAGTGAAGCAGTTGGTAAGCAAGAGAAGGATGAGCTCTGAATGAAGCCTGGAAAGAATATGGCAGTTAGGAGCCTTTCCTTACAGATGTGGCTATTGTGGTCTGGTCACTGAATTGGCATGGGTGGAGTTTAGCCTGTGTGTGTCAAATTCAGAGCTACACAGTGCTGATGGGCTCAGGTGTCTTGAGAGAGAGAGAGAGAGAGAGAGAAACTAACATGAGGTAGCAGCTATGAACAGATGCAGGATTCCTGTATGTTCCTGGTTGGTGATAGCAGGCTGGCACCCAGCTTAGAGTGAGAGCAGTGCGGCAAGGGCTCTGAAATGAAGCTTGAGAGGACTCGGAGATACCTGGAGTCCTACATCTGTGTGTCCAGTGCTATGTGTCACCATCAGTGCAGGGAGAAAGCAGGCCATAGAGCAGAGGTCCAACAGGAAGTGTCTGCTTGGTACCAGCAGAGGAAGCTCTCACCAGCTTGGGACTGAGGCGCTCTGATAGCATAGGGCAAGGTTCTCAACCCGGCTGATTTGCAAAGAGGTGTGAAAGGGTCATGAACACCCTGCCCTTCCGATATTGACTCGGAGAAGAAGGATCCCAGCTAGATCCTCAGACTCATAGACTCATAGGTCAGAAGGGACCAATATGATCATCTAGTCTGACCTCCTGCACAAGGCAGGTCACAAAACCCTACCCATACACATTTATAACAACCCCGAACCCATGACTGAGTTATTGAAATCCTCAAAAGTGAGATTTGAAGACCTCAAACTGCAGGGAATCCATCAGCAAGCGACCCATGCCCCACGCTGCGGAGGAAGGCGAAAAACCTCCGGGGCCTCTGCCAATCCGCCCCGGAGGAAAATTCCTTCCCGACCCCAAATATGGCGATCAGCTAAACCCTGAGCATGTGGGCAAGACTCACCAGCCAACACCCAAAAAGGAATTCCCTGCAGTAACTCAGTTCCCATCCAATCCAACATTCCCACAGACCATTGAGCAGACTTATCTGTCGATAATCCAAATCAATTGCTCAAATTAAACTATCCCATCATAACATCCCCTCCATATACTTATCAAGCTTAGTCTTAAAGCCAGATAAGTCATTTGCCCCCACTACTTCCCTCGGCTGGATGGAAGGGACTGTGGGTGATGCTAGTATGGAAAATGGGGTTCTAGTAGGGAAAAGGTTGAGAACCACAGGCATAGGGGCAGAGGGTCCCCCTTACTGAGTGTGGAGAATAGAAATGGGTATTGGTGCCAGCAGGCAGCACTGGCAGCAGGCTGTGGGGGGGGGGTGAGTGGAGGGGGGGTGCTAGCAAGATTTGAGGAAGGAGAGGAGCTGTTGACAGCCACAGGCAGATCATGTCATTAGTATGAGCCAAGCTTTGTGAACCCAAAAATTGAAATTTCTGAAAACAAGATGTGTGATTGTGCTTCTTGCCATCAATCAGCAGCGCACCTAGAGTGCATCAGTATCGCTACATCTCCATCTCAGATCCATCACAACATCCCCCAGCTGCTTCACAAAGGAGACTGCCTGACAAATCAACACACAGCGGGTGAGGGAAGAGCAGTGCCGCAGCCGTCACAGAGCTGTTTGGATGGGGGGTGAGCAGTGCTTGTGCCAAGCCTGAGCTGGGCTCCAGCGAGAGCCCGGCCAAGGGCCGAGAGGTGGGGAAGCCCTGGCATTTAATGAGTACCAAAAGAATCTGTGTTCTCACTTGTCCCCAGGAGAGGCTGGCACCTAACGCTGGCCTAGCTCTAAGTGTCTACACTCGAATGTTGCTCCCACCGATGTAACTCACCGACTTAACTCCACCTCACTTAGGTTGATGTAGTTGGGGCTATGCCAGGTCAGTGCAAAAAGCGCATGGCTTACATGAACCATCTCCCAGGGCCCCACACTGACAGTTAAATCGGTGCAGCTGCTCCTGGTGGGGATGTGCACCACCAACACAGATGTGTAGCATGCACGTGGGAAACTGATTCCATCCCTGCAGTGGCTGTATGTCGAAGTAACTTAGGTTGACTTAATTCTGTAGCACAGACTTGCCGAAGTCCTCTCTTCAGCTCAGTGCTATGGGGCTAAGGGAGTGTGGAGCAGGGACTGACACTTACACTGCAGTGTGACAAGTCTCTAACCCAAACGCTGCCCCCCGGGAAACATCCAAAATTCACCTATGGGTGACCCTGTGAGGCAAGTGCAGCCAAGGCATCAGCCAGAAGGCTAAGGAGGAAGAGGGTTAGCAGTCAAACTAAAACAGTCAGGCTGTTTGGAGACAATGGGTGGCCTGGGATAGGGCCTGGGATGCAGAGTTGCCTTGTGAGTAGAGCACTGGGGTCTATTTCCCAGCTCTGCCACTGGCTTGCTGGGTAACCTTGGGCAAGTCACTTCACCTTCCTGCACCTCAGTTTTCCCATCTGTAAAATGGGGCTAATGAGACTGGCCTCCTTTGTAAAGTGCTTTGGGATCTACAGAAGAAAAGGGCTAATTATTATTATTACTGTGTGATTGTGGAAGGGCTGTTTGTGTGTATTGTAATCTTTGCACTTCTGGTTGTTTCACAAATAAATCTCACAGCACTTAAGAACTATGTCTGACTCTGGGGACAGTAATGGGATAATACTCTTCACCCCTAGGTCACTGGTTTAAATTTAGCTCAAGTCAAATTCAGGCAAGTGACTGAAAGCTGCTGGCATCTGAAGGCTCTTCAGTGGCATATGTTGATACCTGCAGTCTTGTTCTTTGTGGACCAGTGTCTATGTCACAAAAAAGCACCACTGTAGTTGGTATTAATTGGTCCCCAGGCTGGCAAGCCACAGCAGAGAAGTCAAAGACTGACAGGGCAGTGCGGTGTAAACAACCCTCTCCCCTCATGGAGCTGTGTCTACATGGGGAACATCAGGAAACCTTCCTTTGCACTGGTGCATCTCTAAGATGACCAAGTTAGATTACAGTGGTACAATGCAAGTGCAGCACATCACCTGCACTACGGCAGCCAGAGTTTGTAGTACCAGTGCAGAAAAACTCAGAAATTACCCCTGTATAGATGGAGCTTAAAGACTGTACCTCAAGCTAGTAAGAATTCAGGCCCCATCATGGGGCAGCATTGTTATGGCCGTACTGTACCAGGGCAGCTAGGTACTGCGTCAAAGGCCAGTGCAGTCAGTCAATGCAAGCCCATCCATTGACTTTGATGGGTTTCGCATCAGGCCTTTAACACAGCATCACTCACCAGGTCTAAATTCTCTCACTTCAAAACACAAGAAGAAAAGAACCGTGTCTGGAACTTCATCATCATCCCCCAACCCCTGGTGCTCAAGTGTTTCCTAGGTACTCTCCAGTCCCTGTCACTATGGATCTGAGTGCCTCACAACCTCCATGTGAGGCAGGGCAGTGCTGTTATCCCCTTGTACAGGTGGGGAATGCAGGCACAGAGCAGATTTGGTCAGACAGAAAGTCCATGGCGCAGCAGAGGATTGAACCCCACAGGAATTAATCCAGGGAAGGCCTGTGGTATGCAGGAGTTCACACTTGATGGTCCCCATAGTCCCTTTTGGCCCTGGAACAGATGAATCTCCTGAGTGCCAGGACAGCATCCTGAGCGTGGCACCATCCTCTCTCTCCCAGCGAGAATCAAGGAACTGTATTACCTCGTCACTCGGACCTAGGATCTTTTGGTGAGAGCTTCCAAAACGTCTCAAACCAGCCCCAATTGGAAGAACAGCAGCTTCCCTCTTTGGGGGTGGAGGGAGACATCACTTGATGAGCTCCTATAGAAGACCAAAGGACTCACCATGCTCTTAGTTGCCCCTGTTGCACTACGTGAGAAGCGGGCTGAACGTGTTTTATGAGGTGCACTTTCGAAAGCACTGAGCACAGGACAAACCCTACTTTGACTCCTGTGGGAAAAAAGTTAGGGCACACGCTGAACACTTCTGAAAATCATACCCTTAATTTACTCCTCAATCCTAGGATAGGAGGGTCCTCCAGGGCAGGCACACTGGCAAGACAGTGCTGAGGAGATGATTTCCAGGCCAGCATGAGCTACAGGGGCAGTTTAAGTCCTCTAAAGAAATTGTGATTCTCTTGCAATAAGAATGAGCTCCATTCCCGAACGTTTATTAATGTATCTGCTGGTCACAAGCTTCTTTTGGGGGCAGCTGGCCCTGTTTTGTTTTGAATTCAAAGCCTAAGTCACAGCTATGTCTTCTCTTTATCTCTCCTTTTCTACACTGACATTTTAAAGGGAAGTTTACTCTCCCCCTTGAAGCATGAAAATCCATGTCCAAAATGCACACAGCCCAGAGAAGCTGAGAAGATAAACATATTTGGACGTGTGATTTCACAGTTGCTACGTTGATAGTGTTCAGAAGCTGGGTCCTGTCCATCAATTATGCCCAATGTGAATTCTAACGTGATATGGGAGAACAAAAACTGACTTATTAAAAGGGAAAAGAAGTGAGTGAACGTCAAGACAAGTTAAAGAAATAGCTCACATTTCAAGGAATACAGAAGGTCTTTCTGCTCCTCCTCTTCTCCCCATACAAGATTGCAACATCTAGGAACTAAATCCAAACCACAGCCACCATTTTAGAAAAATGATGACTGTTGGTCAAGAATAAATCTGACATGAGGCAAAATTTTTCAAAGCGCCAAAGTATTTTACACATAAAATACACTTAGGTGTTTTTGAAAATTTTACCCAGAAAGAATATAATTTATCACATGTCTGAATGTGAAATGAGATCCCTAGAGTGAGATTCAGGTATTAGGAAATATCTAAAAATAGATTTTAAGATGTCCCAAGAGGGAATGGAATATGCAAAGTGCATAGTGAAAGTATCAGCAATGTTCCAACAGTTCTGCCTAGTATTTGCCTTTTCCACAAATGAATTTTTGCTATGATCCTGCAAAAGAGTATTGTTATTTATATGTATTACAGTAGTGTATACAGCAGCTAGCGGAGATCAGGGTCCCATTGTGTTAGGTGCTGTACAGACACAGTAAAAGACAATCCCTGTCCCACAGAGCTTACAAGCTAGGTAGAAAAGACAGGTTTGGGTAGAACAGTTTTATTATCTGCATTTTACAGACTGGGAGGGAGGGGGACGATGACACATGGATACGACGGACTATAGCACAGAGAGATGTAGGCAATTCAGCCAAGTACTTAGGTTCTTTTGAAGTCAACAGTGCTTAAGCACATGCTTAAAGATGCCTAAGTTTTGCTGCCAGTCAATGTGATAAAATGCTCAGAAGTGCCTTGGCCAAAGTCCCACAGGGAGTGTGACACAGAGCTAGGAAATGAACCTGGAGAGCTGCCCAACAAGCCATTCCTTCCTCTCCTGTCACCATTCTACCCCAAGGGGCCACAGAACACTGGTCTGACATTCCTTTTTCTGGAAATCCAGGAGGACCACATAGGAGTAGGCTTTCTTGAGATATTTTGAGTCCTTTCTGGCTTTGTCTGCCTTCGAGATACCCCAAAATAAGCTTTTCTTACAGCTGTTTATATTTTCAGATGAAACAGATGGGGCCTGTTCCTGGTCTCTCTGTGGCACCTTTCCACCCAATGTGCTACTACAAAGAAGCCATAGTCAGCAAATTTACCTGGGAAATTCTCTTGACACAGGAGGAAACCCACATGGTCTGAAATGGACAGAACAGCTTTACTCCATCGCCTTGCAGTCTTTGACAGAGAGGGAGTGGCCATGGAAAAGGGAGCATGGCCAAAGCACTACTGACATCCAGTTAATGTTAACTGCTGCAACAGTCCCTGGGAACCATAGGTACTCCGACACAAAGCAGGAAAGCAGCCTGAGGCTGCCCTATCATTTTCCAGAGGCTAAAACAGTATGCAGTCAGCTCCCAGGACAGAATAGCACACAGATCAGATCATTATCCCCATTTTACTGACGGGCAAACGAGGCACAGAATGAAGACTTATCTTGCCCCAGGTCATACAGTGAATCAGCAGCACAGCTCGGAATGGAACCCAGGAGTTTCTGGCTTCGTCCTGTGCTCAGATCT
This sequence comes from Mesoclemmys tuberculata, assembly GCA_007922155.1. Taxonomy (NCBI): domain Eukaryota; kingdom Metazoa; phylum Chordata; order Testudines; family Chelidae; genus Mesoclemmys; species Mesoclemmys tuberculata. Next base: position 7,726,649 of record ML675621.1, read on the forward strand.
GCAGACCAGTTTTCTCTAACAGACAGGAAGGGCCAAATCAGGGGCCCTAGATGGCTGACTGGGGAGGGGGTAAGCACTGCTGGCTCAGTTCATCTGCCTCTGAAGGGAGGCGAGGAGGAAGCATAACACTTCCAAGCATGCTTGGGTAGCACGCTTAGTAATGGTCCTTTTGAAATGGTGTGTCATGTGCTCCTCACAGCCCGCCCCTAAGCACTGTCCAATGCACACAGGAGCGGCCGGAAGAGCCTAGGAACTGCTGGACCGGATCAGACCCAAGGTCCATCTAACCTAGCATCCTCTATGACAGTGGCAGCCTCAGATGTCTCCAAGGAAGGCATAAGAAACCAGAAGTGGGCAAATTTGGGATATGCCCCACACATCTCACCCTAATCAATAATAGTGCGAAACTGGCATAAGCCCTGAAGCATAGGTTCAATATCCCCTCCAAAGCTCTTTGTTAGCATTCGCTATCACAACTCTGGATATTCTTGTTATCCACAGAAGTGTCCCATCTGTCTCAGAACCTTGCTAAGTTCCTGCCTTAATGACTTCCTATGGCAGTGAGTTCCAGAGCCTATTTACATGCTGAGTATAAAAGTATTTCCTTTCATCTGTTTTCAATTTGTCACCTCTCAATTTCACTGGAGCATCCCCTTGTTCTTGTGTAATGAGACAGTGAGAACAGAAGCTCCAGATCCCCCTTCTATAGCCTATTCATTTTATATACTTTTATCATATCCCCTCTTATTGGTCTCCTGTCTGTGAAAAACACATTGTGGCTGCATGCTTACCCAGCCCAGACCCCGCCTGTCTGGGTCACCACTTATATTGCCAGGGGTCCTACTCCTGGACACTCACAGAGCAGCCAGGAAATAGCTACCTCCTCCTTCAAGGAGCCTGGGGTGTCGCACAGAATGTGGAAAAGGCTATATCATTAAGACTATTCTGTGGTTTCAAAATGTTACAGCCAATTTTCTAAGTGGGGTCAATACATTTCATTACAGCGTCCTCCTTCTCGTCTCCCTCCCATCTCTTCTCCCCCATACCCTCCTCACTCCTCTGTGCTGTCTCCATGCCCCACACCTCTGTCACATACTGTTCTTAAGCTCTTTTCTTCATTTTCAATTATTTAATAGTTCCCTTGAAAGACAAGAGCTGAAATATTCACAGACACTGGAGAAAGATTTCCTTTCTGACTTCTTTGCAGATACACCTTTATATGGAAACGGACACTGTAATTACTACTTTTTTCATTCTCACTCAGCTAAAAGACACAGTTCCTGTTAGCAATGTGGGCCTTTGCTATGGCACAAATGGAAAGAGGACCCGATACAAACCAACCAGGTCCCCCCCAGTGAATCTCTTTCATTCACCCACCTCCCCAAGGACCCTCTTTCAACTTGAATTCCACGTTGGTAGAAGTGTCTGACATGCCTAGAAGTTCTCTACTCATCCATAGAGGATTTACAGCCTGGACAGTAGCAGAGCAAGATTCCCTGTGCTGCAGTACTGTCCTGGAAGGATCACTCAGGGAGGTCACTCCGTTACCATGGCCCCCACAGTCCTTGACTTCTTTGATGAGCCTGCCAGTTCTGAGGGTGCTATTTTGATGGGGGAATTGAACATCTGTCCCCTAGGAGATGGGGCTAGTTTACACTTAAACCATACAGTGATACAGCTGTATTGGTGCAGCTGTACCACTGTAGGACCGCTTGTATAGCCGTATTATGTCAACGGGAGAGAGCTCTCCCACTGACATAATAAAACCACCTAAACGAGTGGCAGGAGCTGTGTCAGAAGGAGAGCATCTCCCACCGACATAGTGCAGCCCACACAAGTGCTTATGCCAGCAAAACTTACATCTCTCATGGGTGTGTTTTTTTCATACCCCTGAGTGACAAAAGTTTTGCTGGCATAAGTGCTAGTGTTGACAAGGCTATAGATTAGAAACCAGTGGTTCATTTCACAATTATTGACCAAATGGTAGAAAATGCTCACTATGGACCTGGATTGGATTTGAACTGGGGACCTAGGGATGAAGGGTCTGATGTCCAGAGTCATCTAGGCCCTCTGAGGAGTTACTCCTCCTACCAGTGAGAGTTTTATTGATTAATTCCAAGAAAACTGTCCAGGAAGAGACTGCAGGGAGATTCCAACAGAATGGACTATCATTTCCAGGGACAGCATCCTTGAGATCCCACGGGCGAAGCAGAAAGACTCATTCAGTAGCAATATGGAGACTCTTAGGGGCCATTTGCTGAACTGCACAATTGATTTTTGATCATTTCAATTCTGCAAACAGCACCAGGCCAGTACAAAGAAGTCCTGTTGGAGGGTAAAAGAAAAGATCAATTTCAATAGCAGTGTGTGAAGAATCACGGTGCTGTGCCTTGAGATCAATGGAAAGATAGCATTCAACCCAGAAGTAGCCTGCCTGGCCCTGTCTCCTTGCCAGGGAAAAGGATCTCCTTTCATTGTCAAAGGACAGCTCATAAATACCCTGCAAGAGATTGAAGGAGAGGGGAGGGATGGGAAAATGAAGGCGAGAGAAACCGGACAATGGGGGGAAAAGATAGAATAAAAGAAACTGAAGCCAACAGCACCCCAGATTTATGGGCCCGTGTGATAGTATCTGCATGACAACCCGAAGCATCCCGAAATTGGAGCACGGATATTAAGCTTGGGCGTTGGGTGATGGAGGTCTGAGGGGGTCAGAAATACTCAGTTTCCAAGCCAGACAGAAGTCAGGGCTGTCCTGCATGTGACACTCCTGCTGGATTTCAGATGAGGTGTGCAGGGATACAAATTCAACTACAGGTTCCAGATAATAAAACTATACCATGCGCATTCAACAGCGCTGGTGGTATTCACCCAAACTAAAAACTTCAGCTTTTGGTGTGTGGAGGGGTCGCCCAAATTAAAACTAATCTGGGGCAAATGGATTAAACAATTAAAGGAGTAAAATGAATTAAACAACCAATTAAGATGCACTGCTGTCAACCCACAGCCAGCTGAATTAGCTAGCTCTATCTACCTGGATTAAAACACAACTAGCAATTTGGATTAATTTATTTTCTGGATTTTATTTCATGTGCAACTGGATTATATTATGCTGCAGGAAACCAAATTAGCTTGCTCTGCCGGAATCAAAATACTTTACAGACAAATGTTTAAATAACTCTACAGGTGGTTGGTTTCAAGTACTGAATTTTGTAGATGGAGGATTAAATTACTCTGGAAATGGAGGATCAAATTATTCCCCAGGGAGAGGGTAAAATTACCCTGGAAATGGAGGATTAAATTACTCACCAGGGGAGAGGTTTACATTACTGTGGAGATTGTGGGATTAAACTGCTCTACGGGTGGCTGTTTTAAAATAAAGCCTCACGCAGAAAGCAGGATTAAATTATTCCACAAACGAACATGAAGCAAACACAAACACCCTACTCTGGAGGAAGCCACATTAAATTATTGCTGGAGATGAAATTACTCCAGGGGCATGTCAGATCCCAGTGCTCTGAAGCAGGACCACCTGTGTGGGGTAAGGTATCTAGCTACTAATGCTGGAACAACCTATCAATGGTATTTATATTTCCCCCTTTCCATACTATCTAAGCACCTCACGATCTTTAGCATATTTATCCTCATGACACCCTGAGAGTGCTATAATCCCCATCATACAGAGGGGGAACAGAGCCACAGAAAGACTAAGGCTATTTCTACACTACAGCCTGTCAGCTTAGTTTATGTTGCTTGGGGATATGAATAATCCACCCTCCCTACGTGACATAAGTTATACCGACATAAGCGTTCATGTGCACAGCTCTATGTTGGTGGGAGAGCTTCTCCCGCCAACATAGCCTCTGATTCACGAAGGGGCTTTTATCAGGCAGATGGGAGAGCTCTCTTCCGTCGACATAGGGCATCTTCAGCTACGCTGCAACATGTCCTGAATGACTTGCCCATGGTTACACAGGAACCTGAGGCAGAGCCTGGAAACCCAACCTGGATCTCACTCTCAGCTTCATGGGAGTTAGCTGCACCGAAGTCTGTAATACAAACAAGCCTGATTAGGCAGCTTCTTCTTTCCAGAGACTACCTTCAAGCATCACCCAGATAACTGGACTTATCTCACCCCTGGTGCAACTGACTTTAAATCAATGGAGTAACACCAAGGAAGACGGACTCATTTGAATGACCATCCATTCATCTTTCGCTCATTCCCTCTTTCCTTCTCTATCTATCTATGCAGCCTTCCATCTCTCTCTCCCCCCATTTATATCATGTTCCCCCCCACAGCTCCCCAGACACTCACTTGGCCCCAGTGAGTCCAGTTCCGCTGCCCTGGGCTCCAGAGGCCACTGGGATTCAGCAGCCGTGTTCTGTCTGTGCCTTGATTGGTCACTCCAGACAGGTTTCATTGTGCCCCTTTCTATTTTTCTAAACGTCTTTCGCTGCATGTTCACGGAGATGGTGGCAAATTGTTATTTGAAACATGTATCATTTTTTATGCTTATTTCTTGCTAGGCTCCACTGCTGAGATTTAAAAAGAGAGAAAGGGAACAAGCATTTTAGGATAATCTTAAAAGCAGAAAAATTATTACATGTCAAACACCGAGTGGGGAGTTTGAAAGGCTCCCAGGTGGGCTGCAGAATTAAATGTTTAGAGGCTTTCCCCCCACCCCCCGTGAGGTAAGAAGTGGTAGTGTCACCATAGCAACCAAAGGGCAAGTATAAAGGCAGCTACACAACACCCAGCTGGGGCTGAAACCATGAGTGGGGAAGGGAAACTGCCTTAGCCCAGGACTCCAGGCCACTGAACACAAGAGAGGGCTGCCGGGCCTGTGCTCTGAGGGATGGGGCCTGCATCCCTGGACTGGGGCAGCTCTCTCACAGAAGAGCAACAGGGACAGTTTAAAGTAAAGGTTTGCAGTAGGCTGGAAGCATTTCCATGAACACCCAATCAGGAAATGCAAGCCATTGGATGCGTTTATTGGCCCAGTCACAGCTCAATGGTACCTGCGTATGAGGTGATGGGTTCTCTGCAGCAAGACACAGATGGATGGATCAGATCGACTGACACACATTAGAGTTACACCTTGACTAGCAAATAGTGACTGGCAGAGGACTGTCCATGGTCAACTCCTAGACTATCAAGAGTCTGACCGAAGAAATCAATGAATCATTCAGAATTATGAATAAATGTGAGGTGGTTGCAACCTGCCTGGGAATGGTCCAAAAGACAGGTCTCCATTTGTCAGACAAAGTATGCACAGCAAAATATTCTCTCTGCTCGATAGAGTGGTATTCCACTAAACGAGGGTTGCACCGAATAGCCCTACTGAAGGCAAGAAGGGACTGATGTACCTGTCTTCTGGGGGGATCAGAGAGCCAGTTTTTCAAAGTAGCCTCTACACTTGAGCACCCAGTCAATTCATGCACACAAATGCAGGTACTCCATGAGCAAGCACGCAAGGCAGCCTAGCCCATATAGGCAGTGGCCCACTGAGCATCAGATGTCTCTTCCTGACTCTGCTACTGTGCTACTACGTGTCCACAGGCAAGTCATTTCCTCTGTCTCTTTTCCTACCGTATGTGTGTCTTGTCTGTTTAGACTGTAAGCGCTTTGGTACAGGGATGTCTCTTTCCAAGTCTTTGCACAGGACTGGGGGGCCCTGATCTTAGCTGCTCTTTCTAGGAACTGCCATAACACAAATAATAATAAGCAAATTGAGAAGCAAAACCCAGCCCAGAATGAGGGCAGCTCCTGGCCCCGGGGGGTAGGGGGGGCAGGATGAATATGCCCTTGTGATCAAAAACAATCTGTCCAGCCTCATTCAACGCAGCACTCCTGACAGGGGGCTAGGAGCACCATGCACAGCAGGACTGGAATTGGGCGAGTGCCTGGATCTTCTGCAGAGAGCTTGACACACCTGTGCTGCCTTGAATAAGGATCCTTCAGATGCAGCCAGTTGCATTCAAGAGCAGTCTGCTGTTACTAGGCTTTGTTAGTGGAGGGGAGCGAGCTTCCATGCCGGGGAGGCTAGTGCTAGGCTGCCAATGCACCCGGCTGAACAGAAATTTATCTGCTTTCTTCCTGGTGATAGTTACGTGTTGACTGTTCTGACAGCAGCTGGAAAGGGGGAAATTGGCAAGAGCCATCAGGGGTTAATTGAACATTAGTTAACTGCTGGTGCTCGGTGTCTAAGCAGCCTGAGTTAGGGGGTAATTAGTACTACCTGAGCTAGCTCATTAGAGGACATTGAGCTGGAAGCCATAGGTGGCAGGAGGAGTTAAGTTGGCTTTGTTACTTCTCTGCATTAGCACAGCAGCTGCTGACTGAGGATGCAGGAGGAGGAAATGGCCTTTTGTCTGGTACGTCCAGGAACCATGTGCTTGATGGGGGTCAAATAAAAGAAGGTGGGGTGTTTGCTAGGACACAATTCTTGCTAAGATGCATGCGTGGTTGTGGCAGATAAGGGGCTGAGTTGGGGAGCTGTGGGGGGTGGGGGAGGGTTTGAGAAAGGAAACGAGAAGGCTGCCACGTGCCAGCCAACCTTCCAAGCCCAGGGGCTATCACATGGCTATCAGAGCCAGCGACTTGCCTTCCCCATCAGCACTGCAGGCAGCAGGGAGAATGCAGAGGAGGAACAACTCCTCAGTTGGTGCCCTGCCAGGAACTTCAGCCTCCGATCCCTTGCTACCTCTTCAAATCTTTGAGTGTGGATTGAGCCAAATGACTCCAGTGAAGCTACCCAACTTTGTAGCCAGCTGGTAACACAAGGGGATCCCTGCTGCCTCCCTTTTCTTTCGCTCTGCTGGCAAATGTAACACCATGGGCCAAAGAGCCCTCGTGTAAGGCTGGTCTGAAGTCAATGGCAGATGTGCCTGTCCACTCCAGGGCTAAACGCTACCTTGTCCAGAGATAGTTCTGTTATCTAGTTACATGTTATTCATTAGAAGAGCAGTCAGCATTTCCCGTAGAAATTCAGAGTTACCAACACCAGAGTTACAAAGTGACCTGTCACCCCTGCACCTCATTTAGAACCAGAAACTCACAATCAGGTACAAAAACAAACCAAAAAGCACATAAAGCACGCTGCCATGCTAACCATAAACTACGATAGCAATAAAGGGACAGTTAAAAACTATTTGATCAGGCAAGGACACTGTTTCTGTGCTTGTTTCATTTAAACTAAGATGATTGAAAGCAGCATTTTTCTTCTGCAAAGTAAAGTTTCAAAGCTGTACGAAGTCAACGTTCAGGTGTAAACTTTTGCAAGAACAGCCCTAACATTTTGTTCAGCATTATGGACAGCTTCCTTTCCGAGGTATTTGGAGCCTGAGGGTCTGCTGTACGTGGAATTATCATTTTTCACAGCCCCAAAATGATTTGCAAACTATACACAGCTCCTACTGTAACAAACCCACGTGCTGTAGATAGCAGACAATTATTATAGAACGATGTACACTTAGTAGAGGAAGAGTGGTCCAGTGGTTAGGCCACAAGCCAAGGACTGGAGAGCGGAAGGGTCAAGTCCCTGCCTCGCCATATGCTCCCTGTGTGAGTTGGCATGTCATTTACTTTCTCTGTGCCTCAGTTTCCTATCTGGAAATGGAGATGATTTATAGCACTGCCCTGCCTCACACAGGGGTGGTGTTAGGATACAAAGTGGTATCTATATTCTTAGGAAGCTGGGACTAGAATTGGGGCCCTTCAACTCCAGAAGTGTAAGTCCCAGCCACTGAGCATCCTCCACCAGTACCGGACTCTGGAGCCTCTTTGTGGGCCCAGACACCTGGGCGTGTCATAACTCATTCCCACGCAGAGCTGGTGCGCTACAAGACACTGTCAATGAGAGCAGGTCTCAGCATTGCAGTTAGGACCCATCTGGCATGGAAACCTCATGACCATTTCACTGCCAGGCAGTCAGTTGTTACAATGCAGCCTGGGGAGAAACTGGAAACCCCTGCCCATGGGGGAGAGGATGGCTGACTCCAGGGCTGTCGTTCCAGCCCCTTTTGCTGATTTCATTTGCACTGTTACGTAAAGGACAGCGAGACTGTTGCCGCTGGGCCTGAGACCACTCTGCCCTATGGCCCACAGTCGAGTCACAGGATCTCAGAGGACAACCTGGCTGTGCATGCGGCAGTTGGTGCACTCACACCATGCCCTTCCAAAGGTGCAGCCAGCCCTGCGTAGGAGTAATTCCGCCTGTGTGTAATAAGGCACCTGCCTGCACATCTGCTGCGCTATGTGGGTCATTTGTTCTTCGTGCCGACTCTTCACAGAGCCCTTGCGGAAGCCTAGAAAATCCAACTACAGAAGTAGGGGGAGGGGAGCCCATCAGTTCTGTGATCCTTAATTACTGACCGTGCCAAGCTGAAGAATCAAATTAAACAGCTCTCCTCACCTTGCCTGCCTGATCCCACAGGAGCTGCACTCCCTCCTCATTACCAGCCCAAGCCTCCAGCGCGCCCACTTCTTTGCACGCTGCCTCTGCTGCCACCTGGCCTTCACCACTGCCAGCTTCTCCTACAACGGAGCGCTCCCTCTCTGCATCTGCTCAGGCAGGGTGCTGGGCATCCAGGCCTCCCCTGAGGTTCAACAGAGGCCAAGGGAGCGGGTGTGCGTGGGGGGGTGGGAGGGGCACGGAGAGGGATGTTAGATTGCTGACAAACTCAAAAGTGAGACATTTAAATGCTTCCGCCCCCTTCCATGGGCCAAGGCACCAGACCGTGACAAAATGTGTCAAATTAAGGAGAAAAAACAACCCAACAATCCCTCCTGCCGCCCCCTCAGGGGAGGGAATCCCAGCTGCTCTGCAGCATTTCTGAGAAGCAGGCAGGGTCTCCCCTCCCTACCCCAGAGCTGGAACCACCTAGAGTTTTGGAGCTGCTTGCCCATTAGCACCTGCGGACGGACTCTGCCCTGTTGCTGTGCCTCTGGGGTCGGGCAGAGCACACGAAGAACTCAGTTCCTAAGTGTGATGAGTCATCCTCTAGTGGAATGTGACCTGCACGCACACAGCTATTTCCAATGCAGGTTCTTCATGGAGTTAGACACTGATGGCCTGCACATCCACAGAGCCTCCCATCTCAGCAGCTCAAGGCATCTAACCCTCTGTGCTCTAGCCACATGGCACGTCCTTCCCTCCCCATGGAGACCCTGGCTCAACATGTGTGCAGGACTTAATGGGTCACCACATCTGGGGTGTGAAAGGCATTTTCCCTAGTGCATGCTGGGATTTTGTCCCCTCGCTCCATAGCACTGAGCAGGGATTATCCACTGGGGCTAGGTAGGGGAGTCCCACATTAGCCTTTCCCTGTGATTTCAGAGACGAAGGTTTCAGTCCTTCACAGCTTCTATTCATTTTCATGGCCAAGCTAATGGTGGTTTATTGTTCAGTTCTACTGTGACCCTACAGTCACACACCATGGGTATATCCTAAACCAAACGGACACCTCTCAGATGGAGCCACTCTCCCATTACCCTCAAAAGTAAGACAAAGCAGCAAGCAATAGGAAAGGAAAAGGATGGCACACTCGTTTGGGCTTATTCTGTGTTTCTGATTCGTGCCCAGGATGTCTATTAGGAGTGCCTTGCAAATCTAGATGAGATGGCATTCCAAACTATTGGACAGCGCTGGAAAGCTGAGTTCTCTGTCCAGCTCTTCCATGGCCTTGTTGCTCATTCACTTATTCTCCCTGTGCCTCAGTTTCCCCAGCTGTACAATGAGGATGACAACACTCTCCTATCATCTTGCAGGGGGGCTTAATTTATTGGTGTTGGTAAAGCACCTTTAGATCCTTGGATGGATGGCACCTAAGAAGGGCAAAGCATTGTCCTCTAAACGTCAGACACAAGGGGCTGATTCCTCTCTCTGCCCCTCCCAAACCTGGGTGGATGCGCTTTTGTCAGACTGACGGTGTTAGTGTCGAGAGAGGGAAGCAGCAGTGGCTTGGACCTGGGAGTCAGCCAGATAGCACCAGCCCTGGAATATGGGTGAGCCATTGGGGATAAATAAGAGCTATCCTGAAAAGGAATCTCTGGGGGAGGCTGGGATGGTCTATTGCTCTTCGTTTTTCATGCTGCTTCTGTGCTTGCCAGATCCTGGGGGCTCATAAACGGCCACAGAACAGAGCTCAGTGACATCGGAGGGGAAGAAGGGAGGGATGCAGGAAAACGAGGCTAGTCACATACCCAAATACAGACTAGCGGATTCAGGGAGTAATTAAAGTTTCCCCTGCCTTTTTCCCTTCTCATCTCAGGCTCTCTCAGAGCCAAGCTGGATGGATATTGCTGTCTAAAGCCAGCAGGGGATGCTCTCATTGGTTAGAGGATTGATAACGGAAGCTGTGGATCAATTACTAACAGCCCCTGACCTTGAAAGCAGACAGCAAGAGGAGGAGGGAGGGATGTAGAGGATTTTACTCCTTTTTTCCAGCAGGAGGTGCTCTCCCCAGGAAGTTTATTGATCAAACCGCAGGGAGTGACTGCAAACAAGATTGTTATGTGATCTCTGGAATGCACACACACACTGTCCCGTCTCTGAACAAGAGGCAGACATGATGAAGAACTTGAGCTGTACAGCATGTTGCAAATTGGCTAAAACAAAACAAAAATGCTTGGCATTTTAGAACCAGGCAGGGACTGAAAGTACCTGGGGGCCTTAAATTACCTGTAACTTCCCTGGGACTCCTCGCCAACTCAGCTGAACTGGGCCTACCTCTCCACTTTTGGAATGGGGGGAGTTTCCTCAATTCCACTGGCAACCCCAACGGAAGGGACTCCTACCAACAGGTTGCACACAAAGGCCCCAACTGAGATCAGAAGTCCATTATGCTAAGTGCTGTACAACCACTTTGTGAAAGACCACCTTCTCCCTCAAAGAGCTCACAATCTAAATAAGACAAAGGGCAGGAGGGGAAACCTAGGCACATAGCAAGGAAGTGACTCACCCAACATCACCCAGCAGGCCACGGGCCAAGTTAAGGAATAGAGGCCAGCTCTCCTGAGGCCCAGCTAGTGCTCTAGCCATTAGACCACAATGCCTCATGGTTTCAGAATGGTTCAATGCAACACAGGACTTGTTTTTGATCTGCATGGAAATTAATCCATTTAAAATTCCACCCTGATTAAAAAAAAAACAAACATTAGAGGGCCCCAAAGCCCAGATCCAGGGTGGAACAGCATCATCATTTCCTTGCCTCCTTGCACTGTACCTCCCGGACAATCAACAACTAGCCCTTATGTTCAATCCTACTACCAGTAGGGGCAAATTGCTTTAATCCCCTCCATCTCTCCCTGACATCCTGCACCTTTCCTTTTCAAGTGCCTGGTGGCAGTGTGCTGAGACTGGGAATTTCAGGGCACTGATGGCTGGAACATGCTAACCTCCCAGCACATGGCCTGAGGCTGAAAAGCTGTGATTAAGCTCCCAAGCTCCCTTGGTCTCTCCTCTCACTCTCTCCTCCCAAGGAGGCCCCAGCTCAGAGGATTTTTTTCCCCCTTTTCTTATTGTGGGCAAACAAAGTGGAAAATGAATTCCTTTAGATAGCAAATGACTTTAATAGAAATTGTGATGGAGTGACACTGTGATGGGAATGCTAATCCCCTGCCCGATGTGGCTGGACTCTCAAGCAGGGCAGCACCGGAGGAAAGGTCGAGTAGCCAGACCTATGCTCGCTAGTGGGGACCTGAGGACTTCTCCCCATGCAGGTGGGACAGCCAAGGGTCTCTGCTCCAAGAAGTAAGGAGGCAGGCTCCGTTCAAAGCCGGAAGCTACTCAGCCCCAGCCCTGTGTTATGGGAGGCTGTCCCTCATTCCGCAGGCCACACCCTGGCATGATGCTCTGGGGCAGTACACCAGCAAGGGGTGAGCTACAGTGGCACAGGTGAGTGAGCCATGTACATAGCAAAGAGTAGACAGGCCGGCTACAGCAGTGTCCTGTACCCCAGCACAGATTGGAATCTAGGGCTCTCAGCTCCCTACAGGGCCCCTCTTAGGTTGGTAGCAGCGCTCCTGGTGACAACGTGCACCACCGAGCCAAGCAGGGTAGTGAGGACATCAGCTCCTGCAGTAATTAGCGTGGTGGCTGTAAACTGACCTCTCTTTGTAGTGTAGACATAAGCTAAAGCTATAGATCGGCTCCCCAAATCCGTGGGCAGGGCATCTCCAATACCCCAGGGCCTCCCTAAACCCAAAACAGGGCTGCAGAAGCACGGGGTGGATTCTCTCGAGGAACTGGATGGCCCTGGGTGTCCATCTGGGATGCATTACTTCCCTGCTCCAATGTGCTTTAAATGAAATACCTCCCTTTGGAAAGTATGTGTCCCCTACCCACCCTTTTCAGCTGGCTGAGGGGTTTTCCTTCCCTCTGCCCCCGGCTGGTGCAACTTGGTTCACACTTGCACTGCAAAATCCCTGCAACGGGGATGGGGACAGGCACCATCATCACCTTCCTCCACAGGGAGCTCCCTGTCTTGCAGCAGCTGGGGAACCGGCACGCCAAGGCTACACAAGCTCTGGCAGCTGTGCAGCATTCATGGCCTTGACGCAGACGGCACGCCGCTACCGATGTCCTGCTGTGCGTGCACTCGCCCAGCCCCTTCCTGATGCTCGGTGCCCCCCATGCAGGGCTGAGCTGTACAGACGGAAGGGCCTGGAGAGCCGGGGCATAGTGGAAGAGCTTTGCTTTGAGGGAGTGGTGCCCAGCACGAGCCAGGTCAGCCCGCAGAGAGCCCCGTGCGAGGCCAGGTTAATCCTCAGGACCCCTGCGGATGGGCTCTGGCCAAGAACAATTGCAGCACAAGCCTCCATTAGCACCGTACTTCTGAGTGTCCTGATCCCATGCGCCTGCTCCTTCCAGGAGATGCCAGCACTGGAATAACCGCCGCCCGCTGCGAGGCACTTACTGCTTCCTCCGGACTCCACAGCAGAGGAGCTGGCTCTGCTGCTCCAGGTGGCCTTGCCTTCTGACAGAGACATGGAGACACGGGGGAGCCTTCTCACCCCATCCTGCACAGGCCACGGCTTCTCCCCAATCGCGAGAGCAGTTCCGCCAGCGGGATGGTGCAATGGTCTTGTGGGTAACGCATGGACTCCAGCAATCAGGGTTTAATTACCAGTTTGGCCAGACTCCCTCTGGCCTTGGGAAGTTCCTAATCCCCTGGCAGGCCCTGCATCTATCAAATGGGGTAATTCCTTTGTTTATTCAGACCGTAAGTGTTTTGATGCAGGGACTGTCTCTTATTGCATATTTGTACAGCACCCTGCACAATGGAGCCCTGACCTCAGCGGTGACTCTAATACCACTAAGAATTTATCATCTGCGTTCATCAGCATGTCAGCTTCCCCACAGAGCTCCAGCAAGGAAGCCCACGCCTGCCTACATGAAAACATCCTCCTCTACAGTGGGAGGCCCATCCACTCCTTGTTTTCCTTCACTGCTCCACCAGTGAACCCCCAAACCAGTTCCCCCAAGAGCATCCTGGGGGAGTGGAGATTTCACCCTGTTTGCTCAACCCATGCTGCCCTGTGTTGCAGGCTGGGGTTGCAACACTGCCTCCTTCTGGGACATGAAAGTAATGCCGACTGGCTGAAATTGACTCCTAGCACAAGGCCTGTTTGACTTGCGCTGACTGCTTAGCACAGGGGTGGGTGTCAGCCTTTGTATTCATGCAGTGCTGGACTCTCCTTACATCGCTGCACTAATGGACTCGCCCCGAGTGCTCCAAGCCAGTTGGTAGCCTCCCTCAATCCTTTCCTACTGCATATTTCCGGGGAAAACCGAGCTTGTCCTTGCCAGCACCATGCAGAAGGGCAAGCGGCCGTTTGGAGGCATATGCAGCCTCTCCCTTAAGAAAGCAGGCTGAGCGGTTCCTTAATGGCAGCTGAGTGGGGACCAAGCTGCTCTAGGGTTCGACATCTCCCCTGCGGCTTCCATTTAAAGATGAGAAAAGCCCACCTGCCTGCTGCCACAGCAGATTGATTCCTTTGCTAACCTGGCCTTATTTTAGTTCATTCTAAGGCCCCAGGACATCGCAACTGTAACTAAAAACCCAAACCTTTTCTCTGATCAATAGCGCAAGTAACAAAAAGAGGGCTAATCTAGCGTGTCAGTGTGCAGGTGTTAGTTACTGTGACAATGCCCCTCTCCCCCCACCCAGCCCAGAGGCAATCACTGCCCTGATGGAGGGCTTTTGAGGCTTGGGACCAGCCCGGCTACAGGAAGGGAAGGAGCAGGGGGTATTGTAGGTAGGCAGCCATAGCAGGGACTGAAAGCAATAAAGAAAGCTAAGCGGATGGGTTGGGGGAAGGAAAAGGAACAAGCACAGCTCCTCTTCCCAAGCTGAAAGCAGAGGGAACCCCTTCTACCTCCTTTCTGTCCCTGGTTTGGCAGAGCAGCACTGCCCCTCCTGGGCCACTGCAGCGACAGCTTCCCCTCCTGCTTCTGTCTTCTCCAACCACTTGCCTTGGTGGAGCAAACATGGGACGCCTGGTCTGCAGTGTCTTCTCCCCCACAACTTGGAGCCAGACAATCTTTGGAGGGTACTGAGTTGGTGGCTGGGGTGGGGGAGTAGGGCTCAGCTCTGCATGGCTGAATCAGCTGCTAAATCCCTCCAGGATATAATGGCTTCCCACCCAAAGAGGGACCCCCCAGTTCAGGACATTCACAGGCCCCCTCTTGGTAACGCTCCTTAGATCAGCCCTAATTTTTTGCCCGCCCACCCCATTTGCTCCTCAAGCTGACAGTGAGGGAATGCTGCTTTGTGCTGCTGCCATTCTGACTTCTCTAGCAAGGAAGCGAATCGCTGCTCAGACAGCTCATTGCCCATATGGACATGGAAACAGATAGCTTCAATATAGTCACAAAACAATAGGGCTTGGGCCATTTTTCTATGATTAGCTACAAATTAACTCAGCGGAATGTACTTGGAAGATGAGCAAATTTCTGTGGGAATGTTTGCCTTCGCTACGGAATTGGCCCATATATAATGTATATGGGCAGGAGTGCGACACAAAGAGGCAGGAGAAGTCCAAAGAGCCTAAAGGCTGGGCCCAGCCCTTGATCTGCCGCTTGTGGAGGGAGCGAGACTGGCAGAAAGGAAGCACGCTGGAGCACGCACAGCCTCCAAGAAAATCAATTACCATACCAAATGAGCATCTAAGAGGCTTTGGGGAGCCTTATCATATGCCTTCGATTCCACTCCATCCGCAGCCTAGCCTGAAATTACCTACCCGATGTTTCAGAGGTACAGTGAAGACTGAGGGGGGATGGGCAGTGGAGAATGAAAAGCTGCTTCTATACATGCTAATCCTGGCTCAGAAGCTCTCTGGCTTCTCGTACGAAAGTTCAGTTCTATCTCCATCCCATGGCATATAAATCTGCTGGACCTCCCAAGCATTCAGCTTCCCTTGTCCCTGGCAGCCTTGAGAGTCCTCCAGCAGCCAGGGAGCGAAAGACATGCAAGGGTGTTTCTGGAACACATCTGGAAGTGGCATTCCTCCCTGCAACTGCCCCCCACCTTCCTTTTCAGGGGACCTCAGGATTCCCAGCTGCTCAGGCAGGAGATGCTATTTCTTGTTTGCTGGACGTTGACAGGTGGATCGCACGCACAGTCGTTATTTAATCTACCTTTGAATTGGAAGCAATAGTTCTAATGATAATTACAGAGCATTTGTATTTCTAGAAAACCTGCGCACACTCCCATACGTACGGACAATATCACAGAGAGCTATAAATACAGGAGGGGATGGTGTGGGATGCTCACAAAGGTCTTAGTGCCATGAAACTCTATATGCATAAGTGGCACAACCACAAGGGGAGTTATTATAGCTCTTGTCATTTATATAATACCACAAATGGAGAGAGTAATACCCAGGCCCTGTCCTGAACGGCTAGGAGACAAACCGACAAGGACAAGCCAAGGCACAGGATAAGAGAATTGAGAAAGGAAGGCGTGGGTATCGGGGCAATTCCTGGAAGAAGTGGGTTTCAAGGAAGTATTTGGAGGAGGGGCGAGAGGGCTGTCACAATTTCAGGGCAGCTGTACCAGTACTCCTCTGTGCTCCACCAGGGGCACCCACTTAAAGGTTTCCATACCCCAGCTGTTACCTCTCTTGAACAGAGACCCACACCTCACTCCCTCCTGATCAGGTTTTCCAGGCTGCAGTTTCCCCTGCCTTCAGTGTGATATCCCGAGCAAGCCAGACTGCCTAAAAGGGCAACGTTTCCACTTTGCTTTCTCTCCAAAAGCCATGCCCAGCATATTGCCCACAGTTATGTTACCACACAGCTCGTTCTAAGCAAGCACATTTATTCTTAGGGTACAAGCATTACAGAGGAAGTCTATTAAAACAATAAAAACCTACATGCATGCTAAAATGCTTATGAGAGGTCACGCCAACTCCAACCTCAGCCTCTGGAAGGTGTCAGTCCTTCCAACCCCACAGCTGCGTTTTCCCTGTGATTACAAGTTCATAAATGCTTCAAATTCAGAGCCAGGACAACCAGTTGGGCAGTTCATCCATTTCTATGTATAGCTCAGGCCTGACTGCCTGTAATCAGCAGGCGAAGACCCTCTCCGCAAGGTGTAGCTTCAAAAGGAGGGATTTTGCATAATCAGAGGTAGGGAATTGCCTCAGGAAATCCACTTCACACTTACTGTCCCAAAAACCCATGCTTATCTGGCATAATTTCAATATAGTCCTTTAACTCCCAGGCCTCACATCTCATCTCACCCTCAGAGAGGTTACACACCATCCTGGCCCACAATACATACACTTTGCATTTAATATAATGGACCCCAAAGATATTTAAACTTAATTCAATATGATTTTTCAAAGATATTCCAGGAAATTTCTGTATCTATCACAGGAACATTTAATGGGAGTAGGAGATTGCTCATGTCACCCCATGAACAAAAGAATAAAACAGGAATGGGAGGACAAGATAGAGAGAGGGAGGGCTGGGAGGCGGGGCCGGAGTTAGCTCTTCCTCTACCGACAACTGTAAAAGTTCTATAGTATGGCAACTCTCACAATTTCATCATTAGGAGTCTCAGAATTGCTGGTGTTTTTCTTAAAGCCCCAACTTCTGGAGCCAAGTTATCATGTGAGACTCTCAGCTTTCATTACAAAAGAGTAAGTGTCTAGTCTTCCTGGTTGCAGCAAAAACCTTTGTCTAGACACCAGACAGCAAATTAAAAGCACACAACATTTATTTGCTTTAATAACTTGTGGTTTCTAAGATAATCGCATGGTGTTCTGGGGCCTAGATTGTGAATGTTTGGAGTTGGCACCATTATGTTTCTAACACACGCTCACAGCTATACACACACGTATGCTTTGTCTGGCTTGGCCTTTGTCCACCCCTCCTTCCTCTCTCCCCTCCTCCGAAGTACATCAGCCATTCTGGAAATAATCTCATTGGTACAGGAAGAAGGCACGGCTGGCCACACATCATTTTACCGAGTGGCGTGAACTTTGCCCTGTGGCTTGTGAAATGTCTGAGTTTATGGGATACTCATTATGACCACATGGTACATCTACATAGCACACCCACATAATGAGTTTTGAGTTGTACTAGTACCTAGAGTCCCCCCCCCAGAGATGAGAGCTCCATTGTGCTAGGCACTGCACAAACACAGTGAGACAAGTTGGGAGTGGTTCATTTATGCTGGTTTATAGCAAAGACAGCCGAAAGGTGACCATGCTCCAACAATGACCTGTCTGAGCCACTCTACAGGAAAGAGATGGTAATGCAGAATGCATGTTCATTCATTCCAAAGCCTCGCCACAATGCTTCAGTAATAGATGCCTGCCCTTACCCTGATCTGCAGAGACCACACTCTGCTGGAGCAAGAGTCCCAGCCAGCATCCATGTTTCCTCAATTTAAGACGTTATAGCTGATGTTTCCCATTCCTAATGTACAAGCAAATATTTGGCCATCTGGCAGCCCCATCAGCTGGGCAGCAAAGCGAACCGTCTGGCTTCTCCATTGAAAGGGTGAAGATGACATTAAACTCCTCTCTGATTGCCGGGCACCCCTTCCAACACAGCACGGCAACCAACATTTGGCAGGCTGCTCCTGTGCCATCTGCTTGGAGAACTCTCCAAAGAGCATGGAGGTGTCTAAAAATAGCTGGGAAGCTTATCAAACATGTACAGCCAGGCCGAGAAGATCTCTCACAATCCCACACCTTCCCTTGGCATTCCTGCCTTGCCTGTGAATTCCTGGTTACCTTTAATCACCTCAACGTCTTTCAATTCCTTCTCTTCCTCAGATTCTTCCCATTCCACTCTCCCCCCCAACTCCTCCTTTTCCCCCCTTTATATTTTGCCTGATATTTACAATCAGTGAACAGTTCAGGATGACGAACAAGGCCCTGTATCATCCCACCACTCGAGTGCTCCAGGGGGCCGAGGCTGTTAAAATTGCTGGGAAAGCCCCGACAGGCTGTGCTACTCTATTCTTTGCTTTCCTGCCTCCCCAGGCCCTCCTTTCTTTGTAAGTATGTGTTACTCTGTCTGCTTCAGTGGTCCTTACTAGACTTCAGCATGGCCACCATTCCTCAGGGGTTCTCTGTGCTGCCCAATGTATCAGCACTGGTGAGGGAATCTCTTGTGCCCTATAACTCCTCTTTCGTGTTGGTGCTAATTCCCTTGCGCCAATGGGTGGCATTAATCATGGCCAACCCAGACAGGACGGTGTAGGAGTCTGTATGTGAGGGAACTTGTATTTGTACATGAGAGATGCCATTGTCACTGCCTCATGAGGCCTCACCTATTCTAGTATAAGTCTGCCTTGTCCTCACGTAACATGCACAGTCCTCCTGTCCCTATCCTTCATCCAGCTCTGGAGCGGCTATCTCAGCACCTTCCCCCCCTGCCCATCAGAACAGGTAGACTCTGCACTTATGCATCAATGCCAGGTGTTTCCAGTGGCTCCCCCCAGCCACCTTCTTCCTGCTGGGGCTGGTCATCCAAATAGCCCCCCTCCTGGCCTTGTCTTCACTGGGCTAGCCTTCAACATCCACCACAGGTTCACCTGCTTACTCTCATCTCAAGCAGACTCCCTGGTGATCCCCATCGTGTCCACAGAAGGCTAATATAACAGTGCCATCCATGCACCCTGCCACTTCAGCCAGCACTGACTTGTGCACTATATGCTCTTGTCAGCTCAAGCCTGCAGTGGGCTGGCTGACAACCCCACTTCCAGTTCACAATGGATGCATCTAGGAGACTGGGCTTCAACCTTTTCCATACTGGGCTTCTCTCTTTCATTGTCTTTTCCCAGGCTCCCCTCCCATCGAGCTGGGATATAGCCAGGACCCCATTCCCACATAGCAATAAGGGAAGGGCGGGGCGAGAACCCATGATCTAGGAGACCTACCTTCTGTCAGCACCTCCTCTGACTGCAGCACAGTGGCCTTAATTGCACCCACCTTCAGCCACACTTCTTCTAATGTGGGAGAAGCTCTGACCCCTTCTCCACATCCACTGGACATAGAGAGCTGGTCTCTACCCCTTCTTCTCATCTCTGTCCACAGTGACCTGCTACTGGCTCTTTCCCTGCTTGCGTGGGATCGTTGGCCTCATCTTACACATAGCCAAAGCTGAGAATGGGGAGAATTAGTGTTGAGTTTGTCCTAAGCAAGAGGGTGGTTTTTCCAGACAGTTTATCCCATCATTTTCTGTTCCCTGAGGAAACGAGCTGCCATCTGGAAGTGTTTTACCACAGCAAACAAACGAAGCAACGGGGAAAAAAACAAGCACCCAACAACCTGGATACGGACAAGCCTGGCATTAAAACAGCCCTCAGTGGTGTACAGATTTGAATTGTTAATAATGCAACCATTGTATTTCATTGTCAGGAGAACAGAGAGAAGGAAGGAAAAAAATCCTTAACAATGAATTCTCATGTTCAGTCGAACGTAAAGGGGGGGGGAGAGGTAGAGAGAAGGGAAACAGAAAAGAGATGACCATCTCCTTTTCAAATATTTATTTTCAAGTCCATCTCAGCATGCTGCTCATTGATATAGAGTCTTCTTCCCTGACAGCTCACAAGCCCCTGCTGCAAGTACACATGCTGCTGGCTTGTCTTGGTAGGGTTGGAGTCTGCTGGGAATCTCTGATTTCCTAGACACACGTGTTAAGAAACCGGGAAGGTTTTTTGTTCTCCATTTTCCCCCTGCTCTCCCCAATAGCTTCCTCTAAGCATCTGAGCCAGGAACATTTCCCTAATTTTCAGTGGTTATCCTGTCCTTTACCTACCTATCCACTCATCCAGCAAAGAGTTTATTACAGTGCCCATCACCATGGAATCTAAGAGAACTTCTTCCCCACACAACAAGCACCCATCTTGGAAGGCAGGTGATACTATCACATTAACACATAATGCAGTTGGAAACTCAGATCCCTGGAATTGGGCTGTGTCTCTATGTCACCGGATTCACTGCTGTAACGCCCTCGGGATGTGATGTCTTTGGCTGTTATGCAAGCTAAGCAGGACTGGACTTGGTCGTTACTTGGACAGGACAGCTCGATCTAAAGCTCCTATGGGTAGTGTTGCATTTGTGTGAGCCAGTACTGGAGCAATACCCTGGCACACTATTAGAGGGTCCTGTGCTGCTGGAAGTGCAGTCTTTAGAAATGAAGCACACTTTCAACTTAGACACAAAAAGGAGGACTGGGGGAAATTGCTATTAGAGCCTAAAAGCAATTCCTTTCCCACTCTGGCTGCAGCCCACTACATTCTGTCAGCATCAGAAAGCAGCATCCGCCAGCAGGGCTGTGAGCTGCTTGTTGCCTGTATCTGGCTGCACAGCCTGCCTCACCAGACGTGCGGGAATGGAGGGCATTGCTGCAGCCCACGGGCCTGGTGTGAAGAGCAGGTGGAAGAAGGAAGGTCACAGCCATGTTCCAAATGGGAGCTTAAAACAACAGTGGTAACAAAAACACCTCCTGCGGAATTCACGCCAGCCAGTTAATGTCTTTGCAAAATTGGATACATGGTGGAAACTCCTGGGGCTTGATTAACCATCCAGAAGTGATGTCTGTACGCAGCTCCAACAAAACGATCATGGCACCGAAGCCTACAGGGCCTGTAGAAACCCTCTCCAAGGTGGGCTCAGAGGCTGGGGGAGACAAAGGGCTCTTAAAGATGCTAAAAGCTGACAGTGCTCAATAATCAATGACTCCCCAGCTCTCCTTTTTCCAGGAAGGGGAAGAAGCACTGAGTGAACCCAACTGAGCAGATGGTAGAGACCATTCCCTCCTCAGCTTTGTAAAATCCACCACAGGAGCAGAAACCTCGGAGGGATGGCAAAGAGCTTTAGTAAGAGCCCCATCCCAGGCCTGGGTTTGGAGGGCTTTAAAACTCAGACAGCTCTGCCTTAGCTCAGCAGTATCCGTCAGGGGTCGGTCTCGGTCTCACGCACACGCACATCAGATCACATCTGCGGGGTGGCTTTTTGCCCATGAAAGCTTATGCCTAAATAAATGTGTTAGTCTTTAAAGGTGCCCCAGGACTCCTGATGTTTTGCTAAAAACAGACTAACTCTGCTACCCCCCTGAAAATACCAGATCAGTTAACAACCCCAGACCACCACAGGCCTGATTGCAGGTTCAGAAACCTTGATTTTCCCCAGATTATTCAATGGCCCCTGTTATTTTCAGATAATCACACTGGCACTTACACATCCACACACAAACATACCTATGCTTAACAATGCCGCACTGTTATAGCTCAGTCCATTCCAGGAGATTAGAGAGACAAGGTGTGTGTGTGTGGGGGGGTGTTAATATCTTTTATTGGACCAACTTCTTTTGGTGAGACAGACAACTTAGCTTTCCAGCCACACACAGCTCTTCTTCAGTTAAGGGGCCACTTCACTTTGAATTGTCCCTTAGACTATGTGCTAACTACTTAGGGTAAACTATCTGCTCCATCTTCTATTTAGCTGGGACGCTCTCAATATCTGTTCCAGACCCAAAGAAGAGCTCTCTGTAGCTTGAAAGCTTCTTTCGTTCACCAACAGAAGCTGGTCCAATAAAAGATATTATCTCACTGCCCTGGTCTCTCTCGTATGCTTAACATCCCAGCTGCACACCCACATTTCATGCATCTGTCCTGCAGGTATAAACACTCCCCCGGACTCACTCACCCCCCGCCCCTCCTCCTTCATCCTTACTATCATGCATAGACTTACATGCCCAAGCTAGGAAAAATCCTATTATCCAGAAACCCAGAACAGCTGAAAGCCTGATCTAGACAAATGAGATAATTCCTTCCCGCTGCACATACTGACCTGCTTTAACAATCCTGGATTCGTTGACAGAGCAGCTCGCTCATCTGGAACTGACCTCCCGCCTCCTTTGTCTTGTAAATGTCCTCCAAATAGAAAAAATTACCTGCCCAATCCACTCCTAACCCATCCTCAATCCCTCCTCCTGCCCAGCTCAGTCAGTTACACACCCTTCTGTTCTTTGGGCAAAAGCAGGAGTGTCATACTTTTCCCCAAATGGGGTCCAGGGCATGGCTACCACGAGGCAGAATAGCATTGACAAGGCAAAGGGGGTGGTGGGGAGGTTGGTTTCCAGCTCAGGTCTCTATCCCAGCGCAGTTGACATCCCCAGGTGTTTCATACCTGAGTCAGATCAGCATCAGGGAGTAAACAGATGAACACCCCAGCAATGCAGTCATTAGATGCAAACCACAAGCCTGAGGTTGGCTATGAAACTATAACTAATGAAACAGCGAAAAGGGGTCTTTCATTGCGAGACAGCTAGATCTGGGATCCAGGTCATCATGAGATTATCTCCCTTAAATGCAGCCACAAAACCCTCTCCCCCTGCCCCCATTCACACACCACACTCCCTCACACATACACATTCATTCAGAATTCCCCTCTCCACTCATCTTCCCTCACTCCCCCCCATCTCTCATTCCCCCCTCCCCCAGCCTCACTCACACATGCCCACACAGTCATTCATAAAGAACCTCACACACTCCCACTCTTCCCCAGTTGCACCCCCATCCTCACCGGCACATGCCTGCAGACACACAGACAGCTTCCTCTCCTCTGCTTGGCCTGAGAAATATCGATTGCTTTCCCCCTGTAATATTTCGCTTGACTGAGCAGATTTAGAATCAAGGAGTCAGACTCTGCCTAGAGACCAAACACATATTTAATTCCACGGTTTAAAGAGCCCTGGAGCCAGTTATTCTTATTTTAAAATGCCAATGTTGTGAAAGTAAGCTGAAATTTGGGGGGAGGGGGAATGGCAAGGGCTGAAGATTGTGGTGTTAGCAGCAGCCTGCAGTGAAACAAGTTTGCCAGTCTCATGCCGGGTGTGCATTGGCAGCCGATAGTCTGACACCAGTCAGCTGCAGTGCACAGCATTAGCCACGCAAAGAAGTGGGCCTGGTGCTGAACCTGAACTGAAGACAAGTGATTTGTCTTCATGATTTTCCTTAGGAGGGAAGGGGGGAGGTGTGAAATTGTCTACTGAAACCTGTCAGGCATACTGAGGACTCCTTGTTAATTATGGGTGTTGTGGAAGTGCTTAGGACCCCTAGCTGTGGAGCAGGACCCCCCTGTGCTAGGTGCTGTACAAACTGCTTACAATCCAATTAATCTTCTCTAAGCAGTTTGCAGTGTTGTTGGTATAGCCGTGCTGGTTCCAGGATATGAGAGACAAGGCAGGTGAGGTAATGTTTTTTATTGGACCAACTTTTGTTGGTGGAAGGGACAAGCTTTCAAGCTTCACCGACCTTTTCCTCAGGTCGGGGGAAGGTAACAAGAGCGTCTGAGCTAAATACAAAGTGGGACAGATTGTTAAGCATGAGTGGTGCACGCAAGTTGCCGGAGACGCTTTAAAATGAAGCAGGCAATTAACACCTCCACATTTGTGGGACAAAAGAGGGTTAGCAGGGTGTGTAACAAATTGTTGTAATGAGCCATAAACCAGCATCTCTGTTAAGTTCATGGCTTTTAGTGTCCAGCAGAGTTATGAATTTAAGTTCCAGGCTCACATGGACACAAAACCATGGACTTAACAGAGACGCTGGTTGTATGGCTCATTACAACAATTTGTAATGCTGCTGTCTGCTAACCCTTAATTGCCCACTTCATTTTAAGTGGCCTCCTACACATTGTGTGAACCCCTTATGCTTAACAAGAGTAAGAGGAACGAGGAAGCGCTTGGTGAAGCTAAAAAGCTTGACCCTTCTGTCAACAGAAGTTGGTCCAATAATAGATACTGCCTCCCCTTCAAGTAGATCCAGCCACCCCCACCTGAAAGTATGCAGCCTATATCCTTAAACAGTATGTCACAGCTACAAAAGAGGATTTTTATAGCCAGGCTGTTACAATTCCAAATAGAGGGTCAGACTGGGAATACTAGCCCAGCCTTACCATGTCCAATGCCTAGCAAAATGGGCCCTTTACCTTGGTCAGTCTCTAGGTACTGATGTCATAAACATGATTTATACCAGCCTGAAACATAGCACTACAAACCCCTCATGCAGTAATTTCACCTATACGGACATTGCAACCTGGGAAGATCCCTTCCCTACCCCTTACCAGGTCTTTGGAAGAATTCAAAAAGAGGCCATCCCCTAAGTAACCAATCCCAAGTGTTGCATTGGGTCTAGGGAATGCTGGGACAGCTCTAATCTGAATAAATATGACACTGTTCTACCATAAGGCCTCACAACCCCATGGTATCGTCTCTGCAGGTGGCTATATTTGGAACTGTTACTGTAGATTCTTGAGCGATTTATTTATAAGGCTAGTGAGGAGTTTAATCCATGCTGTGCAAACATGTTTTGGCAAAGAGCCTTCTATCAAGTCCCAGATGTTTGATTCCATGAGATCCCAGCAACTTGGGATCCAACAGACATGGTGTCAACTTTAAAGAGGAAGGGAAAATGAGCAGCAGGCCTCCAGAGGTGGTTAAAGTGGCTCTGCTCGGATCAAACGCCCAGCCTACTTTGCTTCTCTGAGGCAACTCCTTCGTGCAGCACATGGGATCGTGCTGAGGCTGCTAACTAGAGCAGGCAGTGCTGGGGATCCGGAAGCCACATGGAGCCAGGCACTGACATGGCAGGTGAAAATAGATGCCACTGGGCCAGCTGCCTGGGGCTGGCAGGAAATTCAAGAGGGGAAGGACAGGCTTCATGTTTCCTAGCAGTTGGAGCTTTGGTAATAAATGTGATTCAACATTTAAAAGGTCCCTTCTCACAGCCAGCGTGAAGAAAAGCGGGCATCCCTGCAAAGCCATTCCATCACCCACCTATAGTCATGTCCCCCTACCTCCAACTACCTCCTGCAGAGGGTAGGGTGTTTACAGGGTGGAGATTTCCTGATAAAGAGAAAGAAGGTGAACCCGGGATGTGCTTCAACCAGTGTAAAGGTAAAGGATAGTCCAGGGGGCGGGGGGAAAAGAGAAGGAGAGGGAGATGTGATTCCCTAGGGGCTCCCACATCTCTACAGAGCTCTTAGCACACAATTGTCTAGGCTCCGGTGCAGATCATGCTGTAATCTCACCCTGTCTCTGAGGGGCTAGAACCCCATCTGACTTGCAGCCCCTATGGCTGGCTCATCTAGCCCTTGCAGGATAGTAATTTGGGGTCCCCTCCTAGACTGTTTCCAGTCACCCAGCCACTGCCAGCAGCTCCATGTCACGTGCTCAGAGTAACAAGCAAGCAGAGCCGCTCTTTGTAGCCTCTAAATAATAAAGATGAAGATATCAGACACCAGGCACTTCAAGGGCACTGGTGCTACTTACTCCTCAGAGGGGTGTGCATCTCTCCACTAAAGCAGAAAGAGAACAGTAGCAATATAATCTTATGAGGCAACCAAGATGATAATTAGAGTGTCCTTAGGAAAACAGTAGGGCAATGGCAGAGGGATGCACAGTACACAGGATGGAGCGAGGGACGCAGCTAGGCACGGGCTGGGCTGTGGGGCAAAGGGCAGTGCCATGGAGCAGAAGCTCCATTAGGAGGATGCAGTTGGAGATGAGCCAGGCAAGGGGATGCAGCAAGCTGTGGGTTAGGGTGTCTTCCAGGCAGTGGCAACTGTGGGCCTTATTGTTATTAGAGGTGTCAGATGCCATGGCAAACTGGCACACGGTGCGGGCAAGCGGTGGGTTAAGATGCAGGCAGCGTGGGGTGGTAGTGCACTGGCACTGGGAAGATGCTGGGGACAAGAATGAAGGTGGGTGTACAGCAGGGGTGCTAAAAGGCGTAGTCAGCCAATGGAAACATTCCTACTAACTTCAGTGAGCCGTGGGAGCCCAGAAAATGTAAAGCGCCACATCAACATTAACTGTGATGATGATTATTTAGAGACAGGTTTTGGTTTGGGCATAAGATCCAAACATCCTCAGAGCCAAATGTCAGCCTTTCTGACATCTCCTCAGGGATGTCCAGCTGTCAGCTCAACATGGCTGAAGCAGAACTCCTATTTTCTCCCCAAACACTCCACATCCTCCTTTCTCAATCAAGAGAGGCAATGCCACCATCCTACCTGTCACTCAGGCCTGTAACCTGGGTTTTACCTTGGACCCCTCTCCAGGCTATGTCAAAATCTTGCCGATTTTTTCTGCACCACATCTTTAAGATACGGCCTTCCCTATCCAGCTCAAACTCTCACCATCTCATGTCTTGATTTCTGCAACATCCTGCTCTCTGGCCCTGATCAGTGCAGTCTAGCCCTGCTCAGCTCCGTTCACAAAGCTGCTGCCAAGACCTTTCTCTTAGCCTATTGCTTTGACTATGTCAAGCTCTTTCTTTGTATCCCTCCACTGGCTTCCTCTTCTCTGTTGTATCAAACACATCACTTTTAAGGCCATTCAGTCAATCCCCACCTCACCTGCTCTCTCTCATTCACTACTGAGATGTCAACACTCATCTCAGATTGGCCCATGATGCTGGCCTACTTTGCCCATTTGTTACATTTTCAAACATCCCCCTTTGTGCTTTCTTTTATGCTGCCCCAGACACTGGGGGCAGGGGGTGGGGGAGGTGCTCCCCGTAAACCTCTGCAGAACTAACACATTCTCCTTCTTCAAATCCTTCCTTAAAACTCTCCTTTTCTGGGATGCCTACTAAAACTACAACCATTATGCTGGGGATGTGCAGAAACCACCCCTTGCTATGCTGTCCAGTCCTGCCTCAGAGGTTCCTTGTACTCCCCTGTATGTCAGGCTCCATGCCTCTTACCTTATACTTAGATTGGGGCAGGGACAGTTTTTTAGTTCTGTGTTTGTATAGCACATAGCACACTGGGATCCTGGTCCATGACTAGGGCTTCTAAGCTGTATGGTAACATACAGTAATACTAAAAGTGATCCAAACTTCCTGTTATTGGGTTAGGTCGGGCTGAAGTGAGAGTTAGAAGTTCTGTTACTGTCTGATCCAGGCATTTCAGGACAGTGCTAATTTTGGATCATGTGGCCAGTGACCTACGCGCAACCTCTGCAGAACACGGGGGAGGAGGGGATTTTAAAAAAAAAAGCGAGCAAACGAAGGGATTTAATATAAAGCTAACGAGGCCACAAAGCAGCGAGTGATATTTAGTGATGTACCTAGTCTGCTTTCACAATTGCAGATGGGAGCTTTGTTCTGGGCTCGCTATTTGTGCACTCTGTGTTCTGCTGCACAAGAGGATGCCTGTAGGGCAGATTTTCAAAGGCACTAATGGGATCTGAATGCCTAACTACCCTTTGTGCCTTCGGAAACATCCACGTTTGAATATGCTGCCACCAAAACATTCACCAGGAGAGGGAAAGTTCAAGGAAAATTGCCTCTGAGCAAATCCAAATCCCGGAGGTTTATGAAGTGTTCATTCAGACTACATACAGCCATACATCTGGCTTGTAACTGTAGTGTTGGGTTTTTCAAATGGAATCATCCCTGGAAGGGTACAGTCACATGCTCCAGAGCAGAGTTTCTCAACCTTCTGGATACCAGGGACTGTGTTGCTGCCTTCCTAAACGGTATCAGGGAGATCTCAGCGACCAGCAAGGGTCCATAGACTGGTTATTGAGAGACACTGCTTTAGTGGAGAAGGCTTATGATGGATTAGGCTGAGATAGGGATAGAGGTCATGTTGAAATGGAAGGAGCAGGCAGCTGTGAGAGAGAGCATGGTAAAATCCAGGCTAGGATGCAATTAGCCATGGTCCGGCAAATGCCATCGGGTAAGTGAGATGTGGTGAAGACAGTGTGGTATATTGTGGTTTAGGCTCCAGTTAGATTTGGCCCAGGCCTTGCTAAGATGCCGTTTAGTTGCACAGATGTTGTGCAGTCCAGGAGAAGATGTGAGGGAAGGAGAGGCATGAATCATACTGAAGCAAGCTGTGGGTTTGAGGGGCAGCTCCAGTAAACTGTGGTCCTGACTTAGGACAGCTGTGGTGCAGAGAGATGGAGCACACACCGCAGAAACTTGTGCATTAGCTGGATGTGGTCAGATATGACACAAGCCATTGAGAGTTGTGGCGTTGTATTTTGACTGAAGCAGGCAGGCAGGAGAATTAAAATGGATCCCTCATTTAAGCTCACTTGCAAATTTTAACAGCTCTTGACATCTTTCCTCACCTCAACTCTCCCTAGTGTTTGCAAGTGTGTACTGCACAAGACACAGCCCCAGCCAGGATGGCATGTTAACATGAGTCCGTAGCAAAATCTCGCGGAGGACAAAGGCAGCTACAATGGAGGCAGTAGAACACTGTGGGTCTTGGTGCAATCAGATGTGGCTGACATGGTACCAACTAACAATTCAAAGCTGAGTCAGAGAATGTACAGAATATGCCATGCTAGGCTGTGAAATGTGATTCATAGCAACTGTGGGTGAGGATGTGGTCAGATGAGAAGGGCCTTTGGTAAGGGATGAATCCACTGCATGGATGGAGTTAGTGATATAGCAGCAGTGAGGAGAAAGTAGGCTTGAGTCAGGTTCTGTATGGGACCATCCTTGGGAATATGCGGTTAAGTGTTCTGTAGGATATAAAGTGCTATTATATGTCTGACTGCCCATCAGACCAATTCACTGTCTCCCTTCTGACTGGGAAACGCACCCTGTAAAAATCCACAAGACATTACATTATACACTTCGGATCTCACCTCTGCCATGATGCCTGCAAGACACATGACAATGGCTAGGCAGCTGGTGAAGTGAATCCACTGCTTTTTAGATTAATCAACCACCACACCATTACCCTGCGCTCTCCCTCTATTGGTTGTCTCTCATCACATGCTTATGCTGTAAGCTAAGACACCAGGGACCATCTTTTAATGCTTGTGTGTACAGCACCTACCACAATGGGGTCCTGACCCCGATGTGGGCTTCTGGAGTTGTAGAGAATAATTATGTATATCTACATGCTTAGTTCAGTGCAGAAGAGACCAGGCCGTCAAACTGTGGGGCAGGCGGACGTTCACTTAGGCTGGGTCTACACCAGGGGTCTCAAACTCGCGGCCCGCGGGCCAACTGCGGCCCGCGGGCTTGTGTTATCTGGCCCGCAGTGCGAATCCGGCCGCAGGCTTGTGCTGTCAATGTTTTCTGAGCGGAGCTCAGGCAAGTTGTGGGACATCTTGCGTGAGCTCTTAAAAAGGAAATGGCCGTGTTAAAAAGGAAATGGCCGTGTTAAAAAGGAAATGGCCGTGTTAAAAAGGAAATGGCCGCCGAATGTGACCCCACAGGGAGATTTAACGGCGGAGAGTGGATTGTGCAAGTCCCTGTGAGAGCCTCTCTCTCCTACTGTGGCGCCGAATTTTACCCTGCGGGGAGATTTTTCGGCGGAGAGTAGAGCATGAAAGGTAGAGTAGAGTAGTGTGTGTTATGCATGGCCCCCCTGAACTCAACTTACTGTAAATGTGGCCCGCCATACCAATTGAGTTTGACACCCCTGCTCTAGACTGACAGCGGCAATGTAGACCTGCTCAGTCGATCCAGCAAGCGACGCAGGAAGACCACCCCGGTAAGTGGCGTAGCGCTGCGTCGAAGGGAGCGCTGTTCTCTTCGACGCAGCACAGTGTGGACGGCACGCAGAGGAGACGCCGCAAAGTCAACGGGAGATACACAAGTGATTTAAGTCGACTGCCGCTGAATCCTGGAGGTAAGTGTAGACCTGGCCTTAGATGCAGTACTGAGAAGCAAGTCTGGATGCAGGTAGGCAAAGGTTGTGCTACAACGCAGGTTAGCTGCGTTTCAAAACATGCTAGTGTATAGGGCAAAGTCACAGACAGAGACAGCTGAGGGAAGATGTAAGTTAAGCTGCTACTGGGTTTGGTCACGCTTTTGCTAGAGCATGTGTTAGGATGCTGCTCAATTTGGTACAGACACGGAAAGGAGTTGGCTTGAGAGTATTTTAGTGTGGTAGCTGCTACAGGGAGATATGACGCGTTGTGAGGACAGGTGTGGTAGGGTGCAGGGAAACCTACGGAGGGCAGTCAGAGGTGTAAAGACTGCAGGCCCAGACAGGGCTCCAGGCAGCAGTGGCAAAGATGTTTCATGCCGCATGGGCCATAGGCAGCTTGGGACATAACACACGGTTCGAGATGGTAGATGGATGTTGTGAGAAGCTGTGGATGGAGGGGATGCATTATAGATGTGGCAAAGGCCATGGGAAATTGTTTGAGGGATAGTGCTTGACACGGTGGAGGCAGCGTAGTCCAGTGTAGCAAGCTGTGCATTGGGTTCAGTTAGATGGAGCAGCAGCCAAGGAAAGCTCTGGGCTAGGGAGTGGAGCCATTAGGTAGAGACCAAGGGGCTAGTTAACATACATGGGAAAGGAAACAGCGCTCCCCCAACCTGGGGGTCCGATGACCCTAGGTGAGGAGAATTCCTGTGCCAGCTGAGTGGTATTGCTAGGGAAGTCTCCCTTGGCTCCCAGAAATAATAAAAATCATGAAGGATGCACTTGCACAGGGGACTAGCTCAGTGTCAGTAGCACAAACTTTCATCATGCCACAGCCTAGGGGGAACTGCTGCTCCTCCTGATGCCAGTGGGAGAGAGCCCTTAATTTTGATGATGGCAGCACTGGCTCCTAAGCGAAAAAAAGCGGCAGCTAGGTAGCCTCCAACAGTGGGGATCACTAAGATCTCTCCTGATCTCCCCTATAACTGAATCCAAGGAAGCTTTATTGGAATGACAAGCTATGCAAGTGCTGGCGAAGTATAAGAAAGAGATGGAGTCCTCAGGTATGACTCACTGCAGACAATGTTACACAACGTTTGTGGCATGACCCCCTGCGTCTGTTCCTGCCACTATTGTCCATTACACACACATACACACACCCTACATTGTTAGCAGAGTCAGAGGGTTTCACTGCCTGGCAGCAGGCAGGATGAATGGCTCCAGCTGAAATCACAGTGGTCTGGGAAAATTAAACCAAGATCCCATACTAATTCTCACACTATTATCTCCCTGCATCTTGAATAACTAAAACAAAACTCCAACAAGCAGATCAGGTCTGACCTTTGCAGGTGCTACTGCTGGAAGACTAGGGAG
The DNA here is from genome assembly GCA_007922155.1 of Mesoclemmys tuberculata. Taxonomy (NCBI): domain Eukaryota; kingdom Metazoa; phylum Chordata; order Testudines; family Chelidae; genus Mesoclemmys; species Mesoclemmys tuberculata. The sequence continues at coordinate 7,758,180 of ML675621.1, forward strand.
AGTGGGGAGCCCCAGTGAAAGGGGACGGGCCAAGCACAGACATTCAAGGGAAGGGCTGCTGTGCGCACAGAACAAAGGCTCAGATTGTTATTAAGCCTTTCAGACTGGATTTCTCAATCCCATGATGGGACGGTGAAGAGGAGGTTGCAGCAGAGAGAGTCTCCAGCCTGCTGAGATGAGAAGAGGGGGTGACGGTTGTGGATAGCAAACCCCATCCAACTCTGCTGCTAAGCAGCAGCAGCCAGCTTCTTTGATTAGCTCAGATCAGAGGTGGGCACAGACAAGGCCTACAGGAATAATTCAGCCTGGGAGTATGTCACCAGAGCTACCTGTCGGTGACTGACCGACAATAAATATGTTTAAAGATGGTAAAACAGTCACATCAACATGATGGCATCAGGGAACTGCAAATATACCATTTATTACAAGAGCACTATGCACAGGGTGTGTGGTTAGTCACACACCATCCTCAATATAACACATCACAGGGTGTGTGGGCACAGAAACCCCACAGTTACACACTCATAGACTAACATCAGACAGGACAATCATGATCATCTAATCTGATCTCCAGCACGACAGGCCACAGAACCTCACCCACCCACTTCTGTAATAGACTCTTAACCTCTGGCTGAGTTACTGATGTCCTCAAATCCTGGTGTAGAGACTTCAAGTTACAGAGACTCCACCATTTACACTAGTTTAAACCTACATATGATCTGTGCCTCAAGCTACAGATGAAGGGGAGACCTCCCAGGTCTCTGCCAATCTGACCCAGAGGAAAATTCCTTCCTGACCCCAAATATGGCAATCAGTTGGTCCCCGAGTATGCAAGCAAGACCCACCAGCCAGACATCTGGGAAAGAATTCTCTGTAGTAACTCAGAGCCCTCCCCATCTAGTGTCCTGTCACCAGCCATTGGGGATATTTGCTGCTAGCAGTTGCAGTTGGGCTACATGCCATTGTAGGCAGTCTCATCATCTCATCCCCTCCATAAACTCATCAAGCTGAGTCTTGAAGCCAGCTAGGTTTTTCGCCTCCACTGCTCTCTTGGAAGGCTGTTCCGGAACGTCACTCCTCTTATGGTTAGAATCTTTGCCTAATTTCAAGCCTAAACTTGTTGATGGCCAGTTTATAACCATTTGTTCTTGTGTCAACATTGGCATTTAACTTAAATAACTTCTTTCCCTCCCTGGTATTTATCCCTCTGACGTATTTATAAAGAGCGATCCTGTCTCCCCATGGCCTCCCTCTAAACAAGCCAAGCCCTTTGAGCCTCCTTTCATAAAGGTAGGTTTTCCGTTCCTCGGATCATCCTACAACCCTTCTCTGCACCTGTTCCAGTTTGACTTCATCTTTCTGAAGCATAAGAGACCAGAATTGCACACACAATTCCAGATGATGTCTCACCCACCAGTGGCTTGTATAATGGTATATATATCCACCCCTACTGCAAACACTTCACCTGATGCATTCTAGGACTTTTTCACAGCAACATCACATTGGTGATTCTCAGTCATCCTGCGATCAACCAATACACCCAGGTCTTTCCCCTCCTCTGTCGCTTCCAATAGATAAGTCCCCAGCTTATAGCAAAAATTTTTATCGTTAGTCCAAGTGCATGACCTTGCACTATTAAATTTCATATCATTTCTATTTCTCCAGTTTTCAAGGTTGTCCAGATATTCTTGTAAGATATTCTGGTCCTCCTCTGTATTGGCTACACCTTCCCAACTTTGTGTCAGCCGCAAATTTTATTAGCACACTCTCACTTTTTGTGCCAAGATCATTAATAAAAATGTTAAGTACCAATGGTCACAAGAAAGTAAGGTTGGTCCCAAAACTGATCCTTGAGGAACTCCAGTAGTAACCTCTCCATTCATTTGTGGTGCAGGGCTTATTGTTTCCCATAGGAATCTCAGGTGCAAGAATACACACCCCTGGGGTGCAATAACACATCACAGATTGTGTGGTCACAGGTTTTCCCTCCTCTTCCCTGCCACCTCTTGGTGAAACACCACATCATAAGCTGTACAAGTGTTGCCAAAGGGGAAGAAAAGCCAGACCCTTTGGCTGCCTGTCACGGGAGAGGACAACGCCCCTCTTCATGGGGTATGCCCGCAAGCCATGTCCATTCCTGATCCCAAGGCAGGCTGCTGCAGGGCAGAAATGTAGTCTCTGGGCTGCTGCACGATTTATGTTAATCATATTCCCCCAATTGTCATAGCATCAGATCACAAATTATCTTTAAACAAGACTCCCTAGTGTTTACCTACAACTAGCTTCTGTTTAGCTAGAAATAGATGTTTTAAATTACATCACCCTTTCCTTACGGGGGTGTGAAATCAGGGTGTGTGAGAGGAGGAGGAATGAGCCACGAGATGTCAAAGCATTTGGTGAAAAACCCAAACTCAAACCTAAACAACATTCGCAGCCTGGGTCCTTCCACCTCTAGCAATTAACTAGGCCAGGACACCAGGCTATGCTCCCTCCTCTTCACGCAACAGAGTGCAATCACCATCCTGCGGCATACTGTACCTTTTCTTAGGGCTAGATTGCCCTAGCTCCCACTTAGTCACACAGGAAGCCCAGAGCAAAGGGGGGGCTGAGCAGGAATCATGGCTCAGAGTTACCATGTGTTCCACTTGCTCAGAGCAGATTGTACCACAGTACACTCTAGCCCACAGAGGGCACCTTCCTTTCACAGATGGTTTCCCAAGCTGTCCAGTGACACTCAAAACACCACACCTGCTAGCTCCAGTGTGGGCACCTCTCTGGGCAGCAAGGGGAAAGCACCTGTGCAGCGCCCTGCAGCCTTCAAATACTTGACACTTGTGACAGGAGGTGGCTGGTCAGGCCCTGGAACCCAGGTTACCAGCAGCCAAGGGCCCTTAATTAAATGGAAAGGTAACTCCTTAGGAGTTGATTGTCCCGGTCCTCCTAGCAGTGCACTGGCGTAGGCCAACTCACACTCACGATTCCTTTCCTGGTTCTCCCTCAGGCTGTGGAGAATTCACCTACTCCTGGTTCATATCTCAGAGGCAGATGGTTTCCCAAACTGGCTGGTGTGTCAGGGTAGTGGAGCCAAGGCCCTGCTCATTCCCTCACCCCTCTGCACACATGGGCCAAGGGAACAGGGGCCTTCTCCCCCACCCCCCTAACACAAAACATCAACGCAGGGGGGGCCCATGGAGAAAGAGCCTTCAAATGGCGAGTCATCAGCTTGCTCTTAAAAACCCATATTATGAAGTAGGTTTCTAACACAGTGTGCAATTAGCTTGCAAAACTCCTTGCTACAGGACTGCCAGCACCCTAGGGAGATCCCTAGGGAGACATGGGATCAAAGGCAAATCATGTCTTTGCCTCAGGTTTTCCTGAGCCAGGGTAAAAAAAACCCCAAAACCCCCACCACACTGGTTTGCCAAAGCGGAGGAGAACTCCAAAGGGAGTTAATGTGAGATGGGAAAGGGGTGGGGAGGCAATTAACAGCTGGAGGCTTTGCCTTGCAGCACTACAAGGCGGCAGCCTGTCAGTGCCTGCTATCACTATTGCATCAGTAAAGGGTGCATGGGGCAGCCTTCAGGGGGCTTCATAGCTTGTTCAAACATGCCTGCCTACCAAAGCAATGCCCCCCCATTCAGTCCTCCCGAGTCCCTCCCCTCCAGCCCTGCGGAAACACCACATCCACGCTATTCTCCCAGCATGCTGATCTGCCCAACCTACCATATCAATATTCCAGTCCATGAGCGCCTGCCTGCCTAACGCATATTGATCAAGGCCCCCATCAGCTGTCCTCTCGCTGCCCACACACTGCGCAGGGGCCCACTAGGACCAGTCAGAGCCATGGATATGGTGCAGGGCCCCTACACAGCTCAGCACTGGCCCCTACCTGCCACTGCCTTCTTAGGTGGCCAGCCACATGTGAAGGGAGCCAATTGGTCAATTAGAGGCAAACTGTCATTTTCATCACCTCCCCCTTCTCCTCCATCATCATCATCTCAGTCAGCCATGACGTCCAGGTAGCATATTCTGTGTGGTAGGAATGAATCCGTGACTGTGCCCCCCTCTCCATGGAGTGAGGGTCCAGGCAGTGCCTCACCCAGTCAAGTGGCATTGCGGGAAGGAGGGTGCGAGGGCCCTCAAGGCATTGGCTGCTCCTGGGCAGTTTAGCCCTTTGAAAGGCTGAATGCCCCTCCACGCTTAGGATTTCCTCTCTTCCCATCCCCCATTCAGTCTCTCTCCCCCACAAACTCCATACGTCTTTGCCCACATGTCCCACTGGTCCCACCTCTCTGCTGCTCCCATCCAGTTCTCTAACTTCCAGTTCCCTCCAACTCCATTTAAGCATGTCCCCACCTTCCCTGTTCCATTGCCACATGCCCCAGCTCTACTTCCCTATCCCCACTTCTGCTATTTCCCCAGGTCTCCCCCTTCTCACCCCATTTTCCAGAGTCCCCACCTCTCCCACTCACTTTTTGCCACCGCCAACCCCGTCTCCTACTCAATTTCCCAGGGCCTCATTAACATGGGAGGGGTCTTTCGCAGTGACTTGAGCGCTTCTGACGGAGGAAATGGCTGCACAGGAGGTAAATTCAGGAGGCTAAGGCTGCTCAGGACAGGGGTTCATCCCCCAGAGACCCTCATATGCATTATCCCCAAGGCGCCTCTGCAACAGACACCACCTGCACACACATCCCCAGGGACATCACAGTTTGGGATGTCACCCGATGAAGCAGAACTATCCCCTTTGGCTGGTCATATGAGTTGAGCCCAAAGTTGGAGAGAAAAGCCCAGATTGGTGCACTGCTCCCTAGGGAAAACTCTCCCAGTTCCATGGGTGAAGACACAGGTCCGGCCTCCTCAGAGCCAACAGGTGCATCTGGACCAAGGCTCTGTCCTCACAAAGATACTCCAGGGGACCAATCCTCAGCTGGTGTCGTCATTGCTCCAGTGGCATCCATGGAGTGATGTCAATTTACACCAACTGAGGATCTGTCCCAACATGTAAGCTCCCAGGCTCCCATCCTATCACCCTAACTACACTGGAGAGCTCAAATGGGTCTTCGGAGACAGAAGTCCCAGAACTAACATCCCTTCCTTGGCCTAACAAGGCTTCATGGATCAGGCTAATGTCACCAAAGCAGCAATACATCCAATGCATACTCTACACACATGCATGTTCAAAGACCCATACGCAGGCATCTGCAAATGGATATGCATAGTCAAGCACCCGTTAATATGCACAAGCATCACACTCACATGCTGCACACATATACAGAGGTATAGGCATGTACACAACCTCATGTGCCTGTGTCCATGTGCACCCATGCATGTCCACAAACACACTCGCATGCTCACAGCTGTACATTCACTGGTGCTCCATCCCGCTCCTCAAATCCTTCCAGAGACACAGAAGAGGAAATAAATGACCCTAACGAAATAATTGTAAAAGAACAAAGGCAGACAAGAAGCAGAGTTTGTGTGCATCAAAAAGGTAATTAACTGAATTGTTAAATGAACACAAAGGTGTTAAATAAAGTTTCCTGAATGTCAAATTGACACACTTGGTTATGAAAGGGCTGATCAGGAAAGAAAGTTATTCCCTTGTGTATATTTCCCTGCTCCAGGGCTCATCTTTAAAAGCTGTTTGCTGGATGTTGATTGTTGGGGTCCCTTTGATCCGGGGGGCTTGTGTAGGTGATGTAAATCTCCTCTCTGCCCCACTGTTCTGCCGGTCCCTGGAGTCTTCTAAATGGGTTCCCTCTGGCAAAGGCGAGAGCTATTACTGTAATCGTTGTTTAAAGGGGCAGTTCATCAGCCTGGCATCTGGATGCACAGTGAATGGTAGTTGTGCTTCCAACCCCTCTATATGCTCAGCCAATTTGTCCAAACCCTGCTCTTGTACTGCAACTAAAGCCAGGACATTCACTATTAACATACACTTCCATTGTGCCAGAGGAGTGCAGCATATAGAACATGGTATGTAACATCAAAGACTGAGCTAAGCCTCTCACCCTTGCACACTGGGAAGACTGTTTATCTCATAAGAATATAATATACACTATTGATGATAAAATAGGGTCACTATATAACTTACGCTCTATGTAGGTGTCTCCTGGCCCCCATCACTAAAGCATGTAAGTTAAAGGACAGCACATCTCTAAATGGGACTTCTTACCCCGGAAGTGACTGGGTAATTGGAGTCCCCCAGAAATACGGAGTTCCTTAAGAGCTGGGTAAGAGCTATGGCCCCCATTATCATAGCATCTGAGCACCTTAAACATTAATGAACACCCCTGGAGGCAGAGGAGCACCAGTAACTTTACAGACAGGAACCAAGTCCGAGATTAAGTAACTCGCCTATGGTCACACAGGAGGTTTGAGGCAGAACTAAGAACTGCACTCCGCTCTCTCTACTCCAAGTATTATGCCTTAGCGACAAGGCCAACCTTCCTTTAGCTTCCCAGGGATCTTTCTGCCAGAAGCTAAGAGCAGTGATGAGAGGTAGGTTGGTTCTAAGCACAGAACCATTCTAATCCAGTGACAACCTTTTCAGGATATTTCAGAAACATCTGGGCGATTTTGTGCCCCTCAAATCCCATCTTGTCGTCTGTGAAATTAAATCAGATGGATGTTTTGTATCAGAAACACCACCTTCACCTCTGGTTGGGCTGGGGGTTCTTTTTCACTGGGAAAGGGGCCTTATGTCGAAGCACGTAAATTGTGAAACATGCCTTATTACTGAGCTCCTAATGAAATGGGAAAACCTCCTGTTTCAGGCGATGCTGCAAACATTCCACACTTCCCTGCAGTTGGGTCAGTCTGCTTCTTTGAGGAAGTTCCCAATGCATGATAAGGTGCCAGCTTAACTCCTAAACTCAACTCGGTGCAACGGCCAGGGAGTAGAGATCCAGCTACGGAGGCAAAGCATATTTCACAGGCACGATGTAGGCAGAGGACGTTATCTCATGCCTGCAAGGTCATCGCAGGGAAATCACACTTTTTTTTTTTGTTTATAAAATGCAGGCCAAACCCAGAAAGTTAACCAATGGGATTCCAGCAAACACAAGAACTAAGGTAATGTGTGTCAGATGATTGGCTGAGTTGCCTCTGATGTCGCTATCTCACCACTGACAAGATGTTCATAACAGTCCTAAAATTGCATTGTAAGCTTCAAAACCATCTCACCCCCACCCTCCCTTCTCTCATGCTTCTCGCCTCTGTTTCTTCCAACACAGCAGACTCTTACACAAACAAACATGCAGGGGAGCACAAAGGGCTTTTTCTCTAGGATTTCAATACAACTACATTGTTCTCATTCACATATTCAGCTATATCATTTATATATCCAAAGCCTAACACAGTAATGGTATGATGGAGACCATGCAAAAACACCCCAACAAGCTAGTGACTCAAACTTCCCTTTCCTTCTTGTATTAGCTAATTGAGTGGATCAAGGCATTTTTAATTTCCCCATCACTGTTGTATCTAGGAATCATAGCATGTGTACACAGGCCAATCTGTAGTATTTGCTCTCTCTTTCTCTCCTACCCCCATGCATATAAGCCCTGTTTATTACATATACAAAGATATTTATTAAGTAGCACCAATGAGGTGACAACTTTATTCCCTTGGGCTGTGCTCACATTTGACCTCCTTAGCTAAGCAGAGTTATGCTTAGTCAATACTTGGATGGGAAGCCACCAAAGAAAACTTAGCGGCTGCCAGAAGTGGTGTGCCTTTCCTTCCAAACCAATGGTGCAGGAGACCTGACTCTTTTCTCAGCGATGTAAATCAGGAGTGATTCCACTGAGGATCAATGTAATTCTATGAAAAGAGAATTAAGGGTACTTAATTTTGGGCAAGTAAAATAAAGATGGGTGGTAAAAATCCCCATCTTTCTGCAAGATGCAAATGTGTTTTGTGAAGTTGTCAGACGCAGCATCCCAGTGCCCACTTAGTTTGGGTTTCCATTGTGCCAGTCTGCCTATGCAAATTCCCTCCACACTTTCAGTGGAATACAGTAGCCTTCTGCACTATTATGTACTGTTACTGTTGGCAGTGAAACAGCAGCTGCTGCCATGTTCCACCCCAGAGACGGCTGCATTCCAATGGCCTGTGATGTGATTTGTATCTGGAAAGTGCCTTTGTATGCGTGACGTGATTTGTGTACCGAAACGTCAGGCTGTGGTGGTGAAAAGTGCTCGCCACATAGGTGGCGAGTGCAGCTTTGGGCACTGCCTACTGAAGGGCATGTTCCAAACCCAAACAGCAACAGCTGACACTCAGCCACATTGAAGGTGAAAGAATCCCAGCCCTCAGTGCAACTCGCCCCAACCCTCCTGCTCTCCTCTAGTTATGACCTGTTGAGGGGCCTTTCTTCCATCTACCTCTCAGTTGGGGGAAACTTCCCATTGCAGCAATCAGTCTCCTTGGGGCTCAGATGCACCCCAGGTTCCTGTCTTCCAAGCAGACAATGTAGAAGCTCACAGGAAGGACCCTGGGGTGCAGCAAAGCCCCTTTGCACCGTGGCAACCATTTGGTTTTTTTTGCATACCAGGAAGAAACAAACAGCTGCAGGAGAGAGGTGGGGAAGGGAAGGGACAAGATGTCAGCATCGAAGAATTCTGCAGAAAAACGCAATGCAACGGGCCCAGACAGGGGACACGAAGGAACAACAGCACCAGGGCTGGCAAATATTCATACTCCTTATATAGCAGCACTCGGTGAGGGCATGTCCCACAGTGCCCCCCGTGGTGCAATTAGGGATGAGCTGGGTGCAAAGGTTGCCAAAGACCTAACCTCAACTGGGAGAGCTGGGCTGAGATCAGCCAAGGGGACTGTCAAAGCCTGCCATGGGCGGGCGTAGGGGTGGGGAGAGAGCCCATGGGGGTGAGCATGAGTGGAGCAGGCAGTGGTTAGCATCTGCAGTCCCCATCCCCCCATAACTCCTCTGACAGCTCAGCAGGGGCTACCCAGAGCTCAGAATCCAGCACGTAGTACCCAAGAGTGCTACTCACCCACTCCCTCCCTCCCCAGACTGGGGGCATGGCCAAAGCTGTGCCCTCCCTCCCTCTCCCACGCTCTCAGTGGCTTGAGTAGCGGAGCCAGTCCATGGGAAGTAGCAATTTGCTGCTTGTGCAGGCCAGCAGGACCCCTAGGCAGAGGAAGAAGCAGGGGAGGCTTGCGTCTGACTCACTGTCTTCCAGGGTCTATGCCCTACCCATTGCTCAGGGCTGTGCCCAATTTCCCAAACTGGCCCTCAGCCGAGTCTGCTGCCTCCAGTCCAGATAACCAGAGCTCGGAGGCTGTTGCCAGGCTGCTGTGTGAAACTACCTGGCAATTTAGAAGTATGAAGATCATGGTAACAATCAGATGACACTTTCACATCTGTAACATTGGTATAACTTTAAAACTTAAACCATTACATTCATCTGATCATTTTGAAGGAAGGCTTGTACTTAATGTGTATATGAACAACAGAATAACGTTCCAGAAAATACAACTTAATCTGTAGTCTGTCTATAAAAACAAAAACCACCACACACCTGCTACCTTTCTTGACAGCCTCCCTAACTGAGAGGCACTGTAGAGGGAGGACAGGAAAACTGCTGCACCTACAACTGCCCCGGACATCTTCTAAAACCCGTGTGCGTGCAAGAGATGGTAGGAACAGAGAGCCTGACACAAAGCCCTCTGGAGTCATTGGGAGCCTTTCCAGTGACTTCAGAGCCAGCTTTAGCACTAACATAAGTGAACGAAGAATTGCTTGGCTTGAGCCCGTGCTGAATTGCACAAAATGGGGGGTCCCGTTCTGCACATACTTGGCACCGTCACCAGCTTCAGCAGTCAAAGCAGCTGGTCCGCTTAGTGCTCCCCACCCCCCGAGCAGCCACTTCCTTAGCCCCCACCGGGAAGAGCCAACTCCTCAAACCCAGAAAGATGTGGTGGCAGTCTGAGAGAAGCACGTTTGTTTCCCCTGCTCGCTACAGAAATGCACTCAGACTGGAGTCATGGGGTTTGTCACGTTTGTTGTATAATATATGAACTTGTACCAGTTTTATAAGCCCCTCCTGACTCAAATCGCATTGTAATTCTAAACAGCCCTAAACTCATTTAAATCCTAATAAAAACACTGCCCTGCATTTGCATGCGCTGCTCGCTGGTCCCTGCGGCTGCCGTGACAGCAGTTCCTGTGGAATTGATAATGCTTGGGACTTTGTGTACCGGAAACCATCTTTCAAACCTGAGGTAGGGATCTGAATTTAATGGAGCGACACAAAAATAGATGCAGGAAGTGGACCCCCAGACCAATTTGGGAGGATGCACAGAGCAGTCAGGAGGCAGAGCAAACAGCAATGAGTAGGAGAGCCAACTTCTCCCAAGCCCTCCCCTTTCCCTAATAGGTTACCTACTGGGTGTACTCTCCCCTCTATAGCCATGCAGCAGAGGGAACAGGATTGGCCCCCTTGCTCCTGAAGCCTTGGTGCTCTGTATTGTTTGCTCCAAGGGCTAAATGAGTTTATTTTACAGAGCACAGAAAATGAAGAAGTGAGAAGCACAGCAGACGTTTTACACCATGGGCTGGTTAGAAGCTGAAACTGGGGAAAGTCCAGACTCCTATATATTGGCTCTTCCCTCAAAGTCACCCCACACCATCTCCTCTGAAACTCTCCCCATAAACCTTGCAATGGCTGCGCTCACTATTGTGCTGCCATCACTTATCCACGTTTCTTCTTTGAGCAAAATACTGTCATTTACATCAACTTGTTGTAAGACTATTGCTGCACTGTGGCAGGACGTCACATGGCTTAAGAAGCTCATGATGATGTTGGCCCCTGCAGAGATCTGCTGATGCTTTCACCACCATGAAAATTTCATTTGCCACATATGACACAACCCTCTCAATAATCAGGACAAGGGCTAGCTGGAGAAAAGCTGAAATACGAGATTGTCACAGGGTTCTGTACTCACTGTTGGGGCATCCCCTCCTCATGGCTGTATCTGGGGAAGCAGTTCTCATCCAATCTAGCACAGGCTTCCATCATTTGCTTACCTCACGGCCTCTATCTCTTCAAGTAGGGGAGCTCTCTCTCTCTCTTCATGACTCAGCCCGCCTGCTTGGTCACCAGATAGTCCCCCCTTTCTGGAGTATCAAAGCTCCTTTAAGACCAGCTGTCCTTTTGGTATGTCCAACACTCTTGTGCCACTTCCCAGTGACCAATAGGAGAACCTGATGCACCAGCTACTCCAGGTTCTAGTCCAACGACCCTACAATCAGCAGCCCAGGTCTATACAATCTCTAATCTCACTAATCATTCCCTAGGCTGTTTTCTACTCCATCTCCCACAGGCTTTTTCTCCATGCTTCTGAGTAAACCCTTCCTTCAGGACCAGAGAGCAACTGCCGACTTCTATACTGCAACCCTTTTCTGCTGCAAACTTCCCAGCTTTAAACCTTAGCCCGCTTCCCCCCACAGCTGGGCTTTATCAGCCATTAGTTATTTTCAATCAAGCCCACTTGCCACCAGGTGCAGCCTATTAGGTTAACTGGCCCTAGCTGTGCCACCATAATCCCTTTAGGGCTGGTGTGGGGGTGAACACTGCATCACAGGGAATAAGTGCTGGACTGAGAGCTGGAGATTAATTCTAGTCCTGGCTCTCCTGCCCTGTGTGGCCCTGGGCAAGTCATTTAATCTCTATGTGTCTCGCTTCCTCCTCTTTAAAATGGGGATCATAATCATCACCATATACTGATCTCAGGGAAGGTTTTGTTAATGCCTGTACAGCCTCTTCTCTGGTACATGTGAAATGCTATCATGATGGGAAAGAATCAAAACAACCCTTGACATTTGGAGAAAGTTGGCACCAACTTTTATCTCTGTACTGGGCCAAACCAAACCCTGAATCCACACACCCTTGAACTTGGGGAAAATTTGCATCTGGATCTGATCTTTGGGGCTTGGAGCCCATCTCTGTCATCACAGAGGGGCAGCAGAGTTGCCGGCTTGGAGGTTTCATTACAAACCAAAAAATCACCCAGCTTGGTGCTTTGGGCTGAGTTTTAGGGGTGGCTCAAAATTAAATGTCAAAAGCAAAATTTAAGGGACAGAATGAGCTTAAATCACTGCTCTAGTGACCACTCGACAGTACCTGGACTCTGGAGAGTCAATCTCCTGACACTAACAGCTCACAGCACCTGATACTAACTGCAACAGCAGGGCACTAACATGAAACCACGACATGAACAGCCAGGTAGGAACACCACGAAATGCTTGGGCACTAAGGGCCTAACCTCAGAAAGTAGTCAGCCACCAGCAATGGAGAATCCTCTGCAGGCTGCCTGTAAGAACAATGGAGACTCCTTCACCTTTGCCCTCTGAGAACAATAGGGAAAACTTCCCTGCAGCAAGAACGAAGGAAGCTGCTGAGTTCTTTGAAACTGGGTCCCCTCACTAAGGTGCCTGTCACGCGGGCTGCATTAGGAGGGGGGGGCATTTGTGTTATGTAACATTAATATGTCAAAATCGTAGTGATTCATGTAAGACATACCATGTCAGGTACTGTTAGAAAGGTTATAATATGCTGAATAAGATGGTAATATTTGTGTTCATGTGTAATATGTGTAAGGAAAGTTATGGAGATCTTTGATATCCCTGTATTTCAAACTGTGCTGTGGAAGACACACCCCAGACAGAGAGGCGGCAGGACAATAGCTTGCTTAATAGCCCATTCAAGGCCTTATCAGAAGCCAGAGGCCCGGGAAGAAACTAAAGGCATACCTGAAGAGTTACCAGGATTGGCCCATGTGACTATGGACTTCATTTTGGTTCCAGTAAAGTTCCACAAGCCACATGGCCAGAAACAGAGGGTATATAAGATCAAACCACAGAAACCATTTTGTCTTCGTCTTCGTCTTGGTCTTTGCCTTGTGTCCTTGTTCCTATCCAGCTGCGGACACACCTCTGGATTAACACACTTTGCAACTGAACTAAAGGACTTAGACCCATCCAGGTACTGGATGTACACCAGAGGAACTATACAAGCCTGCAACTCCACAATTGTTCTAGAAACCTGATGTATATGGACTTTTAAATCATCTGTATGTATCTGATTGCTTTAAGCCTTTAACACTTCTCTTATTGTTTGTTTTTCTTTTACTAATAAACCTTTAGTTTTAGTTACTAAAGGATTGGCTGGCAGCGTGGTATTTTGGGTAAGATCCAAACTTATAGTGAACTGGTACTGTGGCTGGTCCTTTGGGATCAGAGGGAATCTTTTAGTAAAGAGCATAGAGTTAAAGCAACTGATCTCTTTACTGGACCTAGTGTCAGTTTGGGAGCCAGAGACTGAAATGCAGTAAAGGGGGCTGTGTGTATTCGCACAGTGGCTTCTTGATAACCAGTGTGGGGGAATCAGAAGCACTGTTTGTGGCTGGTTGGGAAGTCTGACTGTGGTGTCACCCACCAGTGCTGGGAGAATTTGCTCTCCTTTTGCAGCCTGCCCTGACCCTGGCATTATCAGTGGGCTACCCTAGGCACGGACGGGTTACAGTGCCCAAATGGGTGCTGAGCTCTTTAGAAACCCTGGCTCCGATTGCAGGTGCTAAGCCCCCCTGAATTTCTGGCTTTCAACCCCTCTGTGCCTGGGTGCCAGTAACAGGCTAGTGTCTGCTGGCTATGGGAGCTGCAATCTCAGCTACAACCACAGCAATACAGCAGGCACTGTGCCAAATGCCCCTGTGGTGCCATCCCCTTGGGAGCCCAAGGTGTCATCCCTTACCCCATGCAGCGTCCCATAGCATAGTTCTACACCCCTTAAAACCAGCTCCACTGTGCATCGAGATTTGAGGGTTCCCATTTCAAAGGCTCCTTGTAGGCTATGCCTGGCAAGCTGCTGATAATGCTAAGTGGCAGCTGCAGCCAGCGCTAACAGGATGAAGCACCCCTCCTGTCCCTAGATCTCTTGGATACCCATGTCTTTACTGCAGACAGCAGCCTAAGGAAGGAGCACTGGCCAACCCCTTCCTCTCCCCACTTGTTCCCAAGCACCAGCAGCACACAGCACTCAGCAAGGCAATCCGGACAGGACGACAGCTCAGAGGAGAGAGAGAGAAATTCTGTTCCCCATGAGCCCCCGTCTTCAGCTGCTCTAAGCAAGCAGCGGTCAGCTCAGATTGACTTGTTTGGGGGAAGCAGAGAAGTCACCCCAGCCTGTTCCAGCCTCTCCCATTTCTCCAGCTCCTTACCAAGCCAGCACCTCTCCACGCCCCCCTGGGCTCTCCCTTCCCTGCGTTGCTGCCTCCTCTCCTGAGTCTATTTCTCTTTCCCTCAGCCACTGTTCCCTGCAGGGTGCAGGTCTCTCCCCCCACCCTCCTCATCCTCCTGTCTCTCACTAGCTCTCGGGTTTGGATTTTGCAGCCAGAGTCTCCTGCATCTCATCATCTCCCATCTCGGTTTCCTTCCCTCCCTCAAATCTCCCTCTCCCCCCTTCTTCCGCCCGCATCCTTCTTCCCTCCCCTGTTCACACGAAGCTCTGTGTCAGTATTGTCTGTGATGATATTAGAAAGCTCCCATGGAACAATAAGATTATGAGCTATGCCGTCACGGCGATAGAATTACTAATTATTACTGAGATAAATGGGAATACCAATGATGAAAGTCAATATCATTGTCGTCTTTGTTCCTGTCTGTTTTATTTGTAGATGAAAAGAGCACTGCTCGTCTCCCCAGGATGTGGCTGTGAGCTGGAACAGTTCCTATTGGCAGGCGCACACAGAGCCAGGCTGGGATGAGAAATCATATTACAAACATGCTTACAAAGGGCTCTTTAAATAAACTGCTCTACCAAACACCGTTGTCTTTCATTAATTCATAAAATGCAAGCCACCTCCGTCCCCCACTCCAGTGCACGAGGTGGGGGACATGCTTAATCATGGACTGTGGTGTGGTACTGAAAAGACTCCATGATTTGAGTGTTTAACTCCCATGCCTTCACCAGAGAGGCAGTGCTGTGGTTAGACTTAAAGGCTGTAAGTCAGGGGACCTGGGGTCTCTCCCAGACTCTGACACTGACTCACTATGTGACCTTAAAGCATGGCTGTGGTCAAAAAAGTGACTGTAACAACAGCACTTTCTTATTCAGCATTCTGCTCCAGTTGTATTCTTTGAGTCTCAGCTGCTGAAGTTAGTGACAAAAGAAATTCTTTTTACTCCTATTAGCCCTGAGGCAACCATATAGAACATTGATCAGAACTGTGGCTCCTATAGCACCAAGGCACTAGCTCCAACAGCAGACCATTTCCCCTAGGGTGTATATGGCAGCACACCTCCATGGCATCCTAAGTACACCTCTCACCCCCCTCTGGTGGTACAGGGGCACTGCCTGAGGCAGAAAACTGAACCTAGTCAGTCTGCACTGTTGGCATCTACAAAAACCAGCCTTGTACCTGTAGAGTGAGCGACGAATAGAATCCCAGTGGTACCATTTCTAGCATCATGTTTCAGAGGAGATGTGGCTGCTAGTTTTATGGGCCCATCTACACTACCTCAGCTTAGCTCCTTCCCACATGTTGGATTATCAGTGTTTTGACAGGAGTCCAAGTTTCTTTACTCCCAATGTAGACAGGAAGGGATTGCTCTCGAGTATGGTCATAGCACTGTAGAAACTCTAGCAATCAAACCCCACACTCCTTCCCTGGCAGAGAATCATGCTCACACTTATTATTCTTCTAGATGGGGAAGCTGAGGCAGAGGAGGCCCCATCTGTAAAATGCGGATAATTACACCTACTCACTTTTATCAAGTGCTTGGAGAGCCTCTGCTGAAAAGCGCTTTATAAATACCCAGCAAATAAAGCGCTCTGTAAATACATGGTGATGGCTGGAGGTGTGGCCTGCCATTTCGGGGCTGCCATTCCACTTGAGGGGATAGACGTACATGAAGCGTACTACCACAACGGTGGTCCGAAGGCTATTAACAGTGCACTAAGGAGCACAGGGCATCTGCCTGCAGTTGGTCTCCACTGAAATGTCAGTTTACTAAACACTCCACAGTAAAACAGTCTCAGCTCTCAGTAGTGTAGCAAATCTCCCCTCTGCATCTCATCATACACACTGTGCTACACAACTGGACAATGCCCATGCAGATCCTAGTGCACTCACATGGTAAGATCCTTTGCACAGCTGAACTCCCACACCACAGTCAAGACTCCCAGACACCATGAAGCATGCTGGAACTAAACACCCGACCCACCATTTACATTATTTTAATATGGTAACTTCTCTCCTAATCAGTACAACACCCCCCTCCAGCGCCTCTCCGTGTTAACAGGGACAAATGTTTCTGCTGTCTCTCTCCAAATGCAACAAAATCCGGAGAACTGGAAAAAGCCTTGCAGGAGTAATTATGCCAGGTTTTTAAAAAGGAGCAGCGTCTCCTGAATATTTCATGGAAGGTAATTTTTTTAAAAGCTTTTTGAAAATCCTTTTTTCCCCTTTGTGCACGTCAGGGTGTAATTAACCAGAAAGTGTCAGAGCGTTAACCGAAAGGAATAAACTGCAGCGCAGCCCCCTCTCTCTCACTCGCTTTTCCCCTCGTTTAACACTAATGTGACATTCTGCGCTGCATGTGAGAGACCATGCTCCCATTGAGAGTCAGGAAGTCACTGTCCGATTGTTGGAAAAACTTCCAGTGACTTTTAGCCTAGGTTTTAACTCAAATCTCCCCTAGTCATGGATCCCTGAGAATTACTGACCTCCTTCCCACCCCTACCCCATTCCAACCAGTTGGGGAAGAGCAATGCAGATGCTGCATGATTTGGGGCACTGGTGGCATTCACTGAGAGCTTGCTAGTCCTTTGGCTGTCTGGGCTGGGAAAGGGAATGCAGGGGGATGGGGGAAGGAGGGCAGGCAGCTTTTTGCAAAATCCTCACCTTTCTCTTGCCCCCTAACCCCGATCGATTTCACCAGGCTTTGGACCACTCCCTCTACACTCTCAGAAGCGTGGGTGGCTCCTGTCTCCACTGGGAGCAACTTGCCAGAAAGGGGGTGGGAGGAGGGCCAGCTGTTGCCTTGCTCTGCCCTCCACCCCTGGCCCTCACAGTGAGGCAAATGCACCAGGGAGATGAATCTGTTCCACCTGGAGCATATGGCAGAAGCCTGTGAACAGGGCAGCCCTCATGGCCAGCATGCCTGTCCTGTGGGAGGAGCCCTGTCTCCAGGGCAGTTCTGATTTTATTGCAGTAGCACAGAGAAGCCCGACTGTGTCAGGTACTCTTCACACATGTAATGATAGGCCCTGCCCCTAAGAAACCCGGACTAAGCTCTCTCTTGCCCCTCCTACATGAGGCAGCTCAGCATTGCACCTGTAAGCCACAGCCTAACCCTAAATTAGCAACATGTTGTCCTGCTGTCACAGCCCTGTACCTGTCAGCTGATGGTGGTGCCCAGTACTAGGTAATTTTAGCATAATGGTTATTCATAGTTTGGGCTTCCAGTGTGTCATATACATGAAGCTCCACGACCTCCCATGCTGGGCAGGTAGTAGTATTATCCCCATGGCACAGATGGGGAAACTGAGGCATAGAGCAATTCAGGCCAATGAGCCAGGTCCTCAGCTGGTGTAAATCAGCCAAGCTATGAGGACCTAACCTGCCATTTTCAAACTTGGGTGCCCACATTTCAGTGTTTACACCCATCTGGAGGCACCAGATGGGAATGTCCCAATTCTCAGAGCCCTGGATATGAACTGGGACTTTAGGCACCTATCTTTAAGCACCCACTTTAACTTAAATGGTTCAGACAGAGTGAGTTCCTGGGAAGAGAAGCCAGGCTTCTGACACCCACTGGGCCATGCCAACCCACAGACCTAGAGCTCCATTGCCACTTTGCATCAGAGGCGGTGGGAGGACAGGCTCAGGAACCGAAATTCATGTTCAGCAGCATTGACACAGCTGCATTTTTTCAGAGCAGCACATTTCCCAGTTGTTCTGTAACTCCAGCACTGGGCTGGGTCACCTGGCTCGAAACCTCCCTCTGGATCCAGTCCCCATTCACAGGGGGTTTTTGAATAGTGCTACTAATCTCATTAGCTCCCAGACACATGAACAGCACTGGGCGGGTTGTTAGTGCTCACCCTCATGCCATGGGACAGCTGTTGCATACACAATGGGACTATTCGATTGTGCAGCCCGTCTCTCACCTGCCTATTTGCATTTTACACCATTAATATTTATGTTTGCTAATACAATGCCAAAAAAATTTTTCCCCTCATGTTAATGTCTGGAGCTGCTTTGACCTGGAAGGTGACATTAGACAGAGAAAAGTCCCAGGTAGGAAATTCAAGCTAGGTTTCTTTGTGGGGAGAGGGTGGGGAGATGTGTCTAATGGGGGGGAAAGATGAAATGGGAGAGGGGAAAGGGAGGCAGTGTAGCCTCGTGCACTGGGCACTAGACCAGGGCTCCGGCTGACTGGCTGGGCGACCTCAGCTTTGTCCTTGCTGCAGAACCTAGCTCGAGTGAGAGTGGCCGCCCAAGTCACACTCAAGTACACAGAGCTGGTGCGTTGCTCTCACTTGCTCAGGGCAGCACCTCTGTCCCTCTCAGGCCAGCCAGCTGGAGTTAAAGCATCACCTTCCCTGAGTCGGGCAAGGCTGAGTTAACTGCAGTGTGGACAAGCCTGGGTCACAGCCCTTCCCATCCTTTGGCCAGCTTGTCTACTGGAGTGGAAGAAGCCTGTTAGGGCAGGGGCTGCCTCTTGCTACAAGGCATCACACAAAGATCCCCACCTGGGTTGGTACCACTAGGGTAGGAACAATAATGAACAGAAGAGGAGAGTAGAACAGCTAAGGAAGGAAGAAGCTGCCTGTCTCCTCCTCAAGCCCCTTTGTGAGTTTGGGCCCCTCCTGGAGGGGGCTCTGTCCCTTTTCCTCCTCTCCCTTAGCTTTCGTCTCTCCCCTTCCCTTCATCTCCCCTCCTGTACTCCATAGCAGGCCCTTTCCTCAAGGCCCTCAGTGCTTTTATTTGCAGTTGCTGTGACAGGCGGTTACAGCAGCTCTCTCCTTCCTTCTCTGGCACTTTCTCTCCTTCCCTCCTCCCTTTCCCCTTGGCTCTCTCCTTTCTGTCCTGTCTCCCCCACCACTCCCTTCTCCTCCTGCCATATCATTTCTTAAAGCCAGAAGGCGGCAACTCCCTACTCCCAGACTCCCCACCAACACACCTTCAGGGGACCTCGCCCCCACGTCTGCCCTCTGAACCAGGTCCCCCCGTGAGAGGGGGTGACACCCTGGCCAGACGGGGTGGCTGGCACTGAGGGGATTGCTGGGCTCCGGCTGGCATCTCCTGCCACGCATGGAGATTGGGTTTGCTCTCATTGATTTTCCTCTCCCAGGGAGCAGGCTGTTCAGCAGAATGAAGTTATTGGGGGATGGTATGTTTTCTCTGCCTGACAACTTATATTGTTCTCTCTCAAATAAAGTGCTGACCTGCACAGTGGCGTGTGATCCCTGGATAGACATGTTTCTGTAAAGGAGCCGGCACTTCCCCTCCCTCGCCTTCGAGCCTGGCACTGTATCGTGCCAAGATCTCTAACTCATCCCTTTCTCTCTTTCCTAGTCCTCTTCCCCATCCTTGCTCTTTCTCCTAGCTCTCACCCACACGTACTGTTCTCCCTCCCTCCTCGGACTGGTGCTTCCATTGCTGTCACTCCCATAGGTTCCCTTGGGAGCTGCTGGTACCCTACCTCTGCCGGAATGAGGCCCTGAGAAGATGGGGGCAGAGGGCTTAGCTGTGTGAAGGAGGATGAACGTAGACGGGGACCTGATGGCCAGGAATACATAGCAGCTGCACGTCCATGTGGAAAGCAGAGGGACTTCTCTGATCAGGGTCCACCCTCTACTCTAGCCATCTGCTGACACTAGTGGCAGCAGCTTGGCAAGGCGCTAGGCCCTCTGCCCTACTGGTCATGAAATAGGTCTCTTCAGGAAGCTCCTCACAGGCAGTGAGTGGACAGGGGGAGCCAGCATCAGCTTCCACCTGTCACTAGAGCAAAGTGGAAGCAGAAAGACTGTGTTCCAGGGAATCTCAGGAGATGCAGAGGGAAGAACAGAGAGGAACAGGCACAAGGATGGGAGCAAGAAGCCTGTTCCTGGCTCTACCACTGAGTCACTGGCCCAGTCACTGCCTGGCTCCAGGTCTCACTTTCCACATCTCCAGTGAGAATATCACCCACCTCAAGGGGCATTATGAAGAGCTTAATACGCTTGTGCTTGTAAGGCCCTTTGAAACCCTCACTCCCCTTTGACATTTGAGGGCCACATACTCAGCCAGCGTAACACAGCTGAGCATCTAGCTCAGCCACCCCCTCCCCAGACACCACGTCTTCCTTCGGCAAAGGAAAAAAATGTTCAAAAAGCAGCAATGTTAGGAGAGGGAGGGAACCCTGCGTGGTGCTGCTGTGTCCTGCCTGTAGGCAGCTTTGGCAGCACTGTGAGGAGTGGGGAGTGACATTTCACATGAGCCAGGGGATGCTGAGGGGGGCGTACCCCCCTTAATTACTCAGTTGAGCTGCAGTGGTAAAAGGCTGGGAGCAGGTTGTGATGAAACATATGGCTCTGGACAAAGAGGATGATTGGGGGGGTGGGGTGTCATTCTGCATTCACGTTTGTGTGTCAGTTTGTATGAGACTGCGCAGGATGGAGGGCAGCAGCCTGCATGCCTCCGTAGTCCCTGAGGCTGAATTTCAGAAATGTTGGATAACAGGTTAGGGCTATGGCTGCGGTACCAGGTGCCACATTAGCTCCCTGAAACTTGCTTGTTGGAGCTGACTGAAGTAATAAATGGTAGAAAATACATATATTTAAAAACCTACATGGGGCTCAGGGTCAGAGTTACCATCACTTACCAAATCACCTGGTCTACTTCATACTGCCCCCCACCAGCATCTCCTCTCCCCCCCACTGGCTTGGGCAAGGGAGGGAGAAAGTATGTGTGAATGACTAGGACCCAAATTCTGGTCCCTGGAAGAGGCAGCACACTGCACTGCCTCTCTCAACCCCAGGACTAGCCTAGAAGTGCCTTGCCACCAATGCTTCTGCTGCCATTTTGGAATTTGGGAGTTTCTTGGGAAGCCAGTCTCTCTTCTAACAAACACTCATGAACTGAAATATACCTTGAAGAAGGCTATCAGTTCTCACTGTGCTGTCAGTCCCAACTGAGGTCAATGAAGCACCATACAGGACCTGATTGCAGCATTGAAGCCAACGATATGAAGTTATCTCGAGCTAGGCAATAAGGAGCTACATCCATGGTGTCTGCTCTTCAGGAACAGTTAAGGGGAATCCAGTCATATTATACATGGTATACTCATTTGCTCCATATAGCCTAGCTGAAAACCAAAATACTTTTCTTGAAATTTCTTTTGAAAAATAGTTCCACACACACCCCCAAATTTCTTCTGAGAATGGTTTTGATTTTTCACTGAAAAGCTGAAACCAAAATCCCCCAAAACTTTCAGTTTGACAATCATTTTATAGTTTAAAAAAAAAAGTTTAGCAGTTGGTAAAAGTGCTCAGTGTTCAAACCCCACCCCCCCACCCCCCAAAAACACCTCCCCTCAAAACACCAATTAAACATTTTTGGTGTACAATTCTCTTAATAGAACTGGTTAAAAAAACAAGACACCACACCCACACCAATTTTTTATTTGAAAAAGTGTTGACAACAAAAAAATAATCTTGACCAATCTGACTGGGCTCTGTCATACAGAATGGTCATCCCCCGTTCACCTCAATCCAGAAATGGAGGAGCTGTCCTCTCTTGGGTTGAGAATGAAATTCCATCTAACAGACCCAGCCCGCAGGATTCCCTCTCTTTGCGGGTTAAAACATAACAATGCCCAAAAGAATTGTGGGCTTCTCCGCCATGTTCCATCAGTGGTGCATCCCCATTCTTAATCTCCAACCACCATCTTTGGCTGAAGAGACAGTGCATCTAGATACAGCAGACTTCAACCTGGAGTGGCCAAAGGACTCTGTTGGTGCTCCAAATCCTCAGTTACCAGTATGAGAAAAAATAATGACTGCCATATGCCAACCCAAGTCCTCTACATGCTGGTCCATCTTGATCTTTTGCTCTTTGTACTGCTGGATGGGCATTCCCCCTCTCCACCAAGCCTCCCATAGTGGAGCTCCCCTTAAATGTTGGGCATGATGTCAAGGCGATGGCATGTCTCATTGTGATTTGGGATTGGTAAATGCATGTGCCTGTTGACAAATGATCCCAATAATCAGCCTTCTGTTAACATTATCATAATGATGAAGTGCGAGGATGACAGATAATTATATTCATCAACATGCTGGGATGAAGAGAAATGATTAGCAGCTCAGTCACAGGACAGGGTTAATGGGGAAAAGATCACCTGACGGACCAGAGACTGAGGAAGACCAATTTGGTCAGTCCCTGCCCTGTGCCACAAAGATAATCACCAACACTCCAAAGGGGCTTTCATTTACCCTGTCAGTTCATCTTCCTGCCCCCGCAGTCTTCTCCACCCAGTGCTTTGAAGGAATCCCACGCAAATATATATATTTGCCAGCTCACACCCCTCTCTTCACACAAGGAGTTGGGCCTCCTGCTTCAGGTCAGGCCAGGCCATATGTCACACCTTAGCCCTTTAGAAAGGAAGCAAAGCACACAGCAATAGGTAGGAAGGATGGCCTTGGGGGTAAGACTCTTGACTAGGACTCGAGGATTTGGGTTTAATTCCCGACCGTACCACAGATCTTGTGTAAATTACTTGATCAATACAGCTGGGGATTTCCAGGAATTTAGCTTCCCAGCTCCCACAGAATTCAATGGGATGGAAGTGTTTAACTCCTCTGAAAACCCCAGACATTCTCTTTCATTTGTCTCCTGTGTAGAATATGGTTGATAATACTCCTTTTTGTCTCATCTCTTTAGGCTGCAAGCCCTTTTTTTTGGCAGGAGCCGTCTCTTTCTATGTGCTTATACAGCACATGGACTCTAGATGCTACTATAATATAGACGATGATGAAAGAAACTTCAAGGACAGTGTGGAGCAAACTGATGGCCCTTGCTGCCATCCACGTGAGTATGGTGGAGCACGAGGACACGTCCCCATTTTGCTTTCTGTGGGCGGATCTATGAAGCCTGCCCTTTGCTCTGAGCAAAAAGTGTGGGGGAAGAAGTTAAAGCGCGTGACAAACTTGACAGCCAGCACTGGTTCATTGTTCAGGTTCCCTCATTTCTAAAACAGACCCAGAGAAAGGACATTGCCTGCCAGCTAGCCCCAGGTTAGCAACAACGCTCCCCTTCTGAAGGAGCCCCCAGCAGACGGCTCCACACTGGCTAGCCAGTGGTACAGACACAACTCCTTCAAAAGCAGCCACAGATCAGAGTGCCTCCCATCAGCTCACACCAGATTAGTAGAGATCCAACCTGAATTTTTTCCCCCAGCTCTGTGTAAAGAAATGCCTGAATCATCCTAATTTTTTTTTCATTAGGAAACTCAATTCCAGGCTGCATTGAAAGATCTCTTTGTTCTCTCCAGAGGACTGTTGTGCTGGGAAATTGCCTAAGCCCAGTCAGCTCTGATGTTTGCTGTCTCACACGTTGCCTGTATCAAACTGACAGTTCACAGATTTTAGTCTAGGGTTTTGAATGTATAGTACAAGCCAAAACCTGCTCCTGTCTCTTTCGACTGTCCTAGAGAGAGCTGGGAAGCAGGCGGAGTTGTCAAGGCATGGTGCACAACGCTGAGAGACTGTAACAGAGAAATCTCACAAAGCACAGTCCTTTGAGGGCAGTGTTGCTTGCCCTCAGGCAGAATTAAGAGCTCGTCTGGACAACCACCCCTGCATTAGAGAGGAGGAGGATCTACACTTACTTCAGTCATGGGTAACCATTTCTGTCTAGGATGACCATAATATAAGCTTTATAGAGAAGCAACCTTGTTTAATGATGGAGGAATATCTTACAAAGAATAGGACTGAATCATAAAAGGTAGGGCTGGAAGGACCTTCAAGAAGCCATCTAGTCCAACTCCCTCACACTGAGGCAGGACTAAGTATACCTATACCATCTCTGACAGCTGTTTCCACAACCTTCCTTGGTAACCTGTTCCAGTGCTTATCTAGCCTTAGAAACTTTTCCCCAATATACAATTTAACCAGCTCATGACGACGACATTTCTCAAGGAGTTGTCCAAATATGAGATACATTGGAGATCCATCCCAATTAACCATGGGGCCATCTTCCCAGGAACCCCCATTTATGGTGAAATATATGAGGAGCATCTTCCCCCTCAGCCACAAAGATGGAGTTTTCCCCATTCCTCCCAAAGAACTCTACATTCCTCAACACTCAAGTAATTGGGTGCTGATGGCAGACTATGGCATGAAGGAATTTCTACTGAGTTTACATCAACACAGACAAGCCCTTGTTGGGATCAAGCAATACATCATTGAGCTTTATACAATCTGCAGTGCAACAGCATCAAAACTCAAACCGATGTGTCGGGGGCAAAACCCCACTTACCCAAGTCATATGCTGTCAGGATGCAGGCTGATTGGCTGCCAGAGGCTCTGTGGGCGTCGTCCTCTCCTTTGCTTTCCAGTCATGCACTGAGGAGGAAATATCATCACAATCAGAGCTTGCCTGGCATTTAACAGTAGCAAGAGACACGCTGCTTCTGCTATTAAAGGGAAATTAGACTGCAAAGTTAAGCACCGGGAAAGTTAAAAGGTTTCAAATAACTTTCCCCTCCCCTTACCAAACATGAGGTTGAACTGAGCATAATCCTCACCTCACCCAGGCTGATATTTGAAATCTATAAATAGGGCCGCATGGGAAGAAAAACAGGGACACAGAGAGACACTGGATCAGGGAGCTTATTGAGTAGAAAAATGGCATGTATAATACAGCTAAGTTTGTCTTAAATGATTGCTCAAAAGATCAACCAAAAGCATTATTTAATAGAAGTAATTTTCTAATCAAGGTGAAACTCTGTGGGGCAAAGCTATCTCTGGTGCTGCTCCACAGATTGCTGTGGAGTTACACCTAGGACTGGTTTGTTCCAGTATACTTTGGAGTGGTCTAGGCAATTGTCCAATAAGGGAGATCTCTTGCCCTGGTTTCACTGTATTTAAACACTAAGAACTGTCCTTCCTGTAGGGACCTTGGGCATGATAAATCCTCTTAGAAACTACACTGTGGCCTCCTTCCCCAGAGGAAACACTGAAGCAATGAGTATCCTCCCTGCTCAGATAGCCACAGCATAAGGGGAGTTCCCCCATTTTGCAAACAGTGTGATGGAGCTTTGCTTTAGTCCTTTGCAAAAATCCCAAACCACCTGAAACTTGCCCACCTACAAGCTTCACTACATACGCAAGGCAGCTCAGGATCACCTAGCACTCCACCAAGCTCCCCAAGACACCCTAGAGAACATAGGCCAATTTGTGTGTTTGCATTGAAATCCAGCTAAACTCCATGGCTTGCACTGAGGGTGGCATTGCAATTTGAGTTTGAGCCCTAAATTCAGGGGTGGGTGAATCCAGATGACAAGCTGGCATGAAAGCCCCACAAGCTGGAACCACTGAAGCTCCCCAGACCCAAAACTGGGTACTTGGGCTGCAGCCATAGCATAGAGTTGAAGAGAGGGATGTGTAAAGCTCTGGTTCTACGCCACAAACCCAGGAAGCTCTGATATGATCTTACATTCTGGGCTCCTCTCTCCTATGGGCTTCAGAGACACAGCTGGGCAAACTGGTTTGGAGCCAGTATAAGCCAACCTGAGCAAAACCCTCTTGATACATTTGCTTAAAGATTATTTCTCATTGGGCAGCCACCACCCAAGCACCCCCCTCATGGTATGGGGTGGCTCTGCAGCAGCCAGGCCTCAGTTTCCCTTTCTCAGGGCTTCTCAAGAAACACCACAATCCACAGCATTTAAAACAAGATTGCCCCATTGGGGTGGGAGGCTATTTTATTACACAAGTTTCAGTGGCTCTCACAATCAAGATCCTTCCCTTTTGACCTCCACAGCCCTCCTTCCTTTAACTCACCTCTGCCAAGTCCACCCAGGCTGAGAACAAAGCTTTTCAAGAACAGAACTCAAAGGCACCACTCCCCTGGTAGCCAAAAACAGACAGAGGGCTGAGTCTTTACCTCAGTCTCTGGCCAGGCTGAGCCCCTCCTCTCCAAAAGTCTGTCTTCAGGCTCTTTGTCCAGCCACCACTCCCAGTACTTCTTGACTAGAGCACTACCTCCACAGGCCTCTGCTTTCTCACTTCCCCAGAAGGCCTCTTTGGGTCACATGACCTTCATTTGCCCCACCTGGGGAGGTGAGTTGACTGTGCCATTCGTGGGGGCTGGGCTCATCTGCCCATAAAGGGGCTAGCCCCTCTGTGACACTTCTCTTGACTTGCTCCTGCAGTTCCTTCTTCCAGTCTGGCCCCAGAAATGCCAAAGTTCCTGAGGAAAGCCCATGTCAAGCCTGAATTACCTGACATCCCCCCAGGAAGTTTGCTGGTGCAAACCTCTTAGCACAGCTCTGCAGCCCTGAGAGGTCTGGCCAAGCGTTCTACTCTGTGGAGTTCTCTAATCAACAACGAAAACATCAGCCCATTTGGGGTTCACCTGGCACTGCTATGAACGCTTTCCAAGCAGTGCTCTAGTGCACACACTGCTTTAGGAGTCTTCAAGGCTAACACCATGCCCAGACCACATTTCTCTGTGTGAGCATGGTAGAGTGCTGAATGAAATAGGGCTGATGGGTCCACCAAGGAAAGGCCCTGGGGGCCAAACCAACAGGGGTCAGAGAGGGTACTCTCAGGGGACTTGGAAAAGCCTACCCATAACCACAGTGCTTATCCTCAACCCTGACCATCCCCCCGCTGCAAATGTCCTTCAGTCTGTATCTTCCCCCAAATCAGTTCTTAAAGCACAAACACACCCCATAGATCAAGATCTCCATTTGGAGTTAAATAGCTATAGTAAATGAAACAGAGAGGGGAGGGAAAAACCAAGTGTCTTATTTAATGCATTCTCCCTGGCATGATGAAATCCCAATGCTTGAGTTACTAAATCAACATTAGCTGCAGCCTTAAAAATATATAGAGATAGAGATATAAATTGAAACACAGCTTGTGCGAACCTCCATGAGTTGCAGAGAGCATGCAAACCCGAATTCAAAATCACACACAGATGGCACATCAAGGCCTCAGCACAGAAACTTCAATCACATCCGATAAACTTCCAGCCTCAGTAGTGCTAAATTGGGCTGGTTCAGTTCCTGTCTTGGTTTTTTTCCTCTTGAAAGGCAGACTCGGGGAAAGGAAAGGGAAAGAGAAATGGGAAGAAAAGAGGAATGATGGAAAGAGGAAGATACAGGAAGGAAAGTGCAAAACTGGGGAGGGAAGAGACCTAAAGAAGGGAGGTGAGAATGCAGGAGAAGAAGAAAAGTGAGAAAAGAAGACAAAGGTGGTGATGGAGAAGGTGCCAAGAGATGAAGGGAGACCGAAAAGAGAAGGGAAACCAAGGGAAAGTATGACAGAGGGAGGAAGGGACGGGTGGAGGGCGACAAGGGATGAGAAACAAAAGGAGTAGGGGGAGCTGCACAGCCAGTCCAGCACAAGCCCTCTTCTTTCACTCCAACCAGGATGCCACTTGCACAGCCTGCCTGCCCCCTCCACGAGGCACAACACACATACCCTGCAATCCAGCATTGCCTCTCCCCTGGGAATTTCTTTGTGCTGCTTCCCCTTAGGATGGAGGCAGAGCAGTTAAGCAGATAGCTGCCAGACAGGCAAATGGGCCCTTGCCTAATGGCTGCCATTAAACCAAACCCAAAAGGAGAGCTCTGCTGTTAAGGACAGTGAGGTACTGTGGGCCTGATTTTCTGTTACGCTGTCCTGTGATCAGCACAGGAATGCAAGGCAGGCTGAGGCGGTGGCACAGCTGTTTCAAACCATCTTCATGCCACATGCTACATTACCTGTGTAATTCAGCAGCTTCATGACTGCCCTAACTGACACCCCGCTTCCCTTCGAGCCTTCTCTGACATGGAAAATGGCTAGAGTACAAGAGCACTCTGATGGCCACCCTCTCCCATCCCTTCCACACTACCAACATACGGCATATATTATGGGGGCTGATGGAAAGCCATTCCCCCAGCTCTGTGCCAGTAGGGAAGCTGCCTGACCCTGGGGGTGCTCTGTGGGGGTGTTCCTGCTCTTCTGTCCCTAGGGAGCAATGTAAAGGGGCCTTGGGCAGGAGCGAATTGGCTCTGGGTGCAAATGATGGATGGATAAACGGACAGACAGCCAGGCAGACAATATGGAAAATGAGCAGCCAGCAGGTTCAGCAAACTGACAAAGCCAGGAGCAGTGTAGCAATGACCCTGTAGTGAACTCAGCCCTGGAACTCCTTGGTCTGGGTCCAACTGAGAGCAAAGATTAAGGCCTGCGTGACACCAGCAGTTCTAGTCCAGTAAATGACTGTGCATAACCAAAGATGTTATTTCCCTCCTGCTCTCCCTTGCTTCACTCCAATTATAGCTCATATTTTAATTGCTCAATGTCATTGGCGCAGCCAGGAAGGTATAGCCCCTCCAGCTCGTTAAAAAGCATCTTTGCAGCAAGCTCATGAGTTTACCAGAGTTTGAAGAATAGAGATTAAAAACACTAGGCAGTGGCTCTCAGGCGGCAGGATGCAACCAGATAACTCTTCGGAAGACGCTGAGTGCAAAGGAGCCGAGAGGGAAGCCTCCTTGGAAGCCTGTGTTGATATATCCTTCAGCACCAGGAGGAGTTGAGGGTGCTCAGTGCCTCCCAGGATGGGGCCCTGAGACTGTAAATGGTTATTGATGGCAGTGGTGCTGCAGACAGGGGTCAGTCCCGGTAAGCTGGCCAGTGACAGAAGGAGGTGTTTGGTTAACCCATGGGAGTTAGATAGGGGACTGTGTGGCTGCATCCTGAGCCACTCATCACTAGGGAAATGGGCTCAGATCCAGCCAGGGTCGGTAGAGACCAAATGTCAGGGGCCTCTGACGCGGACCATGTAAAGCTGTTAGCATGCAGAGCTAGTGGGTCATCTCAGCATTGCTCCTAGACAGCGTGTGCCCACATCTCTGGTGCCTTTTTGTTGGCAGCCTCACCACAGTGAGACCAAGGTGTGGATGGGCCTGGAGACTGTACTCCCTTCTCAGTTCAGGGCAAGGTTGCAATGTCGCTGCCTGTTCTGAACCACAGGACTTCAGTTCCCATGTCTGTGAATCCAGCACCTTTCACTGGTGCTGAATTCAAGGACAAGGAATGGAAAGGACAGAAAGAGAGCCACCAGTCAATCCTGCAGCACGCTGCACGGAGACCTCCCAGCCACACTCTGACCAGCCCTGACCATGCTCAGTTTAGCAAGACCTGGCAGAGTGAACTGAGACTTCTGCACGTCATTAGAGAGGTAGCAATCTTCTTAACAGAGGTGCAGGCCCTCAATCAATCCTACATTGGCTGTGAGTGAGTGAGGAGAGGGGTAGCTGTCTCTTTAGAGCTCCGCAAACAGGAAGCATCTTGCAGTAACACAGAACCCACTCTCACACTTTCCTTAATACCAAGTGCTCCCAGGATTTCAATAAATGCCAGGATGCAATAACAGAAAATTAGCAACCAAAACTGAAGCCGAAAAGCTCTCTACGGTCTCCAGGAAGGCAAGTAATCAATGTAAAATGTTGCACAACACACATTGGTATTTTTGCATAATAAAAATGGTAAGAGCCATTGTATCTTCTTCCCCACAAGAGAGACATATAACTTCATTCTCTCCAGTGCACAGCAGAATTGTATCTCTGTTTGCACACCCCCCCAAAGCGATGTTCAAATCACATCCCGAGTCTGGATGAAGCAAGTCCAAGAAAGAAAGAAGGAAAGACCCTCTCTATCTTAATAACCATGCTTTCCTCTTCTTTAGCACTGTCTACCCAAGTATCTAAAAATGAAACACAAACACTGATGAGTGAAACGTCACAAGATGAC
Organism: Mesoclemmys tuberculata; assembly: GCA_007922155.1. Lineage (NCBI taxonomy): Eukaryota > Metazoa > Chordata > Testudines > Chelidae > Mesoclemmys > Mesoclemmys tuberculata. The sequence goes on from ML675621.1 coordinate 7,788,224, forward strand.
ACAGCATCAGATCCTGAGCTGGTGTGATGATGTAGTTCCACTGAAGTCAATGTGACTATTTGAGCCCTGGTGTCAGGAAGGCCTACATTTTCAAGGGTGGCAGATGATCTTGGATATCTCAGATTAGAGTTGCACAAGTTGAACCAATTTAGGGCTGATTCTCAGAGGTACTGAGCATCTGCAGCTTTCATTGACTTCAAACAGGATTTTAGGTGTTCATTACTTTGTGTCATTTGACTTGAATCTCAAAATCGGACACCCAAAAATTGAGGCATCCAAAATGAGTGGATGATTTTGAAGATATCCTGGGCAGACAGTACTTTTCTGTGAGGGAAGGAGGAGCCATTTTACAGATGGAGAAACTGAGGAACAGTGAAGGGAAGTAATTTGCTCAGTGTCATGTAGGGAATTTGTGATAAAACTAAGTGAATTTTATTCCAATCTGACAGACTCTATTGTGCATGTATACACTGAATAGGTTTTTTTTACAGACATGTTATTGACTTGGCCTCTTTATGTATAAAAAACTCATGTATATTTAGCAAAGTTTTAAAATATGGATCCAGGGGACATTTTACAGCTCAAATTATTCACCCAACAGGCCTCTTTAATGCTTTACTGTGCAAATGGGCACAGAAACTTATGAGGTCTCATCCAGGCCAGAGTACAGAGATGCTTTCGGGTGCCTTTGCTAATGACTCTAGAAACTACCATAATAACTCTACAAAGTAAAATCTGGAATAAACCAAAGGGCCCACTTGATAGCTACTTGGCCTGCAAAACTGTTTTTTACAAAGGAAAGCAAGATTATCTTCTATCTGCAGGAGCCTGGGGAAAGTACACAAATCTGGGAAACAACTTATTTGCTTTATTACAGTTTTCATTTCTACAACTCTATGACTTTATAACGGGCTAAAAAGTTGTATTTATTAACTTATTTAATTCAGCTCTAGAAGAGAGGGAAAACCTGATTGTGACCAGGGACCTGCATTTCAATCTTCCACCCACACCAAATATTTATGGCCAAATTTCAAATCCCTTTTATGCTGAAAGGCCACTTCCTACAAGAGCACAGGGTGCGTGATGGAAGTACAATGAGAGTGCATGGATGTCCTTATCTAGGAGCTCCCAGACTGCACTCCTACACCATTCTCCACAATGGCGCCTGCTGGGAAACTGGGATTGGAATAACTCGAAACCTTCTCAGTCAATGCGCCTACCATTATCCCTATATGACTCCTTCTGGGGGAAGGTGGGACTGAAAATGTCAGGAGCTCCCACATAGCAGCGTGCTATACTTCTCCCAACAGTGATACCTGCAGGGAGACACAGACTGCACTCACTGGCACCTGCAGAGCTTCTACACCCTTCCCTACTGTGACACGTCCCTCATAGCACAGGGACACACACCCCTTTCATCCACGTCTGCTCAAGTAGCAGAAACAGTTTACAGAAAAATACATTCCAATAGGGATGAGAAGCCCTGATGTAAGTTCTGTCTTCCAAAAGGCCCCGGTGTAGTCCATTCATTAGCCCTGGCTGGAGGTGGGGGGACCTTTCCAAACCACTTGCAAATGCGGAGACAAAAGACAAATCGTTCAGCCGTTTACAAGTAAAATTAAAGGCTCTAAATTTTACATCCGCTGCCTGGGATTTGGATTTGAATTGCCAGGCTGCCATGCAAAGCACTACTTGTGCCATCCACAGCACAGCTGCTTTGGAACTGGGAGAGTGCAGCTCCCTCACGCTCTCTGTTCAGTGCCCATGAGTGACCCTGAAGGGTACTGTCAAGTGGCCTAAATAAATAAATAAACAGAACAAAGACCCATTAGTGATTCCCTCACAGAATCACAGCTGAAGCACTGCATATGTTTATTCATGACTGCTCAAAGCAGCCAGTCCTTTCCCCAGCCTTGGTTATCTATCCCAGGGAGCTCAGAAATGCTGATATGTTTAAAGTAACACTTGTTGAGCAAGCATAATTCTGCAAGCTCATCCACAGTTCTGCTTCCCCTCTTTCTCCCACTCAGCCCCATAGGCCTTGCCAACCAGATGCGCTGCTTTAAATTCCCCTTATAATCCCATCTCTCTCTTCCCCTCCACCTGACTTGTCGCTTCAGGGACAGCACAGAGCATTTGTGCTATCAGCAAGCACTGTTAGCAGAGGGCTTGACATGGAACAGCTGAGAGAGTAGAAGGCGATTGCGGCTCACTCAGATGAATATGCATGTGGATATTCACTGCTGTTAGGTTTTGGAGAGAATGGGGCAGTTGTTTGTTTTCTTTTAAGAAGAGCCCTGGGCAGGATAAAACAATTATTACAAGGGGGAACAGCTCAACAACTTATTTTCCAATCAAACTCAAAGCCAAGCAACCACATAATAGAGATAAAATTCCTCTAACTAATATTCCATGTTAAACTGTGTCACTCCAATTCTCAGCTACTTATGCTCTTGGGGCAGCACAAAGATGGCTTTAAGAGCCCTCTGAACTCTCTGTTTTCTGGGGCTGCTGGGGGCCTGCTTAGCTCAGGGGAAGTTAGAGCAGCTTTAGGGCTGCTCTGTCTCATGCTCTGACCCACCACAGAGACGAGCTGTAGTGAAGTGGGCTCTGGCCAGGCCCCCTCCTCACCCCGGCTCACCATCTTCTCCCTCCTTACCCTTGACCCCATGCCATATCCCTTTCTCCCTCCCCACCCTAGGCTGATATAGAGCCAGTACTCCAGGGAAGTTCCCTGCACAGGAGCTATTCTTAGCAGCTATTCTCATGCCCCCTTCCTATCCCATTACCATCTCCTGGCCCTTCAAGGCCCATTTATATTTCCAGAGCAGCATTAGTGTAATCAAGTCAGGCCCTGAATTTTTAAATGGGACTGAGACAGGGCCAGCTGAAGAGATGGGAGGGAGTGGGGAAGGGAATGAGGTGGAGAAGAACAGGAAAGAAAAGGATTGAGGCTGGAGAGAGAAGAAAAAGAAAATGGAGGAATATATGGAGGACGTAGGGCTGAGATGAGAAAAAAAAATGGAAAGAGAAAGGAGGGAGGGCTGAGGAGAGACCAAGACAGAGGAGCACACACTCCCGCCTAGCTTTAGCACTGCTTGCAGCTTTACTAATTTGTTTGCAAAAGAGAAAATGAAAGAGGCTGATGGGCTGAGTTAAGTTCCCCCCTCAGGTTCAGAAACAAGTGGCCTCTCAGGTCTAGCAGCACGCACACGCACTCATGCAGAAAGGCACTCTGCCTGGCAGGGCCTGCCCTCTGCCAAGACTTGTGAGGAGAGTGTTTGTTGCTCATAGGCCTCAAATCGCATCAGACAATCCCTTTGGAAAACAATTTTCCACAGCTTTTCAATCCTTCATGCCTCACCTCCCCACAGCCTTCCTCTCAGAAACTGTCCTCGGGGCAGGAGCTGAAGCCCAGACTGAGCCCAGCTGTTCTGGAGGGGTGGCAAGCGATGATGTGCATCCCAGAGGGGAGGCAGCGGCTGGGTTACAGACCTTGGCCGGCCGGGGTTTGTTCTAAACTAAATCCAGTCCAAGTGAATGTGCTTGGCTGGCAGGCCTGCAGCTATTTCCACACAGAAGATACAGCACCCACAGCTGACCCAACACCCACCTGAGACCCAGAAGGAGCATCTCTAGGGAGGGGAAGGGAAGTTGGCCTCCAGGCCCTGTTGGCCTCTCTGTTGATACTGCCAACAAAGGGGCCAATTAATGCCAGGGAGCTATTATGTCATGGAACTTTGTCCATAAGGAGCTGGGCAGAGTCCCCTCACTCTTCCCATGCAGCTACCAGAGGGGAATTAATTGCTTCTGCTCACCCCCTACCCAGCCTCACCTCGGGCCAGGATGGAGACCCCGGGGTGAAAGTTTCCCTACTCAAGAGCAAACTCTGAGCCACTTTGGCACCTTCCCATCCTACTTCCCAATGCTCGTCCTCCTGCCTTGTCTGTGAGCTGTGCTACCCCTATGCACTTGAAAGTCCAATATCCATCAGGAGCTCTCCTGCAGTCCTGCCTGTGCCGCATGTTTAAGGTCAGCAGCTCCCCTGCTGTCCCAAACCCCTGCCTGCTATGCTGAACTCTGCCAGCGCTTGAGTTACACAAACAGCCACCAGAGAAATGTTGGGTGTTTGACCAGCCACTCAGCCTGCGATGGGTTGATTTCAGCAATGCCCACAGTTCTGACTCCACTGTCTCCACATTCACCACAGTGCTCTGGAGACCACAACAACTAGGCCCCACTCTCCTAGCACAGCATGTGCCTAAAGGTCAGTCACACCTGCCTGTGCTGGCCTGGCCTGGCCCCTGGGGATGCACCCAGAGGGACAGAAGTGGAGCTGCCCCTGGCAGCCCACCTTCAGGGTACTTGGTGGCAGGGCAGCTCTAAACTGTCTGAGGCTGCCTTGGAGGCCCACTGGCAAAGGCTTAAGGCATGTGCTCATAGTACACCTGGCCATGTCCCTCTCTGGTCAGCACCATCCACTTCTTGGGCTTTCCCTCTCACAAAAGGGCCTCCCCCAGGAGGAGGTGGCAGCTGCTTTCTGGCACTTGCGGTCTCCCACGTGGTCTCTCCGCATTGACAGCCTGCCAAGATCTACACAGGCAAAAGCTAGCATAGCTTCATAGTCTCTACTGCCCTGGGTACTCACACAGCAGAGTGCCAAGCATAACTTCACATCAGAAAGGCCCTTAAGTTCTCCAGAGCACCTCATGTTCAATCCACCCCCACAGAAAACCACACAGCCATTCTCCTCCATCAAAAGCTGTCCTCTCTCTCTCCAACCTCCAGGATCTGCTGTCCTATATGGTCCCTCCAGGGACCATATAGTGGAGGGACCGTATAGTAAATCAGCTGCTGAATGCCCCATGCCCCTCTGGAGTTCATAAACCATCACCACCACCACCACCAGCTCCCGTACCGTACAAATACATCCAGCCTTCCAGAGACCACCACAGTCACATCCACTGTTACCAGGGTAATCACTACTCCAGAGACCACCACAACCAAAGTCTGCCCTCTAGGATAATTTCCACACATCTAGCCAAGATGCCCTCCATCGTTCCAAAGACCAGCACTACCAGACGTCAGCCTCAGTATGTACCATCCTGCACCTCTTCAAAGTCCCACACAACTCCAACCACCAAGCCTCAGTCCTGGATTCAGTCCACCACTATCTCTTTAAGCAGGTCCCACTGCCTGAAATGTTCTCCTTCCTTCCAGTGCTCCTTGAAGCTTGAGTCCCCTGAAGCAGCCCCAGTCACAAGCTGTTTCTTTCACTCCTCTAACTGTCTCTGTCTGTCACTAAGCCACAGCCAGCCAGGTCATGTAGCACTGCGTAACACCAGGCTTGGATCAGACGCATGCACTCGGACACACACTCACCCTGGTCTATCCCAGCCTTTGGAGAGGGGCCCAGATTGGCGCAGGACTGCGAGAGGAGCCGAACAGATTTCTTTTAAGGGAAGAGAAAAGAACAAACAAACTCCCCCTCTCCCATCAGCATCCCTTGAAGAGGAGGATCAGTTCAGCCCACTGTAATTGCGCCATTGTTCCATTTTTAATTAATGAAAGAAAAAACTAATCACTGAATTAAACTTCTCATTACTCCAGCTGAATACCCGCTAAGTAAATTTAATTACTGTACGGACTGGGTCTCTCCCTGCCTGTTTCATTAGCTGCTGATAAAGATGGGGAAAGGAGAATGGGAGAAAGGAAGCCAGAGGAATGATTCAGCAGAAGTCAGAAGGCTCCCAGTACTGGCTAGGACTCAGCAAGCTGGTTTGGGAAAGAATCTCCTGCTGGCTGCCAAAAAAGCCTGGAATGTTCCTAGAGGGATAAATATTCCTGCTTTCCGCAATCTGCCTCCTTTCCAAAGGACAGTCCAACCATCTCCCTGCTTCCCCCACCCTTTGCTGAGTCCATGGGAGTTAGAATCCCAGCCACCTTCTGCTCCTGTTTAATGTCTGTGACATATGACTGGGGTGTGCTCCTCTGCTGAGTTCTCTGGAGGAAGGGGATGGCTAGCAGACCACTCCCCTCCAAATTTCCATCAAGATTCATCTGGCGGGCTGGCGCCTTGGGATCTAACCCCTTCTTTCTGCAGCCAGACCCGGATATGCTCTGCAATGATCCGACTTTTGGACACATGCACACAGTCCCTCCACCTCTGAGGCACCCTCAAGATAGGGGTGAGGTCACTTGTTGAGCGTCACTTCTACATCCTGGCCAGCAGGGGCCACTCTTGCAGCCCTAAAATTAACTGCTCTCCAGCCTCCACTCCCTCTGCCCTATGGGATTATAAGGGTCGCATCTGAGATGCACCCAATTCCTACCAGCTCCATGGACAAGGAGCTAACTCAGACTGAAGCTCATATTTCCCCACGTGGTCCTCCTGCCAGGCGACAAGAGCAGCTTCTTACATTCAGTCTACATTTGCCCCTTGCTTTGGCCAGCCTTTGCTCCCCTTTTAAAAGAAACAGCACATTCATCTCAAACCCAGTGTCAAGGCTGGAACATTTGATCACTCCAGACTTGACCTGCTCTGAAAGCAAAGCTGAGGTTTAACGGGTCACACACACAGGACTCGGAGTCAACACATTACCCTCGAGGAGGAGTTTGTGGTAATGAAAGTGAACAATGAATATTAAAACACATGGTGTCTTATCATGTTGTTGAAATAATAAGACAACTGGTCAGCTTCATCACATTTTCAGATTGTGCTGGGGTGGGAGTGTTGTCAAGTTTTTAATACCAGGCACTTGGGGATGAGCAGCACAGCGTGGAGTGAATTATGGGTAACACCTCCCAAACAAGTGGCAATGAAACCTTGGCAGCACCCCCACATATTTTATTTATGCTACTTTTCCAGTCCCTTTTCTCTTTCACCTTTCCTTTGATCCCCCTCTTTTGAAATACATTAGTTAATGTGGGAACAATATTGTCATAGAAAGCAAAAGAGTTCAGTGACATCTGCCAAGCACAATTTCATGTCAAGGTATAAGGTGCTTTGGGAAGCACAGAAGTTTGCATGGCAGTTTCTGTGGCAGGAATGTTGACATGGTTGCATTTCAGGGTGCATGAGGCTGGATTGGGGTGAGGGATGAGGTTAGTGGATAATAGTGTTCTTTCTTCTCTTATTAAATAATCCTGAATGCTCACCCGAACAGACAGTGTGTCAAAGATTCCAGTAGCTAAAAGGGATGTACTTAATGAACAACCCTGGCCATGTCATTGTCATTGCTGCAGGAGGAGGGGAGAGCGATGCAGTACAGATGCCCTCAACGAGGCATCTTTTGGTATTAGGGTACCATTTCATTCTCAGTCCAGGTGAGATTATCTGGATTGAGAATGAGAGGACTCTCTAATGACAACAGTCTAAAAGCAAAGGACATTTTGGGATGAAGGAATTTCTCATTCCCGTGACCTTACTATACCCTCTGAGTAAGACCCACCTTAGGTGTGTTTGTGCCCTAGGTTATGGATTGTTTGGCCTCCCTTCTATGTGTCAGCAAAGCTGATCCTGCATGTATTTCCCTTACCTATTTTCCGAGGCATCCTTGTCTCTCTGCCCCTGATCTTCACAGCTCTCTTCACTTCCATCCCCACCCCCCCAATGGGCTGTGGAATTTGTCTTCTGGATGGCTGGTCTCCTCAGACGGCCCTTGCAGCTGAGGATGGCATCCTAGTGCGCAGAACCTCCTGGCCAGGCACAGATGTTTCCTGCAGTGGAACTCCCCCAGCTCTGTTGTGCCCCGCTGACATGTGGCACAATGAATGGCTGCTCATCCAGCCCATACCTAGCCCTGCCTCTGCTTTGACGTGCATGTTGATTCACCCATCAATGCTGGTTGCCGGGTGGGCAATGCTGGCTCTAATCCCCACTCAGAAGACTGAGAACCCAAACTCTGAGGATCATGGCAGTTAAATAGGCCAACCCATTTTGCCATGGCTTCTTAGAGGACAAGTCTGTTTTGTCTCTGCCTACAGCAATCTTACTGGCCCTAATCCCATAAACTCCTTGTAGCAGATCCACTGCAATAAGACAGTAAGCTGCACCAGCAGAGACGCGTGCAGCTTTATTCAGTGAGTGCTGTCCTGCTCTGCAAGCAGAGTGAGATTGTAAGGAGCAGATCAGCATCCCCTACTGATTCCTCGGGCGGAGAAGGGAGGGTCACAGCGGCAAGGGGCAGTGAAAAGGTCTGGCTGAAGGCAGGCTCCAGCTAACATGATTTAGAAGTGTTAGGACTGCAGAAAATGTGGAATGACTTGACTTTTGCAAAGGCTTGGTGGTGAAGAGTGAAGCAGGCAAATGGGCTCTCGTAACCTGCACTCCTCAGGGAGTAAACCACACTAGCCAATTCCTTCCAAGTCTGAAGCTCCAGGGCGGGATGGGCTAAGCATACAGCAGGTGCAATTTTGACTAGGATGGGAACAGCAGCCATTTAAGTCAGGGCTGAATGCGATCACTGGAGTCAGCAAACTCCTAGCAGAAAGTGCTTGTGAGAAGCCGTTATGAGCTAGAATCTAAGAGCTAGCATCTAGGTGGGGGCAGGGAGTTAGGGGAAGAGATGGCACCATCTGCATCAGGTAATGCATTCAGAAGCCAGGGCCTGGTGAGGTGATGACACCAAGTGTCACCGCATTGTCTGGAGAGAGTGCTGAGAACTCATGTTCACGCCGTATTTGGTTGTTTCCTTCCCGTAGCACAAATTTATCATTTGAGCTGGGGGAAAGTCTTCTCTGTAGCTGAAAGAAACCCGCGTGACATTCACAAGGCAAATGCTAGATCCAATACTGCTTGACTTGAATGCACTGAGTTTCCGGTGCAGTCACCTGACACATGCCAATATCTGCTCCTTACAACATACCCCCTACGGGGTGTTGCCATCCCTCCATCCCTTACCCCAGTCTCCGGGAATTCTGCCCTGTCACACACCGGTGGATGGTAACACCCTGACAGTTTCTTTGCTATCTCCAGTCCCTGGAGCTTCACTCCATCACAGAGCGCTACCATCAAAGACCTAGATTTAAGCTTTTTGCCTTATCATCTAAATTTAGCTTTCAGGAGCTCTTGCCTGCAATCCCCTATGTCACTGGTACAGCACGTACTTCAACCACAGGCGCTTTCTGAGATCTCTCTAAAAACAATCCATAGTATATGGCTCATAAGATCTGACACCTTCACACCCACTAGGCAAATAACTCACAGTTTTCACAGGCATCACATTCCCAGCCATCTACACTGTATTTCGAATGACAAAACTCCCTCCTCCCACTACAACCTGTTCCCTGAACACCCCTGTCTCGCCTTCCCCCAGAAGGGATGCCTTTAAGGGAATTTGTCCTTCTTCCCATTTCTGTTCGTCTCTTTCCATCATAACTCTGGCTTCCTTGACTGAAGGATGTAAGAATGGCCATGCTGGGTCAGAGCAATGGTCCATCTAGCCCGGTATCCTGTCTTCCGACAGTGGCCAATGCCAGGTGCTTCAGAGGGAATGAACAGAACAGGGTAATCATCGTGAGATCCTTTTCCTGTTGTCCAGTTGCAACTCCTGGCAGTCAATGGGTTAGGGACACTCAGAGCACGGGGGTTGTGTCCCTGCACATCTTGGCTCATAACCACTGATGGATGTATCCTCCATTAACTGATCTAATTCTTTTTTGAACCCAATGGTGAGCACACAGGGGGGCAAGCAGGGGCATGCCCCCCCAATCTCTTTGTGTCCCTGAAATCCTGGGAGGGAAGAAGCAGCAGGGTGGCTGGCTGCTGGCTGAGCTCCTCTTCCCCTCACCCCTAGAGCTGCCTGCTGCATTTTCTTCCTTGCTGCCAGAGTCCCACGCATTGCCTCTGCCTCCACCCCGACTTGCCTCAGCTGGCAGTCTGCAAAGCAGGCAGGAGCACTGGGACTCTAGCTGCAGGGAAGGAGATGCAGCAAGCTGCAGCTGTTGGGGCAGGGCGAGGAGTTGCTCAGCCAGCAGCCAGCTGCCCTGCTGCTTCCTCCCTCCCTGGACTGCAGGAACATGGCCAGTGCTGTTGCCATGGGAGCTGCTGCCTTCTTGCTGATGTGTGTCCCGAGGAATCTGGGAGCAGAGAGGGTCACATGACCCTTTCATTTGTGTGTTTAACATGCCCCTTCAAATGGATTCAAATTTAAATCCCTGTGCACTCCTCTGATTGAACCTGGTTATATTTTGGTCCTCACAACATCCCCTGGCAATGAGTTCCACAGTTTAACTGTGCATTGTGTGAAAAAGTACTTCCTTTTGTTTGTTTTATACTTGCTAACTATTAATTTCATTAGGTGAGCCCCTGGTTCTTGTGTTATATGAAGGGGTAAATAATACTTTCCTATTCACTTTCTCCACACAATTCATAATTTTATAGATCTCCATCAAGTCCCCCAATCCCCAGGTTGTCTGTTTTCTAAGATGAACTGTCCCAGCCTTTTAATCTTTCCTCATATGGAAGCTGTTCTATACCGCTAATAATTTTTGTTGCTCTTCTCTGTACCTTTTCCAATTCTACGATATCTTTCTTAGATGTGGTGTCCAGAACTGCAAGCGGTATTCAAGGTGTAGGTGTACTATGGCTTGATATAGTGGCATTATGATATTTTCTGTTTTATTATCTATCACTTTCCTAATGGTCCCCAACATTGTTAGTTTTTTTTGTCTGCCACTGCACACTGAGCTGATATTTTCAGAGAATTACCCACAATGTCTCCAAGATCTCTTTCTTGATTGGTAACAGCTAATTTAGACCCATCATTTTGTGTGTGTAGTTGAGATTATGTCTTCCAATGTGCATTACTTTGGACTTATCAACATTGAATTTCATCTGCCGTTTTGTCACCCAGTCACTCACTCAGTTTAGCAAGATCCCTTTGTAACTCTTTGCAGTCAGCTCTGGAATTAATTATCTTGAGTAATTTTGTATCTGCAAACTTTGCCACTTCACTGTTCATCCCCTTTCCCAGAGGATTTATGACTATGTTGAACAGCAGAGGTCCTATACAGATCCCTGGGGGACTCTGCTATTTACCTCTCTCCACTGTGAAAAAGGACTGAGGAAATTAGCTGAGAGGTGGATCCTACCTCTGCTTTGTCCCTGTATGCCGTAGCTATTCAGTCTCCAGTAGTTCAGTAACCCTGGCTTGGAGAAACCATTTCTTAGGCTCCCAAGGCATCTAGCTAGCTGGAGCTGCTTGTGCTAAAGACACAGTGCATGCTGGGAAATAAACTGGGCAATTCCTTTGCCATCCAGACTAAACTGCTTGCTGGCCAGCTACCTCCACTGGCCCCTAACTGAGTTCGCTTACATTCCCTGAACCACACCTCTCTGACATTGTTTAATTTGTGTCCTTGCATGTGTTAACTCCCAGCTCTGCTAGCCACTCCCCTCTGTTGGTCCCCTCCGTGCTTGCTCAGATCCCTAGCTCACTCCGGCCCCATCTCCGTTTGGATATAGACTCACTCAGCTGATCTAACTGGCCTCAGCCATTGAAGTCAATGGAACAATACCTAGTTGCTGTGAGGACCCAGCCCCCCTCCTGTCCCACTCCATTGCTGGCCTCAGCTCGACAAGGAGGTGGCCCCTGGGGTTTGTGCCAGACAGAAGAACAATGAAACGCTGGGCAGAGGGAATTGCCTCCTGGCCCAGCATGTCTATGCCTTTGGGAGTGACCATCTTCAATCCTCGATGGCTCTAGGAACAAATCCAGGTGCCTCTGGACCTCATGCTCTTTGCACCCGCTCCTTCCATGGCCACTCCCCCCATCCTTAGCACCCCATGTGCCAAACAGCTCTGCCCATACTTAGTTTCCTCATTTTAAATGAAGCCCCTAGACTTCTGAGCCCCGCCTGCAGTTGCGGACGTTCCAGCTCCACTTTGCTCAAGGGTGGGAAACTCCCTGACGCTGGCACCGGCAGCTTCTCCTGTTCTCCCAGGGCCAGATCTGATTCCCCTTGCTCACACTGAAGAGAACCAGATAGCAAGAGCATCCCTGTCAATGTCAGTGGAGTTTCTTCTGGAGTAAGATGCTACTGGTGTAATTCTCAGCTGGTGTAAATTGGCATAGCTCCATTGATTTAGTTTACACTAGCTGAGGATCCAGCCCAGAGTGCATCAGGGCATCACAATCTGGCTTTCAATTGGGCTCTTCCAGATAGTTCCAGTTCACTGACAGCCCAGCGTGGCACAGCCGCTTTCTGACGGGCAGCCCCACATCAGAACAGCCAATGGGCCAGACAGGGCACTCGTCTGGGATGGGGGAGACCCAGGTACTTGTCCCTGCTCTGGATCAGGTCTCGCGCATGCCAGCCAGGTGAGTGCCCTGCCCGGCAGACTACTGGCGGTTCTGGGGTGGGCCTCGCTCGCTTGGTTTTGCGAAAGGTCTTGTTTTGGTCCGACGTGCACTGAAAACCAATGTCAAAACACTTGAGTTGTCTCACGGGAAGGAATTCCTGTGCTCTCTCCAGCCCCAATGATGACTATTTTGGGCCCTGAAAAACTTGTCCTAACGCTCTCCCCACCCCACAAACCTTCAGCCCTTTTCTTCAGTAGCTGGCAGGGTGTGCCAAGCAGGTTGCCTCTCCACAAGCTCCCACTCACCAGTCACACTGTGACACAGCCTGAGAAGGTCACCATGGACTCAGCTGAGCCTCATCCATGCCACCTCCTTCACTCACAGCTGCCCTGCGGTTCCCTTTATCCACGTCTTCATCTTCCCCAGTCCATTACCCTCCCCGCAGCCATTTCTGGATGTATCCATGGGGTACTCAGGGCACATTCTCTGGCTCAGACTCAGGGGATAGGACTGGGCTCTTGTGATCAGCGCTGGACTCAGCAGCCCTGCTTGCGTGAGGCATTATGGACTCTAGCCCTCAGAAGAGCTTTCATTTCTTGTGGGGAAAATGCAGGGCTGCCCACTGGCTCTGGCTATTCCTTCCCATTGCAGCACATGAAACTCGACAGGAAAAGGAACCAAAAACGAGAAAAACTGGGGACCTACCGTCTTGATTGACCCTCACAGCCTTGCCATGTAACCTCAGGCAATCTCCCAGGCAGAGGAAGCAGGTGATGGCTCTGGCCCGGAAGGTTCACGCTGGTATGAAGGGACTGCCTTGGCCGAGCTAATCGCTAGGGCGACATGAAATCCTGTTCACGGTGCTGCCGTGTCTGTGGCGACTCATCCAGATCTGAACATGATACCCTGCAAAACAGGCCAATGCCAAAAAAGTGAATAGGTGTGGATGGGAGAAGAACTAAAGTCACACAAAAGAGGAGGGAGAGAGGAAAAACCAGGAAGACGGTGGTTCTGCTGGAAAGTCAATCCAATTACACTCCCTCATGAACCAAGGCTCAGATTCTGGCTAGAATTAGAGAAATCTGGGTTTTAAATCTGTTCAAACACATGGGGGAAAACATTAGTTAGAAAACAATGCTGAAAATGGCCCTAAACTCCACCTGCAATCCATTTCCCTTGCGGAGCTGCAGAGAGATCATTTTTCCAGTGCATTTCTGCTAAACGGCTTGACCTCTAGCAGTGCCCCAACAACACTGGGAGAAAGCTAGGAGTCCTGTAGTGGCTTAGCTCTAGCGTGAAATCCATGCCTCTGGAGTTGCAGGAACGAGTCTAAAAGGCAGGACTTAATAAACACCTCTCTCTCAGCTGTGTTTGTAACATCACACTCAGCAGGGTGCTAAAACAGGAGATACGGCAGCTGGGGTTGCGTGGCACCCCACAGCTCCAGCCAGGAACACCTTCATTTCAATAATTAAAAAGAATTGTATGCTGCTTCATTGACTCTTGCTATCCAAGTGCACACCTTAAATACATGCAGGGAACTATCACCACTGGTTGTTTCAAATCTAGCCTGGTCCAGTCTGTGGCTGATCGTTTTATAGTGGGGCGTACGGAGCCTAGCCCCGTCTGTGTCCTCACCCAGGGACGAAGGGGAATGCTCTCTCCTAGCATCCCATGCAGGTGAGCACAAAGGGGATAAGAACATGACTCATCTCTGTGCAGAGAGGGGAGTACACAGCAACACCCAGAGGGATTGTGCATCCCCAGAGGCCTGGGAGGAACTGGTACGGTCTCTCTTGGCGTTCCAAGGGGGGGCAAGGAAACTCCATTCCCCAACTCCTCCTCCACTCAAATGTCCACTCAAGCCCAGGGTTTACAACAGCGTCAACAGAATCCTGTGGGCAATGGTACCAAAAACAATCACGACTGTGCCATCCTCTGTAAAAGCCCTGCGTCCCAGGAACCAGGCGGGGTCTCCCTCAATTGCTGTGGTGGTTGGAAATATGAGTCCAGTGACTGCTATCCAAAACAGACACGCAGACAGAGTCAAGGTCTTTACAAGTTCTTTTTCCTTTCCCAGCAAAAGGCTCCCCGGCTGTTGGTTTTGCTGCTCAGAGGATATTTAAGTGCATGTTTATATTCAGCACAAATAGAACAGGCTCCCTCAGTGTTAAAGATGTGAACAGAGAGATCTATTAGGATGGGGAAGAGCTTCCCCTGGGAAGAAGCGGAAGCCCCACTGCTTGCATCTTTTATAACTTGATTGGACAAAGCTTGACAGGGTATGGTAGGAAATAGTCTTGAACAGAACAGACAAGATGATCTGATACCAGGAGGCTCTTTGCATCTTCTGTGTCTCTGATTCTGTAGTGTTTATCTAAATGAAGTACCAGAAGGTACTGGGGACCAGTGGGGGGAAGAGCCCATTAGAAGCACATTTACATAGCAGAAACGAACCCAGGTGACTCCCACGCTCCAAGCACACGTAGGTAGCAGGATGCTCCAGTAGCTGCAGAGTTAGAAGACCTGGTTCTAATCCTGTCTCTGGTGGTGATCAGTTGCTCTCTCACCATGAGTAAAACATTTCACTGCCGTGCCTTGGTGCAAACTTGAGATGATACTCATCCACTCTTGTAAGGCATTTCTAGCTCTAGATTGAAAGGACAATGTCTGACTGTAGTGACAGGAGGCCTCCAGACACCAGGTACATTCGTGAGCGGGTGACAATATGTTTGGGAGGGAGCTATAATAAAATAATAATCAGCATTAATGTAGCATTTTCCCTCTTCAAAGTACTATCCGTACATTAACCAAGTAATACTCATGACACCCCTGTGAGTGGCTAAGTGTTATTATCTCCTTTGCATATGGAGGGAAACTGAAGCAGAGAGGAGGTTACGTGATTTGCACAAGGTCACAGAGGGAATCGGTGTAAGAGCCAGGACTAGCATTTGTGAGTACCTGGCACTTAGCCACCTGCTCAGTCTATTAGATGACTCCTCTCTCTCTGCAGTGATGGTTTTACTGTCGTCCCAGCCTCATCTCAAGGTCTGTATTCAGGGTAGGTTTGCCAATGGCTATGGTGAACATCTACATACCAAGTACTACAAATGTGCTACAACAGCAAAGGGCTCTTGCAGTGAGGCAAGCTCTTTGCCAGAGATCCAATAGGTGGTGCTCTTCAGTACTGAACCAGCACTCCAGCATGGATACAGGATTCTTCATAGCGAGCTGTATGAACCTTTCCTATAGCACAGTGGGCCCCAAACTGGGGGGGCATGGAGGAACATTCGAGTGGGAGGAGGGGGCACGGGGAGAGGGGGGTCTGGGCCAGCCCCCATGGGAGATGTGGAGGAAGTACCACCCTGCCCTGCTCTGCCCCAATCTCCACTCTGCTCTGGCCCCAGCTGCAGCTCCTGCCCTGGCCTTGGCCCCCAGCTCCTAGCCCTGACCACGCCTCTGCTCCCAGCTCTGGCCTCTGCCTCACTCTTAGTCCTAGCCCCATCACTGGCTCTGTTTTTGGCCCCTGGCTCACAGGGGGTTGCAGACTGGGTAAAGGGGAGCACAGACCAAAAACGTTTGGAGACCATTGCTATAGCAACCCCTAAACAACATAAAACTCACCCAATTTAATATTTCATCAACAACCTAACTCTGAGCCCAGGAAGGCAGTGTGGTCTAGTGGTTGGGTTACTGGCATGGGAGTCAGGAGAGCTGGAGTTTATTCCTGGCTCTGCTACTGATCTGCTGTGTGACCATGGGCAAGTCACTTAATCTCCACATTGTCTGGCATGATGGGGTCTGTTGTATTAAGGTAAGTGGAAGACATGGGCTGAAGGTTTTACCTAGTTGCTGTCCAACAGTAAGCAGTGTTAAACAAGCTTCAGGGTTTGATACACAGAGACCTCAGCCTACTTAGTACCATGGCAAAAACTAAAAAGGCCTTTTAACCTTTTATTAAAGATACAGAAAAGAAAGAAAAAACAGTCAAAGCATTTGAAATACTAAGTATTAAGTGAGGTCTTCATTTTAACAGAGCCCTTTATTCCCTTTCCCTTTAGCTGGAGAGAATCTTTTGAATTAAAAATACCTTTGTTTGACCGTCTCTTAGATGTTACCAAAGATGGTAATAACTGTCCTTTCGGGAAAAGAGAAGTTAGTTGAGATTGGCTGGAGCTGTTGTTGTTAAAGTCCCATCTCATTTCATCCCAGGATGTTTTTGGGATTCAGCTGCAGCCGGTACAGATGATGATGTCAGTGGGGTCCCTCTCTCTGACCTGGTCAGGTCATGACTTCTCTGAGATTCAGGATGACAAAGGCCCAGCCTCCCAGGAGATGGAGGGGGTGGGAACCATGATGGTGAAGCTTGCTCCAGTAGCCAATTTTCCCCCCAAAGTCTATTTCTTTAAGGGCCCACAAAGGGAATGGTAGGTGGAATAGTCCCTTATTATTTTGTCCACCAACTAAGCCTAGTTTCTAACCCTCTAATTTTGGTTCACTGATCTGGTTCCACACTTCTCTGGTTTATGGAGCATGAACTTAACACAGTCCCTGAGTTATATCAGGAGGCCTTTTTATGTGAACTAATTCAGTCTTTCAGTCTTCCTTTCATATCTTTCCCCACCAACCTTTGTTGTTAGAGGTTAGTGTGACAACTTATGAACTTACATTTGTTTTTTACATGGTGAAAAGTTCCAGAGGGGTAGCCGTGTTAGTCTGTATATAGCAAAAACAACGAGAGTCCCGTAGCACTTTAAAGACTAAAAAATTTAATTTCTGCAGGTATCGTGGGCTGCAACCCACTTCATCAGATGGACTTTGCTTTGTTTCAGCTTTAACTTAGGTGGAGCTTGGCAGCTCTGACTGTGTTCTTTGAGCCTGGGGTTTGTTCAAACCCAAATTGAAAGTGAAACTTGGGGGCTGACTGAAAAGCATTCCATTCTACTTAGTTCTAATTCCTGTCCCCAGTTATCATGTGGTGGGGTGACTGTGTGCTCCAGCCTTCCCCTGAGAAGTGCCAATAATCCATTTCCAAAGTGGGAGCAGCCCTTCCTATATACAATTCAGAAAGACCACTGAGATCCCTTGGGATGAAAGGCACTATGTTATCATAAGACATCAGTTAACACGGAGACCACGATAGCTTTCAGACAATTTAGGTATAGCAGCATGTAACGTAGCTAGCTATGTGGAACATGGTGGTATAGTTAGAGATGAGCAAACCAATTTGGAGACAATTGGGTGTTCTTTCTAAACTATGCTTTAGTTCTCACCAGAAGTTGTAGACTTGACATAGAATGCACAGGGTGCAATTCTCTGCCCTGTCTTATGAAAGAGGTCAGACTAGGTGATCATCATGGCCTCTTATGGCCTTAATATATACGAAAATAGGAATTGAGAATTGAACCTTTGACCCAAAACTTTTATGAAGTCCAGAGAAGTTGTTCATAGCTTCTTGTACATTTCATTTTTACTCACCTCCCCTCTCTCTGATTCCATCCAGATGCAGAAATGCTGAAATACTATGCAAATTTTGATACTTCTAATCCAGCCAGAAACCAAGACGTACCAAAAATGGTGTAACAAAACCTGTTCTTGTCAGATCCCCTGCCTGATTGCAAATCATGACCAAAGAGGAGTAGATAAAGCAGAGGACAAACATCCCAACTGAATCGAGCTATCCAATGTTCATCCATCGCTACTGTATGGGTAATGCAGAGATAGATTCATGTGTGTTGAGAGAGGACATGATCTGAGAAAACTCTCCTTGGCATTGGGTACTGCAAAGATGTGGTATTTGTTTAGGCCATTAGTGAAACACTGCCCTTCCACAGGGGTTGGAGAGACACCTGGCTGTCTGCAATAGGGAGTCTATCAAATTAAGCCACATATAGTCAGAGGCAGGCCTTGATCCAAACTCAAACCTCTCCCAAAGTTCAGGGGTGCTGGGACAAAAGTTAGGTCTATCTTTTCCTAAAGCATTGCGGTGGCATCCACCAAAGTGAAGAGGAGACATAAAATCTAAGCAGGAAGGAAATAAAAAGTACTAGTGTGGCAAAGCATCCTGGAAGATATACCATAGGCTCAAATATGGCTCAGATCACAAGTGGAATGAGCTTGGAGGTCTCAGTATTGTCCTAATGGACATCATATATTAAAAAGACACCAGTTACCATTATTTGTATTGTGGGAGCCCCAACTGAGATTGGATGTCCTAGGAACTCTACAATGAGAGACAGATGCTGCCCCAAAACCTTGCAATATAAATAGATAATGGATGGGGAAGGGAAACTGAGGCACAAAGCGGTTTTTGTCTGGCGTCACATAGCCAGTTAGTGGCACAGCTGGGAATAGAACTCAGGTCTCCATCCACTGGACTATGCTGTGTCAGCTAAGGGCAGTAGAGTGAGGTGCTAAAGGTCAGGACAAAAGTGCAGTAGCAAGATCATGTGGAAGTTCAAGCTAGTCACAGGGATAGGGGTTAGCAGTCAGGAGGGGTGTTGGCAGAATGGTCTACAACACAGTACAAAGCAACGTCATTGTGTACAGCACTGTTTGCTTTCTACACACACTTTATCCCAAAATATTTGAGCGAGTTAAATAAGGCAGTCACAGAGATAACACAAGGAGCAGCAGCAGCTGGACAGAGATCAGTAGCATGTACACTGTACTACAGCAATAGGCACCTCAGCGCAGCGTACGCCAGGAGAACTGTGCAGGCCATGGAAAAGAGATGTGTGTGTAAGGACTTGAGGGTTGCTGGACATCAGCTGAGCTGTGAGGGGTCATTAAGGGCAGAAGGGGCTGTGGGAAGGCCAAGAGTGGTGCACTGGCAGAGCTGCAGGAAGGCTCGGGACTGGAATAACAGGGGTGCTGCAGGTCAGGGCACACTGGCAGAGCTGCATCAAGTCCCATTGCTGCACGAGGGCCTAACAGTGCACTGGCCGACTGTGGTGCCAGGGTAGCTGGCTGGGAGACGCCTGCCACCAGCCTGCGCCGTAGCTGGCTCTAGCCAGTATGATTGGTCCCTCGTGTTTGTGAGCAGATTTAATGTGGAGGATTTACTGGTTCTGAAAAAACGCCCTGGGGAATAACAGGGCTTTCTTGTGGCTGGCAGCTGAATGGAATAAATCTATCCATGGGGCATAAATTGTTTAAGCAAAAATCCCTCTCACTTGAATATTTTGGAAGAAAAACAGTAAAAATCCCTCTTCTTTCCTCCCTTCAAGGTCAAAGCTGTTATTCTTACCTATGAAGGAGAAAGAGATCTTTTACTGGCAAGTTTAGCCAAAGGAAACTAAACATTTGGGAATGGAGTACATTACTGCCGTGACTGATCTGTCTACTTATATTAGGCTAAATATCTCTGTTTAATGGGGAATTATCTTTTTAAAAGGTGAATTATACATGTATCTCAGCGCTGTGGTAGACAGGAAATGCCCACACTGCGAGGAACAGCACATTGCTTCCATGACAGGCTAGGGTGTGAGGAAATGAGGCATATCTTTGGCTATCAGCCACTGCAGCACAGCACCCACCAACATCGTGTGGGGCTGCATGGGGAAAGATGGAGCATGCTAGGTGAGGAAGGACAGCACGTTCAGCAGCACATTGCCTCACTCTGGGCCATAGGGGTGACCTTGTGTAAGAGCTCAGCCAGGAGAGCAGCTTGCTCTGGGCTGGAAGGCGGGTGGAACCAGAAGGGTCAGGTTACAAAGGAAATGGCTCCCAGCCTCATTTGGGGCTGTAGGGAGATGGAGCATGCTCATCGTGCCAAGGTTTCAGACTGGATGCTTGGGAGCTGGAGCATCCTTAGGTTTTGAAGGATGCCATCTTCTGCCCCACCGGAGCTTGTGATGTGCTATAGGGAGACTGAACACACTCATAAAGGGAATGTCTGGACTAATGACACGAGGGTGCTTTGCTCTTCGAGATGCTGTCCTTCACAACCTGAAGAGGCCTCATCCACATGCATCTAGCCCAACAGAAGGAAGCGACATGCTGCTATAGTCATGGTGCAGGCGGAGAGCATCAGGACAGAGAAGATGCTTGATGGAGAACCTGTTTGACTTTAAACCTGGATCTAGATCCAAGTAAAATGCTCCCCTTAATATATTTTGCCTTCAGATAAATCCATCTCAGCTTCCCAGACCATCAGGAGGTGGGTCACCTCAATCACAGTGAAGCCCTGTTCCATACAGACTTGACAGCATTAAGACAGAGACAGACAGACACGGCAGCTCCTGCTCTGCCATAGCATTGGAATCATACAGAGAAAGCCTCGCTCTCCCCAGCACTGCCACCCGAGAATACTTTTGCTGTTTAAACTTCGGTAACATCCAGCAATGTTCAGTAGAATTCCTAAACAGTAACGACAGCCATAGTCTAAACACGCTGCTGACACCAGAACTGTCACAACACAAATGCCCCTGTGCTGAGGATGAGTTAGCATCTAGCTCTGAGCACCAGTAGGCAAGCTTACGGAGAAAAGGCACATGAAGCCTGCTGCTCACCTTGGCATGAGTCACTCCCCAAAGAAGGAGTAGGGGCTTAGGGTGCCATCATAGCCTTGTGTCCAACTCCTCCCCCAGAGCTGAGCATAAGCTGTACCATCCCGGGGTGCGGGAGGGGCTACTCTGTTGCACATTCCTATAAGGAGCAATATTTAAGTTGCTCTTAGTGTAGAGCTGGTTCTTGCTCACATGTCCAGGGTCTACCTGATCACCATATGTGGGGAATGGAAGGAATTTTCCCCAGGTTGGATTGGCAGTGCCCTTGGGGGGGTTTCACCTTCCTGCAGCATAGGGTGTGAGTCATTTGCCAAGATTATCTAGGTATATCTCACCTTAATAATTTTCTGCCATTGCAGGGGACTTGGTGCACCTTGGTCTCTCCTGTTCTCTGCCTGTGGCATATAACAAGCTAGTCTCCTCTAGGCTGTAATACTTTGTCCTAATTGCAGCTATTGGCTTGGTGTGCTGGTGCTGGGTGGGGTTCCTGGCCTTTGATAGACAGGACTCAATGATCTGGTGAGCCCTTCTGGCCTCAAATTCTACATTGTGTTACTCTATCAGGCAGTGGCTTACATGCTGCAACCCACCCGAGTATTAACACCACTGACATTCTCCATGCCCAAAACTACCTCACCTCCAGCTTGCTTCTGACCCTCAGTTTTATTTGTGCATGTGTAATCACCCCCTTTTCCTTCCTTCTGAGCAGAAATCAGGCATCTCAGCTGATGCCATACACTGCAGCCTGGCATAAAGAGGGGCAACACTGCCCATGGGCAATGTGGGGCCAGGAGAAAGGCTGCTGTCTCTGCAGAGGTGCTTGTTGTCAGGCATGACTGAACCTTGGCTTGGAGAGGATGACCAGGACAGGGATTAATGCACTGTCATCCTCACTTAGGAGCTGCTTGCACGGGCCAGCATTTGGGACTGTGCTTCTGTGTACATGCTCTCCCAGCGCAGTGATTCTCTATTCTTCCATTCTTGCTCTCAGCACTCAGCAAACAGGCAGCCCAGAGAAGGGACCAACAGGATGCCTGCTGGAGAACAGAGTGGGACAAAAGGCAGCAGCAAGGAGCAGGCAGGAGCTAGCACCAGGCAGGATGTGATCAGAGGCAGAGGACGCCCAAGTGGAGAGAACTAGCAGATGGAGGGAATGGCTGGCTATGAAACCAAAGGGAAGAGAGCCTCTCCATTATGGGACAGCTTGATTAATTGTAGCACTGCTGCAGCTGCTCTGGGACACTTGTGAGCCACTCTCTGCTGAGACAGCTGACGAGAGGGCTAATTAGTGCTGATTGTGATGTTGGCAGCTGCCTTCTAGGAACTGAACCGAGAGCACGAACTTCCCATTTACAGCTTGGAGAAATCCTGATACAGCATGATGCTGAAGCAGGGCAGGAGTTGGGGTGGGAGTCAGGGGGCAACAAGAGGCACTGAAGGGGTTAAAATGAGATGTTAACAGCCTAAGACATGAAACCAGGTTTTCATTGTTCAGTGAGACTTATGGGGCACCTGAGTGACATAACAGCTGGAGACGGAAGCTCCTTTGTATCTAAGCAGAGCCTCTGATAGGGCAGTTGCTTTAGTGCACTGAAGGCACTAAATTAACTGGACATTTACGACCAATGGTGCAAAGCAGCAGCTGCTAGAGACAGACACTCAGCAGCTTCAACTCAGGGTGACAGTTTCCATGGACTCACGATTAGGAAGGGGGGATCAAAGGGAAAGCAAGTGCCTGATGAGGAGAGGAGGGGGAGACATAAGGAACTCTCTAAGCACTGGGCAAGGAAGAGAAAATCAACACCCAACAAAGTGCTGAGACCCAGATCAACATCTGAAGGGGGTATTGTAGACTTGGCCCAGCACTCCAAAGGGGTGCAAGACCATGGGGTGCTGAGTTCCCCTGCACGGTTCCAAGGCCTTGTTCACACTGGCTCTTTTATAGCCATAACACTATTACCCATGCCATTGCACCCCTGCCAAGCCTTGCACTTGTTTAAAGCAAACACAAAAGATTTTCTCTCTGTAGTGACTGTCCCTTTAGTCAGAAACCAGTCTGGCCCCAGTGCTCTTCTTCCTTTATTTTCACCGTCTCTTTCATTCTTCCTTCCCCCCCCCCCCGGCAATTTACAGTGGTTCCTAATTATTATTTGCTTTGCATTTTTCTCGGAACTTTACAGTAATACCTTAAACTGCAACTTAAGGGTGTGTGAATTGCCCTAGCACCAGTCTGTGCTTCAACACTGAGAGGTGGACTATCTGCACACATGCCCAGAATTCACTCCAGGAGACAGAGTATGGCAGACGCTGAGCTTCAGGCTGACAACCCTACTGTCAGGAAGGAAGAGGGACCCCTCAGTGCAGTGATTTTCAACCTTTGTTTCATTGGCAGACCCCTCCAAAATTTTGACTGGAGTTGCAAACCGCTTTGGAAATCTTAGACATAGTCTGAACACCCCCAGGAGTCTGTGGCCCACAACCTGAAAACCACTGTTCTGTGGTAACGACAACCTTTCGCGGCCCCGAGACCATAGCACTGCCGGAGTCTGTTCATTCCTCGGGAGCAATATAAGAGAACTTGCTGCTCAGTGGCTAGGGCACTGAACTGGCAGTCAGGAGTCCTGGCTTCCTTTCCTGGCCTGTTGTGTGTGATGCTGAGCAAGTCACTTCACTGCTCAATGGCTTGGTTTCCTCTCCCACCCCTTGTAACCTCTCTGAGTCAGGAACACTCCCTTACTAAGTGGATGTACAACACCTAGCACAATAGGGCCTCATGGTGTTATGGGAATGTAAATAATAATATTAGTGCTACTCCAGTGTAAGCGAGAGCAGAATCAAGCCCCAGGGTTTACAGTAATTGCCAGTCACTGCTCAGTGGTTTCCCCACATCCCTGCCATTGGTTGGGGTCCTCCCTCCTCACAGCACTCATTCACCAGAAACCTGTCCCCTCAGGTAAGTCACTGAGCCGAAGATGCAGCGGGAAGAAGAAATGGAGAGAGAGAGAGCGCAACTAAGCACAAACAGATTAACTCAGCCCCAACAAATAAAAAAAGGAGCAGGGAGGGAAAGCCACACAGAAATGGAATATCAAGGTCACCGTGAGCAGTGCCGATCAACACACACATTAGCTCTCGTCAATAATTCAGCATGCAGGGGTTTGGAGGAGGCCTTCATTGGAACCTCACTCTCCTGGTTCCACACGATACAGAGAGGGAATTGAGGGCCATTTGTGGAGGAAGGGCACACCGGCTGTACTCCACTCCTGAGCTATGCTGGCTGCACCTTGCCTCTCAGGAGGGACTGAAGCTCAGTGCTTCTCAACTTCTTCCATATCATAACACCATGTTACAACAGGAAAGTATTTGGGGACCCCCTTCCGATCTAGCCACAAAGAGAGGGAGGGTGACTGCTATCTCCGGAAATCTATTTGCATCCCCTAGGTTGAGAACACTTTGTTTAACCAAATCTTTACCTCTTGCAGCCTTGCATTGTTTTATTCTACAGTTCCTGCTCCACCTATTTTACCTGGCAGCTCATTCCAATCAGAACATGATCCTCAGCTACATCAAGGCCCTTCATCCCCTATCCAACTTCAGTGATGATAGCTACCTTCCAGGTCAGACCCATGCAGCAAGAAAAATGCTTCCTCTGTCACGGTCCCATAGGCCATGACTTCACTAGGAAAAACAATTTGTTGCTAACATGTGGGATAGCAAGTTAAGAAGTGGGAAATGAGGAATGCTGAAGAGGTTTCATTTGTTTGCGGTCATTGGGTAGGATTCTCCAATGCCTGGCACCCTGTGCATCTTACCCATCTTCCTCCTTGTGTCTCAGTTTCCCCATCTGTAAAATGGGGATGAAGATATGGCCTCCTTTGTAAAGTGCTTTCAGATTCACTGATGAGACACACTCTGTATGAGCTAGGTATTATTACTAAACCAAGTGCAAAGTGGGCACAAACCAGACAGGACATGTTTTTGTGATGGTACAAATAATAACAGTCATTGCAGGGCAATGGGGAATCAGATCCATCCTCTGGTTTATGTACATAAATGGTATCATGTATGGAATTGTATTCGTGTGTGTAAATCAATGTAGGCAAGTTAACGTCACAAAAAATGACCACCACTGCTTTTTCCTGATAGGAATCTAGATTCACTCTCTGTAAGTATGTTTCCTGCTATTGCTAAATATTTGTTTAGAAGATATATTTGTTAGGGGGAACTTAGAAGTACCTGAAATTGAAATAATTGAATTTAGGCTTGTGTGACTTCTGTGTTTTCTAATGTTCAGATGGATTGCTTTTAATATCTACAAACTATTCAGCTAGGAAGAAGAATACACTAGCAGTATGTGCCAGCTTGTATGTTTCATAGGTTGCTGCAGAAGCAAAGCCTGACAGATTGCTCCAAATAATCCATGTTTGCGCTGATGAACCCTGTAGTAATTGAACTTCTGCTCCTTTGCAACTTAGAAGCACATGGCCTGACTGTCAGCCCCTGCAGCTCCCACTGACTTCCTCTGTGGATGTCTTTGGAAAACATATGCACAAGTTCAACCACAAGTTATTGGGTTCAATGAAGAAATCACTGGGTGAAATTCTATGATCTGTGTTGTGCAGGAGGTCAGACTACATTATCATAATGGTCTCATCTGGCCTCAAAATGTATGTCTGTGAACTGTATCAGTTCTGCAAGTCTGGCCCTGAGTTTGTGGGGCTGCCTGTAGCACAAGATCCTGCTTTGTCAGTCCCGGTTTGGCTGTGTGATTCAGCTTCTGATGATCATGTAGTAGGGTGTGATTCTGATGCACCAGGTGGAAGTTTGAAACATTGAGTAAGGCCTTAAGATAGTTGTAAGAACAGAATTGGCTTGGCATGATCAAGTGAAACTTTCCAGCCCTTTGCAACCCATTCTCCAAGACAGCTGGCTGCCATGGCAGTGTTGCACACCATCCATTTCAAGTATTCTGATAAAACTGAAGTGTTATAAGACTAGCTTGAGAAGCCAGGGGAGAGTTATTACCCAACTGCAGATGGCTGGACCTGGCCCAAACTATAGGTGAATGATTAAAATGATCGGCACTTTGTTTGAAAACGGAACTGATGTTCTGTACCTGCTGTTCATTTTCCATAACCTATTAACTGCATGATTGCAAAAGAGGATACATCAGCAAACCCACTCCACTCTACATAAGTTCATGTAAAATCTATGCAAACTGCTCCTTTATTATGCATCCAACTCCAAGCCCCTTTACAGCAAGACACAGTTTCAATGGCTCATTTTTCCCCACAGGCTGAATGAAAGGAATGCTTTTTCAAATTCACTCACCTCAGGCATAATGCTACTATGTTTGGTGATGCTGTTTGAGTTCTTATTAAAGGCACAGGCAAGAAAAACAAATGAACAGGCCAAATTGTTGGTCCATGCACCCACAGTTAGATGCCCAGTTCATGTTAATTTTTGTCCATTGATCACATCTCTAGCACATTGTGGATGAGAACAGAAATTCAGTTTAGGTTCTTTTCTTACGAGCTCTGCTGTATCCAAGCCTCTTTCTAGGTGCACATAGAATCTATTCCTAGAGACTGTAGGGCCTGGTAGCCATGCCACGTGAGGTTGTATTTAGTCCATTTCTTCTGGGTACCAGAATCCTGGTTCTTCTCTTTATTTCAAATGAATGAACAAACTAAGGAAGGCAGTATGGTCTAGGGCAGGGGTGGGCAAACTTTTTGACTCCCGGGGCCACAATGCGCCACAGTGTGTTCTAAAATTTGACAGAGGAGCCGGGCTAGGATCGGATGAATGGAGCACCGAACACACTGCACCCCAGCAGCCAGCACTTCAGACCAGTCTCCCCCGTGAAATTGACTCCTCCTGGTCAATTTCGGCGGCGGACCTGGAATCACTGGGTGCAGTCTCCGCCGTGAAATTGACTCGTCTGGTCAATTTCGGTGGCGGAGCTGCAGAGTGGGGGCTCACACTGGGGGAAAAATTTTTTATCTGGTCCCCTAGTCACTAGGGGAGCCGCGCCTTACTGCGGAAGAAGAGCTGCGTACGGCTCTGGAGACGCGGCTCACCAAGGCTGAAGAGCCGCATGCGGCTCCGGGGACGCGGCTCACAAAGGCTGAAGAGCCGCTTGCGGCTACGGGGCCGTGGCTCGCCGCGGCTGAAGAGCCGCTTGCGGCTACGGGGACGTGGCTCGCCGCGGCTGAAGAGCCGCATAGCCGCGGCTGAAGAGCCACATGCGGCTCGGGAGCCGCGGTTTGCCGACCCCTGGTCTAGGGCAGGGGTCAGCAACCTTTACTATCAAAAGAGCCATTTTGCCCCCTCTTCCACTGACTAAAGAAAAATAGTCTGGAACCGCAAAACATAGCTTACTGCGGCTGAAGAGCCGCATGAGGCTCCGGAGCCACAGGTTGCCGACCCCTGGTCTAGGGGATAGAGCACCGGACTAGGAGTGAGAAGACCTGGCTTCTCTTCCTGGTTTGGCCACGGACCTGATGTGTTACCTTGAGTAAGTCACTTATTTTTTCTGTGCCTCTATTTCCTCTCCCGCTCTCTGTCTGCCATGTACAACTGTAAGCTCTTTGGGGCAGGGAATGTCTCTTACTAAGTGAATTTCCAATGTCTAGGGCAATGGGGGTCCGATCTCTATGGGGGCTGCTAGATGTTATTGTAATTCAAATTATCAATACTACTAAGGGTCAGTAACAGCGGAATCAGGCCGCCTCTCTCTGACACTTATGTAATCATTCTTAGTAATAGCCAAAATTTCCTAGGATGGTCTCTTGGAGTTAGCTTAGTGTGACCCTGATGGACTTCTTTTGTTCTTTATGATTTACAGACTGGGCCTGTGACAGGTCCTCCTATGGCATGATGGATGCTTTTGGTATCCAGACCCTGGAGAGACCAACATCCTTGAATCTGAGGGGAACAGAAAAGTTATTCAGGCATTATGATGCATCCCCTAAGAAACCAACTTGTGTCAAACTCTGTGCCCATGCATTAGAACATGTGGTTGAGCAGAGGCTGCCAAACTTTTTGCACTGGGAAATTGAGCTATGCTTAGTCTGAGATCCCAAACAGGGTAAAGTCTGCATTTAATACCTATTATCCTAACATCTCTCCATCTGTCCACTCTCTTCATATGTCTGTAACTACAGTGTGCCAGGGCCCACTGATATCAATGGCACTTTAATTTCATCATTCCCAACTTATTTAGAGCAATTAGGCAGCAATGAATGCACTCCATGGGGCCATGATGCAATTGTAATCTCATCCAAGGGTTACCACAGCATCATAGGAGACATCATGATGGAATTATCGACCTGCTAAAATAAATAAAAATAAAAATAAACAGGAAGAAAATCCCCAAAGGGGGCATAGGGTTCACTTTGGTTTTATCCCATAGGTTCCCTTTTAATTTGGAATTGGCTGATGGGATTGTAAAGGGATGATATTCCTCATTTAATTAGAAGGAGACTGTGTCTCTGCAGGACATACAAAGATAGATGCTTTGCCCAGGTGACTGGCTACAGAAGAGTTGGGGTATGTAAGACAGGAATTCCTGCAAGGTTATTCCTACAATTGCACTTAAATCAATGGGAGTTTGGCCATTGACTTCAATGGGAACAGAGTTAAAAGCCCAGCTCTTCTAAAAATCTCACCAGCAATCCTACTTTGCTCATCACTAGCTTCTTCCACCAGGGGATCTTGTAGTACTATGAACATACAATGAGCTCAGTCTCCAACACTCCTGCAATTTTGGTATTATTACTCCAATTTTACAGAAAGATAACTGACTCTAAAAAGGAGGAAAGTAATCTGCCCGTGCCACACAATGAATCTGTGGCAGAGCTGGATTAGTGCCCAGGCTTGTGCTTTAGCCACAAGAGTGTGTTCCTCCTGCATAGTGTTTATCAGTTAGTGTGCGCATCTGAAAAGCAATGCCATGTTTTTCCATGAGGCTTCATACACTCCAGCAAACTGATCAGACTCTGGCTGCTATCAGCCTGGCCCTCCTGGGTGCTTCAAGCTTCTCTTTGGATGCCCGGCGCACAAGGAGAATTCGAGAAATTCAGGATTAGACTTCTCCTCAGTGCCTTGCATCCACTTCTTTGCATAGAGGAAAAGGTCAGGATGCTGCCAACAAGGGTCTGTCCTCCTACCTTTACTGCAAATAAGGATCATTTCGAGGCTCACAAATACATGCCATGGCCTAAAAGGGGCTCCAAATAGCCTTTTAACCTTTGTTTTCCTTGGTATTTAAAGGGAATGTTATACTGGCAAAAGCTGCTGGATTACAGCCCTGGAGTAGAAAGCCAGCACTTAGCCACACACCAGGTGCAGCACAGGTAGTGGCAGCGTAAGCTTCCCCCACCTTGCCCTTCCGAAGTGCCTCTACCCTTACTCAGAGGCGAGTGGAGACTTCTGGCCCCATGCTGGTTCAGTCTCTGACCTTTCTGCTCAGACTGACTGCTTAGCTCCAAGAGTGCTGTTAATCTTTGTGATTTGGATCGGAGCTGGACTGACACTACCAAGAGCATGTCTACACTGCAGTCAGAGGGGTAATTGCAGCATGCATTGGCATACCCCCACTAGCTTTAATCTAACTAGTATGGCTAAAACTAGCATTGAAGACCCAGTGGCACAAGCGTCAGTGCCGGCTGTACAAGCTTGCCAGAACACTGGGTACTTCCTCATGTTCCTAGCCTAGTCTGCATCTTCACTGCTTTTTTTAGCCCCACCAGCTAGATTAAAGCTACAACACAACCTGCAATCACATGTCCAATTGCAAGGTAGTGAGAGCCAACCTACCATCTTCTGAACAGCTGTGAGATGCTAATGGCTTTTGATTGCTACCGATCCATGCTGAGCTAGACATAGCGACCTAAGGTTGAAAGGTTCTGTAGCCAATTCAGAATCCCTAAACCACCCGATCCCCTGGCTCAAAGCAACTTTTAAAGCCATTTGACATTAAAGTCAAGGGGAGCTTTTCCATTGTCTACAGTAAGCATGGTGGTCAAGTCCTCAGAAGCTAAACAGAGAAGGCTCAGAGGAACATGTGGCAATAATACATGACCTGACTTTGTTATTCTGAGCAGGACCTCACTCCACAAGTAGTCCTCTTGATTTCAAAGGAACTATTCACAGAGCAAATACTATCAGTGTGAGGGAGACAGAATCTGATCTCTTAGCTCAGAGAGCAATCTGAGCTCTGTACTGTAGTTACCAATGGTATTTTCTTCACCTCTCTTGGTCAGTGTATGTATTTTCTATTATATCAGAATAGCTAACCAGCACTAAAGTGCAAGAACATGATTTTGCAGAAATTTCTGATGCCCTTAGCAAGGGCACAAACTTATTTCCACAGGATGGGATTTTGTCAGAATATGTGGAGAGTGCCAGAATAAGAACTGCTAATAAAACATATTTTGAAATGTTAACAAGTTAACCCATTGATCTAGCACCAGAACCTTGACTTTTTCTGTGCAACTCTTATACCTGTCAGTCACAGCACGTTCTGGGGACTGCAGTCTGAATGACTTCCATTACACTAAAATTAGGGATTATCATTATTATCTGCGAAGGGCTAGATCTTCTGAGCACTCTGGTCCCATTCTAATGAAGCTCCAGTACATAGTTAAAATTAGGTATTTAAGTGCAGCCCTGAATTGGGGCTCCTTGGATGACAATGTGTTCAGTCCTGCTGAAGCCACAAACAAAAAGAGGGTCCATGCCCTTAAAAGCTGATGATACGGCTCCCAACTGTGCAAACACCAGTGCATTTGTAACTTCATGCATGTGAGTAGTTCCCCTAAGTTCAAAATGTATAAATGTTTGCATGGCTGTCACTGAAGTGGGCAGCAAAACAGTGTAATAAACAGCTTGTCTAAAAGCTCTAACAAGTTTTTCTCAAATACTGAAGATCCTTAAAAATCATTGTTTTAAAAAGGAAGTTCCTCTGAATGCAAATGGCACAGTCAACTCCTTCTTCACTCCTGCTGGCACCTTGCCAACTTTCCAGGAAAGTTTTCAGGGTTAGAGATGAGTTGCCTCCTAACACCACTGTATCTTTGCTGAAGTCATCAGGAGAGAAAGAGGATCGTATAAATGCAGAATAACACCCTGTCTTTGTGCCACTTTACTCACTTAATAGGCTGGCTATTAAGGAGTGCCAATGCACTGTGAACAACATTACATTAGTGCTGCATGCTACATGCAAGCCAAAACCAATAATGTATCCAGTATTTGCCAGCTTGGTTACATACTTACTGAACCAGAAGTCACCCTGAAGACAGACTCTGTGACATTACACAAAATCCTGAAATAGGGCTTTGAAATAATCAGCATCTATATAAAGCACAGACTTAGCAATCAGCTAGAGTGTCCAGAACAGACAGTGCGAAGTGCTTCCACAAAGTATCTAGAGAAGCTAGAAAGCAATACCAGACCAAGTACCTCGGTACTGTATTTAACCAAAGGCAGAAGAAGAAAAGCATAATAATAACCACAATATGTAAACCAGAAATTTAGGACAGCAGTGTGCAGAATAATTAGCACCCAGATCTAGAATCCAGCTACCACAGCGGGTAACTGTTTGCTATGCTAGTTAACAGCATTCTGGGTGACTAATGGCTGTTGCTCTACTTAGTGTCTGCTGGCTATCTGGCACCAATCCCTCCTCCTTTCTGCTCATCTTTTTCCCCCCTTCTATCACTTAAGGTGAAATTGTTGGGAAAGTTTCACTTCTGTGCTACATAAATTGCCCTTTCAAAATTCTTGCCCACAGGATAGAAAACGTAGTGAAGTATCATCTGTTTTTGATTTCCCCCCATTAATTATCATCATAGTAAAGGTTTGATTTGAAGCCTAGATGGTAAATTTTTATGATAATTGTGCCAGGCTGAAGTAAACCAATGTTGGGCTCTTTTCTGTTTGCTACTCCTGTCTGTCCTGATTTCTTGCCCTCCGCCCTGTATGTCCTCCAGACCTTAAAGCCCATTTGCAACCCCAGGCCCATGGCAATCCTCCATTGCACTCCTCTGGCACTGCAAGGGGTTCTTAAAGATACTCTAAATGGGCAAGTGAAGATCCCCTGGTGGTGGAAATCCCTAGCCAGCATAGATGTAGCAGGCCTGTTGATGGGGGAAGGAGTGTGCCAGAGATAGGTTGGTAGGGAGGGGCTGTAGCTGGAGCACTGGGAATCTCCTGGGATTTCAAAACACAGGAATTTACAGAGGAGAAGGAACTATATGATAAATTATTTAGAGTGGTACAAAGAGCTTCATTTCTGATAATCTATGTCCATCAGGATGCATTTCCTGCCAGCTAGCTCTAGTAAGATGATTATTGGAAAGTGGTGGAAGCTCTATTGCTTGGGATATTTGAAGCTAGTTTGGGGAAAACCCTGGAGAACGTACTATAGGGAACAATCCAGCAGGGAGATAATGGGCTGGCCTACCAGGTCTTTATAGTTCTAGGAGTCTATTACCCAAGCAGTTGAGTTTAGTATGTAAGCAATTATCCAGGCCAGCCCTCAGAGCTTGTGACGCTTCTCCATCGCCACAAGGATAAATGCTGAGGGACCTTATCCTCTGAAAATTGCTATCGCTGTCACAAAAGGCATTGCATGACCCAGCTGTGACCCACACATTGAGAGCCCTTCATTCAACCCACACCACTCAGCTCACTGCAAACCTTCATGTCTTATGCAATATCATAGATTGTCTGCTCATTCTCCACAACTCATCAGGCAGACTGGTCAGCTGTGGCGCAGACTTGGGAAGCAGATACCAACAGTGTGTGTGTAATCAGGCCAACAGGGGCTTTTAATAAACTCACAAGGATCTTTCTATCCAAACTGAATTTGTGTGCAGTATTTTTCCCCCTATTTAGGGCAAGAGAATAACAATGATCAGAAATGTAATGCTTCAGAAGTTTTGTGAATTACGGCACCATGCTGCACAGATCTGACCTTTTCAATATTCTGTATTTTGATTGGCTGCCCATTTTCCCTCAATCCCCACAGGCTAATTATACTGCAAGCGGAACTGAAGGCAGCCTGGGCGGCCAATCCCATTGTAGAACACTGAAAAGGTCAAAGACATACAAACTTAATGAAGTTGCTCTCAGGAGGACAGCTGTAACAAGATGGGGAAAGGGCCCTTAGCCCATCCCGACTACAGGAAGAGAGGCGAAATCTCCTGATACTAATTCAACATTGCACTATATCATAGGGCTCTTGCAATGGGCTTCCACCTAGCAACTGAGTGTCTCTGAAGCACCAGCATTCCCCAAACTACATAGAAAGATCATTGCTTTTGTTGGGCTAGATTGTGAAAGCCTTACTCCAATTGACTTCAATGGGACCATCTCTGAAGCCTTCAGTGTAGGTGTTTCATAATTCTGTCCTTAATTTGTGACCTTCCTGGGGCAACAACTGCCTTCCTCTGTGAATAGACAGAGCATGGCACATGGTGGGTGCTACTGGAATAGTAATAATACTGCTACTAATAAATAATGAGGTGGAGGCAGCGAGCCATAAAGCAACTAACCAGAGTTTCAATGGGGAAAGAAGACAGTGTTGTCTCCTAGCACCAGGCATGACAAGGCACATTAAACAAGTATTAATTGGGCCAGAGAGAATATTATTTGTCTTGTAAGAGGCAACTGTCTAGGGCTTAGTGTCCCCTTGATGTGTGTGCATAAATGCATCAAGGAGAGAATTAGACTCTTGGATACCAAGCCACATAAATGGACAGACAGATAAAATAGGAAAGACAGAGAGAACAAACCCTCAAGAAGGTAGGATTCTGGATGTAATTAGAACTGGTTGGAGAAAGTTTGATGGAACCATATTCCATCAGATTATATGGTTTGTTGAAATCAAAACACTTCACAAATTTGAAATCGTAATGCTTCCAGAATTTCATTTATGAAGAAAACTGCAAAAAGTTCCAACAATGTGAAAAAGACCCAATTTGACATTTTCAAGATGAAACATTCTGGTTTCTCATTTTGAAATGACTTTTCATTTCATTTTTTAAATTTTGTACTACAAACATTTTTAAAAGTCCAAAACAAACCATTTCAATCCATTCAAAACATTTTTGGAAATTTTGGGTTTTCAGTATGATGCAGAACAAAGCCAATTTTTGAAATCTTGAAATTCGTTGCAAAACGGAATGTCTGTCCTGCACGCAGCCTTAGATATAGTCCAAAAGGTTCAGTGAACCTGAATCTGACCCAGCCCCCCCCGAGATGAAATACCATTTGTACTACAATGCTGAGAGATTGTGATGCCAGCCATGAAGATACTGTACCCCCTCTGCTGACTTCTGAGTGCAGGGAGAAGAGGTGCAGGGGTGCCTGCTCCCCTGTGTAGCTAGTTTTGTGAAACTCAGGCCACAGCCATGGCCCAGGGATCAGGATGTCTGTCTTCAACAAATGCCATGCTGGCTGCTCCAGAAGAACCCAAATTGGCAATACTTGGGTTGAGCCCTTTTATACCATTCTATCTGCATAAAGAGGCCTTAGGGTGAGTGCAATGTATAGAGGTGGAAAAGAGGACTTAGGGTAAATGAGCATCAGGCTCCTAAAATTTTTATTTGGCCCAAAGCGCTTGGTGTTATTTAGAGAAGGAAAATTAAGGAAATAATTTAAAAAACCAAGTATCATGCTGGAGAGCAGGGTAACAACATTCAATTAGCTCCTCGTTGATCAGTGTGAAATGAAAACAAAGGAGGAACAAGAGAGAAAAGAAGACAGTGAGATGCAGGAAAGAAAAGATGTAAAATATTATATAGATAGCTAGATATAGTTGTCCATAGGTGGTGAAGTGCTGTGGGACCTTATGGGATGAAAAGCAAGGGTTAAAAATTAGTACTGCTGCTTTCTGAGAGATGGAAAATATCACAGTTCTGGCAAAAATATTAAGATTTTTCTAAAATAATGTTTTAGGGATTTTTTTTAAAGCGAATCTGGGCAAAGGAACAAGTTGACATTAATGACAGATGGGATGGAAAAAATGTGTTTGGGAAAAAAGATCTGCTTTTGAGTCACACATGCAGAAATAAAAAGCAACTTAACCTCTTCAGATCTACCCCAGCTCCCAGGTTCACTTTTCAAAGTGCTGTTGACATTCCAATGCATGCCCCTCACTTCTGCAAAGGCCAAATCAGGAACTAGAAGAGAAAGGGTTAAAATGCCTAGCATAAAATGATCTTACGTTTTGTCTGTTGAATAATCTCCAAGCCAGCCAAGTTGTTTGCCTTTGTGCTCACCAACGAAACTTGAGCTCCTGGTTTGAGGCCTTTTTACAGGATGGCAAATTATTAACTGAATGAATGAAACCTTCAAAGCTTTCGTAATCAACCCCAAAACAATGAATCCTCAGAGTCATCAGCTAAATTCCCCTCTGAGGTTTCTGCAGTTCACTCAGAGGAAAACTCAAGCAATCTAAGGGAGGCTGGGTAGCCATCTGTCTTAGATGGTTTAGGCACAACAAATCCTACATCTTGGGAGGGGTTAGACTAGATGATCCTTGAGGTTCCTTCTAACCCTATTATTCTTTGATTCTATGAATCTCAACCACAAACAGGTCATAACACACATGGACCCCTGTGAATGCGCCTGCTGAGATTTTCACAGCTCTAGGTTTAATGACAGGCCTGAACCTCAGCAATAAGATTCAGATTTTCACTGCCCCATAAGCCAGGAATTCAGGAGGGATGGCTTGGGCTGCTCTCTAGCTGGAACTGTAGAGACATTTTGAAGAGACATGTCCAAAAAGGAGGCAACTGACATAGACAGAGGGACACTTCAGTTAGTGACAGTCATAATGGATAGTGCTGGACTTAGATCCACAACCCTTTGCTGCAGAACTCTTGCTGCAAATGAGAGCTCATGGTAGGAGATTTGGCTCTGACTCTCATCACTGTGTCCGACTGTACCCCTGTATCCAGACCTTACATACCCTTGTG
This sequence comes from Mesoclemmys tuberculata, assembly GCA_007922155.1. Classification (NCBI taxonomy): domain Eukaryota; kingdom Metazoa; phylum Chordata; order Testudines; family Chelidae; genus Mesoclemmys; species Mesoclemmys tuberculata. The sequence continues at coordinate 7,824,026 of ML675621.1, forward strand.
ATAATCCTTGTATCAAATATGCCTTGTAAGGTATCATTTGGAAACTAATAGCTCACTGGTCAATAATATCATGGTGAAATGTGTGTAGTAACATTGTGTGTCAAGTATGAACATAAACTGAAATTATGACTGAAATGTGTTTACCAGCCAAGTCTGGGGAGGGAGTAAACCTGTTTCTCAGAACAAAGGACAAACTGACGCCTCTAGCCAGGTGTCTTCAGAGTTAATAGGCAATCACCTGTCAAGTAGTCATCCTTGGACAGCCAAGCGGGGCAGAAACAGATCAATCTGCATTTTAGCAAACAACCACGTGGGACCTCTTTCACCATGAGACTCCATGTCTCCATCTGCACAGCGGGAAAAAACTTTAGTTAGGCGGGGTCTATACTTACCTCTGAGATTCAGCGGCAGTCGACAGGAGATACGCAAGTGACATAAAAAACTTGTGTAACTCCCGTCAACTTCGCTGCTTCCATTTTGCGTGCTGTCCACACTGCGCTGCACTGACGGGAACAGCGTTTCCCTCGACGCAGCACTATGCCACTTTCGGACATGGTTTTACTAGGTCAATTTCTGGATCGACTAAGCGGGTCTTCACTGACCGCTCAGTCGATCCAGAGAAATTGATCTGATGGCAGCGAATTTAGTGAGAGGCTAAAACACCTAGGTTATCTCTTCCCTATCCCCCCCTTTCACTAAGACGACAAAGGAACCAGCCTTTGATCTTCAGGAGGGGTTCTGACCTGAGAATTTGGTCTGCCCTCCTGCTGGGAACATGTGATAAGGATTTTACCTTGATCCAAGTCTAGTTTGTTAAGTTTTAGCTACTAGAAAGTGTTTTATTTTTATTTCTCTCGTAACCATTTCTGACTTTAATGCCTTATACTTGAACTCACTTAAAATGTATCACTTTATAATTAAATGCATTTGTTTTATTCTTTAATTAAAACTAATCCAGTGTGTTGTGGTTAAACTGATTTGTTTGGTAACTACAGTTAAATTAGCAAACTGTAACATATTGACCCCTTATAGGAACAACAGACTTTTAATATCTGAATGATCCAGGAGAGGGCTGGACAGTGCAGAACACACGTGCTAGGGTTACCCTGCAAGTAGCAGCCAAGATTGCTAGAAGCTAGAGTGTGGCTGGTATGTTGCTGACAGGCTGCTGGGGTCAGAGCTGCTGAACCAGAACTGCAGCTGTACACAGACACTCAGGGTGTGACCTGCCTGCTAGTTGGCTGTTTGTGAGGTGCCCAGGTTGGCAGCTATGACAGCAAAGCACTGTGAGGCATCCACAGTTTGAGGGGCAGGTGATGCCACAGCCCCTCTCTACTCTGAATTGTACCCCACAATGTGACAATCACCCAGCATTTAATTTACAGGGATGTGAACGCCCTGCCTCTGGTGTCCACAGACAGAGATGGCCACTTCCCTCATGCAATCTATCACAGGATTCTCTATTGCTGTGCATCAGTGTCATGCCCAGACATCTTCCACATCAAGCGGTTTCTTGTGGACTTAATGGAGTGACTTGTTCTCTCTTTTTGGGTGACAGGTAGCTCTTCTGGGAGCACAGAACTTGCACATCAGAATCATCCTCTCTTTGTCTTCACTTCCCTACAATATTTGCACTGGAGCTCCTCTGTGCTCGGCCAGCAACTGTAGGAAGCACAAGGGGATACTGGAATGCTGGACGACGAAGCAGTCTTGCATCTCAGCCCCCAAATCAGGAGTTTCTCACTTTTGGGAGGTGGACTCATTAGGTTTTAGTGCCCCCATCCATGAGGGCATTTCTGGCAAGAGCCAGGTGAAAAACTGGATCACTGCATGGTTCCCCAGATGGGGCTTCCCTCTGCAATTCCACAGCCAAGCATCACCACTACATTCCAATAGCAATGGAGGCCCAGGGTACACCCCTCAGCCAGTAGGGTTTACAAGCCATTTCCCAGAGTGGCGGCTTAGGAGAGGGCATCTCAGACCACAGGGGTCTGGGGCAAGGGGTTGCATTGCATTTGAAAGCAGAGAGCAGGGGAGAGGAGATTGCATCCTGGAAAGCAAAAGCCTGAGGAGGAGAGGGTATTTCTCATCCTAGAGAGCAGAGACATGAAGGCAGCAGTGTGTCGATCCCCAAAATGAAACTCTGGATCCAAACACTGAGGAAGTTTGGGCGTGGATCCAGAGGTTGTGGCTCAGGCCCATTTCCCACCTTCTGGTGATTAAAGGCATGTGCCAACTAGAAACTGAACAGGTGCCTTCACATTGACTCGTTTCACATCTAAGGCTTCCTATCCAGGGTCCCACGAGAGCAGAGTGCACCACCAAGCTCTCCCCTTCCTCTCACTGGGATCAGATCGTGGCAGAGGCTCAATATCCTCTACGGGTGGGTACCGGAAAACTGGACACAGCATCCCTAGTTACACCTATTGCCCCCCACCTCCATGGATGGAGCCAAGGGCACAATATTGTTCTGCTTGCAGGTCTCACTTTAGCACAACCTGCCATGGGCCTCAGTAGCTATTGCACTAGCTCAACTCTGCATTCCCCACTTATTCTTCCCCCATAGCTATAAAGGCCTATTTGGGACATGTGTCAGAAACTATCATCAATTCCTCCCTTTACTCAGCCCTGATCTTAGTGATTCTTGCACTTCTCAGTCATGTGCTATTAAGTAATTACAGTTTTTTTCCCTGTTGCACACATCTTTAAATCAATACAGCACTACGCTAGCCAAAACTGCAGAAGCAAAACGACAGCCAATCCCAGAGCAGATACATTCACAATGGGGCAGGAAGGAAGGCCGAGGGCAAGAGATGGAGAGGAGAGAGAATTTACCTTTCTGGTAAAACCAGCTCGAGATGAACTCCCCTTGCTGCTGTTTTGACAACCTAAACACACTCGCTCACGCAATATCTCTGTCTTGTTAAAGGTAATTACAGCTCTTCCCGTGTAATGAGATGGTTTTTAAAGGCCATTCAAAAGAAATTTTCTATAATGAGGTTAAGGGTTTTATGGTGTTATACATCAAGGGAGCTGGTAATTGGTCGGATCCAGGCAGCGTCCTGAAGCGGGGAGATAGGAGTCTTCATGAATAATAGGCCAGTGCAGAATCTCCAAAATGTTTTGCCTCTTGAAAAGGAGAGGGGAGAAAAAAGAGAAGTCTTTAAAGTTGCCAGCATCTGCTGAAGTAATGAGTGGTTTGCAGGGTGTTGTGGATAGCTCTCAAAGGAAGAGGATGAGCAGGAGAAGATCTATGCATGGCAGAAAAAGATCTGTGAGTGGCAGGAGAAGATCTATGTGTGTGTGGACAGGACCTGTGGATGAGAAACAAAGCCCACTTTGGAAAGTGACACTGTCTATCGTGGCAAATGCCTCTTCCTAACAACATTCTCTCAATGTGATGGCAATTATGATAGTTCTTCGTGTGGTTGGCAGGCAGTGGGTAGAGGCAAAGGTTGGGCTGCCCTATAGGTGCCTCTGGGACCTAGAACCAGAGATGGATCAAAACTGGAGCTTTGCTATCCCCTCTGCACTGGCCTGAGCTTTGGGTAAAATGGAAAGCTTTGCAAAACAAAATATTTGACAGAGCAGGACAGGCTGATTCACCCTGGTCCATCATTATAGAGACAGGACCAAACCAGAAAGTTATGTCTGAATATTTATCCCCCATAACAATTTCTGAACTATGATGAGCTGGATCAAAGGGAACCCAAATTCAAACAGTTTCTGCTTTTATTTAGCTGCACCAAATCCCAGTCCCTCCTCAATCCATCTCTAATAAAATCCAAACTGAACTTTCAGCACTTGAACTGAACCTTCCACAATGCTCAAAAGGTCTGAATAAAGTTTTTTTTAAAAACTTACTTTCCATTTATCCAGTTGCCTTTGTTCACCCAAGATCGGGCCAGGTTTGGAAGCAGACATACTTGATATTCAAAAGCATTTACAAACAGCTATCCTATGGTGCTGTCTGAGGTTTTGCAGCATCTCCCCATATTTGGAATAAGAAATAACTAGCTGAGACACCATGGTGTGGAAACTATGTAAGTGAGCAGCCAACGAATTCTGACAAAGCATGAAAATAGGCCATCTCCAACCTGAGAATAAGCAATATCAGAAATTTCCTAATAAAACCTGTTCTCTCCAGACTCCAGCCCACTTGTACAAATTGAAGAGGCGGCAATACAGGTTAATAGAGAAGTACCTGAACATTTGGGTGCTAAGTGCCTATCTGATTGAAACTGAACCTCTAGACACGTTGAGGTTCACTGAACACTAATGTTGGCATCATTGGAAGAATCAGACAAGAGGATATTGGATGATTACAGAGGATGATGCGCTGCTGTGTACATTCCCAGCCAAAGCAGTTGGGGCAATGACCCAAGTCTGAGCCTCTCTAATAAAAACTCAACCGAATTTTCACTTAAAATGTGAAGTTCCAAAAAGTTTGGATAGTTTTTTCTTTCTCTTTTATAGATAGGTCTTTCTTTTTATTCTATAGGTGTCTCTGCCCACATAGGTGTTTTATTCTCCACAATTTTCCCTTTGTAACTACAAATAGGTACAATCTTTGTGCTAGATAGCTCTCTTTTGCTATTTTGCACTATTAACTAACTTTCCAGGAGATGGATCAGTGCCAGGAAGTTTGGGGATAGACCTGAATTCTTTCAAAGTCTGGCAATACAGAGCTGGACAAAAGTTTTTTAGCAAAACTACTTTTTTGCCCCCAAAAATGTAATTTGTGTTGACTGAAACTTTCACAAATTTGTGTCAATTTCAGCAAATTGTTTCACTCAAAAATATTTCATGAAATGTCTAAATGGCTTATTCTGACATTTCTGAAATAAAATGTTTCACTTTTTTAGATTAGATTCACAAGGGAGTTTAGGCTCCATTCACAGAACAGAGGTGGTAGTTGCTCATTATATCCAACAGCCCAGTGGGTAGGGCACTCATTGTGGGATAAGGGAGACCCAGGGTTAAATCCTTGATCTAGAACAGGGACATGAACTCAGATCTTCCCTCTAGAAGCACCAGCTCCAGAGTGAAGATTCAACTGTGGGTCTCCCACATCCCAGGGTGAGTGCCATAAACAATAGGGTATAATGGGGGCACCACCATTGTTTTGTTTAATAGCACCTGACTCCCTTCTGAATCTACCATTAATTTCCAAATTTCCTTTGATTTTATTAAACAAAGTAGTTAAAATTGCCCAGAAATTAACAAAACAATTTGTTTTACACAAAATCAACAATTTTTAATTTCATCAGAATTTTTGGAAAAATTCCAGAAAGTTTGGTTTGAGATTGACCCAGAGCAATTTTTCCCCCGAGATTTTTTGGAACTGCCAGTGAACTTGGAAGGGGGAGAAATCAGTTATTTACACAGCTCTCCCGGCTTGTTTGGATCTAGGATTTGCTTTGACCTGTTATGTATATTGGGCCAAATCCTCAACTTGTGCAAATTAGCATTGTTGCACTGAAGTCAGTGGAGTTTCACTGATTTACACCCCCTGAGGATCTGGCCCATAAGCACTAGCTTCAGAGTTTGAATCTGGAGCTGGATTTACATCTTAATTTTCTGAAGTGTTTGGATCCAGGATTTCGGTCTCCTGCTTACTGAATGTGGAGTTTGCCAACCCCATTTGTAGCAGCCTCATCATTGATGTGCAGGGCCCTCAGACCACCATCAAATCTGGTGAGAGGGCAGTTGTCAGTGATGTGTGACATTGACAGGTACACGTCAGACCCATCTCTACCTATTACTAGGAGGCTCAGATAAATTACATAATGATTTTTTTAAAATCCTGTTTCCTAAGGATTAACAGCTGGATGATCGGCCAAGGCAGCACAAGGCTAAGTGCTTTGGCCTTTCACACTGGAGGCTTCAGCACAAGTGATTGTGGTGATCTCATTTGCAGACATTACAGTTTCAGAAGCATAGTGGAGGATGCATGGATTATGTCCAGATTTTATTTCTGGAGACAGCCATATTTTGGCAGCTGTGATAGTCAGGCATAGATAAAGGGGAAAAGTTTAATTGATAGAGATTCCAATCCCCCAAGTGAGTTTGAGTCATTTGCTTCTATAGCTGGATCATTAAAACCTCTACCCTAACAGCAAATTTGCTCCAGCTCTCCAATGAGAATGCCAGGTTTTAGGAACATCTCAAGATACATCCTCCATACGTCTTCCATTCCCAGCTCTCTTCCTGCAAATATAATAGTCCACCTGCTATCCAACTCACACTCCTGAGGGCAGAGGACATCAGATGTCCTGTCATAGTAAAGTCATCAGTCTGTTCAACAAACATGGTCCCTTTTTTCTGTCCGTGAATTATCCACAATCACACCTGAGTTTTCACAAATCCATGCATGATTTGCAACAGTCCAAACACTATATATGAAAAGAAATCAGCCTAGAGGTTAGTGGTGATCTGCTCCAATTATTCGCTATGTCATGTGGTACTGTTTCTGCATCCCGACTGGAGCTTTTATAAACAGGATGGAAGGGAATCAAAGAAAGGTCAAGATGGTTGCATGGACACTTCCAGCAGGATGCACATTCCAGGGAGGAGTCTCATGTAGTAGGCTTTCCACAAACAATCCTGCAAACAACACCACTGCTCGTACGAGTGTTTGTGGAACACAAATAAAAAGGACCATACACACCACTGAGGCAAATTCAAAACCAAAATAGTTTGAGGAGACAGTGTAGCCAAACAAAGAGGGCCCTGGATAGGATTCAGCCCTAGGTCAATCCCTTCTCTTGGGCAAGCTACATCACCTCTGTGTGCCTTTGTTACCCATTATTATTTGTTCTGTGCTAGTACCAGGAGCCATGAACCAGGACCTCATTGTGCTAGGCACTGTACACAAAAAGAACAAAAAGATAGCTTCTGCCTCAAAGAGCTGCCAGTCTAAGTACAAGCTAAGAGACAACAGGTGGCTATACAGAGATGTGGGAGCACAAGGATAAAAAGAGAATAATAACTGTCAGCATAATAGGCAGTGATCTCTAGTGATCCCCTCTCATCCTGTGGTCTATAGCAAGGCTCCTCCATACCTGACATCAGACTCTGACTCAGTTTCCCCTCAGTTTCAGCTGTTCGCTATCTCCCAGCAATCCGGACTCCCAATGCTGTCATGTGTCTGCAGCGAACTAGCTTCTTGGTGAATGTCCAAAAAGGCCAGGATCTAAACCAATGGGTCCAAACACACTCAACCCTTTGCCCAGTCTCTGAGGACAGCCCTTTTCCCTGAGGATCTGCCTGCCTTCTTGGGTTCTTATCAGTACCTTCAGCCTCCTCTTGTTCACCAGTGGTCACTATGCCCTCTTCCCCTACTACATGGCAGCATGAACGGTCTCTTGGTCCTCCCCTTAATAGGAGGGGTTGGTGAACTCTCTCACAGGGTGGCAGCACCTACACACACCCTCTACTATGTGTCCCCAGACCTGGGAACCCTGAAAGACTGGGCTTTCTGCTTTCATTATGCAAAACTGCCCTGCTTCTTCCCAAGGCCTATTTCTAACCCTCCTGGCTGGCTTCCCCAAGATCTGCTCTCCCAGGAGTCTCCCCATCTCGCTAGTTTCCCTCTGAACCACAAGCTGCTCTTAGTCACCTGACCCATTGTCATTCATCTCTTCCCCCTGGGGAGATGAGTGAAGGGGGTAGGGCGGTGCTGCAGTCTGGAGGAGGTAGGGGACAGCTGTAATAGCCCTGGGGTGCTGCAGTCCGGGAGAGGGGGGGATGGCTGTAATAGCCCTGGGGTGCTGCAGGTCAAGAGTGAAGGGGTGGAGGAGTTTTTGCAGGTTCTGGCCTGTGCACTCAGTTCCATGCTTTCATGAGCATCAACAAGAAAAATAAAAATCCCCTCATAGATCCTAGATTTCAAGCCAACTGTACGTGTTTCCAAGATGCCATTGGTGGTTAGCTAACATACATTATCTACCTCATTCTGTCTGAGGAGTTGCATTTAATATCAAGCTATTTATGTTTTTTAAAGACCAATTAAATATTAAAGGCATTTATCAAGGTTTAACGCTGCAGCAAGAACAGCTCAGATGTCAGTGACGCTAACATGTGGTTTCGGAAGGGGAGGCAGCGCCCAAAGCGCAGTCTGGAGGGAGCCATACATTTGTGGGTTGCCATGTGTTGCTTTATCAGGCACACCTGCGTCAGCCACCTAATTACACAGAACCAGATGGGGGAGAAGCTAGCTCAGAGAACTGGGAAATGGGATACAAAGTCTTTTTAGCTCTAGGTCACTGCTTCAGATCTGGCCCAGGTAGACAGCAACTGAAAGTCATTCTCATCTGATGGCTGCTCTGTGAAGGAACTGTGACATGGCCTCAGGCCAGTATCCAGCAGACAGGCATCTACACCACTGTTAGCAGTCTCGCCAGGAGGACCAATGGCTGACTAGGCCATGGAGACTGACTTAGCCTGTCTCTTCTAGAGGTTGTCCCTTCGGGTCCATGAGGTATTGCTGATTGAGGATGGAGGAGAGCTGAGCTAGCATGGAAGGAAGTTGGGTTTGCCACTGCCTGTGCTGGGCCTATTTTGTGTGTAAAGAGAGGCCTTCGCCATCCTTCAGTAACAACCTGGCATCTTTCAGTGGCCCTGCAGCCATTTCAAACAAGCAAAAGACACGTTAACTTGGAAAGAGAAGTCAGGCGTGGGAATAGAACCTGGACCCCTCAGCAACCGCAGGGCAGACCAGTGGCACTAAAGAAGCACCTGTAACCAGCCACACTACCCACAACAGCTCAGCATTGTGGCAGGAAAAGGATGTTTACAAAAAACAACCTGAAGAAACCAACACGTGAGTGAGCAAACACACTTGTGGTGGGAGACCATCTCCGTTAAGCAGCCCATCTAAATGCGCACACACTTTCCTGTCCCCACAGGGATGGATGAATCACTGCACTGGGGTGCTGCCACTGAGGACATGTCTCACACATCGTGCAGAAGCGCTCATCTTGCACTGGACACCTTAGTGCCAGCCTGGGCCACAGGGTCAGTGATTTCTCACTGACTGCATCGCTAGCTCGTGTTACACAATCCTGATTTCCCATCCAAGTACCAACCCTGAATCTGCTTAACTGAAATTCTGAGAGCACACAGAAAGGCAGATTTGGCTGTTCCTGCCTCACACGGAATACCTATAGGCCCCATTGTGCTAGGAGGTTCTGCACAAATACATGGTAAGATATATTACTATCCCAAAGAGACAAGACAAAGAGCGGGAGAGAAGACAAAGGTGCAGAGAGATGTAGTGGTATAACCTGCAGAGGTTATACAGCAGGTCAGTAGGACAGAGCAAAATCCAGGTCCCCTGATTGCCAATTCAGCCCCCTATCCAGTAGATCATACTGCCTCTCAATGGCAATATCCCCAGAGTAAGTTACTACCCAACATGAGTAAAGGTATTGGAACGTGGCCCAGAATGAGGTGGTATGGCTGGCCACTTCAATGCCACTTTCCTCATTCCACATGTGCTGCATGGAGCGCTCCCTGATTGGTCTGACTGGGGATATGATATCATGTAGAGGGAATTCAGATATATCAATCCACAACACCATCACAATCCAATGTCAGGCATATCCTCAGTTTCTCTCTTCACGTGCCTTCACAAAGCTCCGCCTTGGTACTACTTGGCTAGGGCAAGAAACAACAGCAATTCATCTTCACACCCCTCCTGATCTCCCAGGCCAGCTGCCTCTGAAAAGAGACAATTCTGAGAAAACCTGCACAGGTGGCAACCCTGCTTCTGGCACCAAAGGTATACCACCTACCTCCTCCCAGAGCAGACAGGTGACTTGGAGCACCACAGAAGCTCTCCCCACTCCATTCCTGCCAGCTTTCTCTCTCTCTCTTCTTCCCGCCATTGCACTGAATTGGGCTGCTTTCCCTTCTCCATGCCAGTGCTGGCACCTTGTCTGCTCTCCACTCCCCACGGCTCCCCACAACTCTTTGCATCTCTTCTTCCCCAGCCTCCCACCACGACAGCGGCTGCTCCTCTTTCACCAAGGGGCTGATCCCCACTTCCCTCCCACCAGCGACTGCTCCCCCTCACACAGTCTGTTTGCTCGGGACTGGGGGGTCTATGCCTAGTGCTGACTGCCCATTTTGTGAGGGCATCCAGCCCCAATCCAGAGCAATGGAGGGGATTTAGATTCCTAGACAGGCCATGTCTAGGACAAACAGTCTAGACAAACAGCGCCATGGATGCAGACACACGTCTCTTCCCTTTGTAACCCATTCAGCCTGCAGAGTGGACATATCTGCAGGAGAAGCAGAAGAGGCACAGAGGATCTGGGCGGCAGTTCTGCCCTGGGCTCTCATCTTCCACACCAGCTCTTGCCGCAGCTGCCGATTAATGTGAATGGCAATAGCATGAAGCGCCATCTCCAGTCAGGAGGACCGGGCATCGTCTCCCAGCAGAATGGAGTGAAGGGCGCAATGTGACAAAGCAGAATAGTAGATGGAAAAGCAAAACAGGGAGCAATCCATCAGCAGATCTGAGGGTATAATACATTACACTGCCAAAAAAAGCTGCATTCCTAACTCAGGTTAGCTAACTCGGGCTAAGACATAGCAACTTGGCTTTATAGCTCAAGTTAAAGTTTACAGAGGAGGCTGCGGTTGTACTCAAGCTGCTAAGCTGAGTTGCTGTGTCTTCACTATTTTAGCCTGAGTTAAACCATCACCTTTTTTTTTTTTTTGGCAGCACAGACATAACCTGAGATGCATCCCTCCCTGCTTCAGGGATACAAGAAACTCTTGAACTGCAATGCAAATAATACATAACAACAACTCTGCCCATGGGAAGAACGTGGGGAGGAAAGACAAGATGCATTTCCTCCCCAGCAAAAGGTTTCAACTGTCTCGTAAACACCAAAGCCAATTCCAATATCTTCCTGGGTGATAGAAACCCTAGTTGTTCTTCATGAAGCTGCCAAAACTTCTAGTTTCCCCCAACAACTCCCAAAAGGCAGTTAGACAAAAATCTCCAGCACATTGACCATTTGGGGCCTGCATAGAACAAAGTGAATTGACTATTGAAATAATCAACAAAAGAAGTGTGTGTACTGATTGCAGTGTGCTGGGGCAGGGGATGAAACTGAGTCTGACAATTGTGGCAGAGCCTCCCCATAAGGGTCTGTATCAGATAAATACAAGGTCCCTACTGCCTCATTTGGGTCTAATGTGCTGCACTGAATATGGGGTCTTGACTATAACTTGACTGAACATTTTTCATAACCTGACTCTGGTTAATGTGGAGTAACTGAGCTGCAAAAAGTATGCATGCAGGGGGGACAGCCCTATTCAGTGTGTTTTTTCTTGTCTCCCCTGGGTCTGATCTTGCCAACACTCAGTTGCATTGTTGCAACTGATTAGAAGAGCCAGGAAGAAATAGCAACACACAGAAACTGGCCGAATCTGCTGTGCTTAACATGCCATTTAAAGTGTAACAGCCTATGATTCCAGCATCTTAGTGACATATTTAGCCTCCCTGGTGAACCATCCTTTTAAGATTCAGCATTCACAGGCAAAGAAGGCTATTAAAGCAAGCGTTATGCTTGACCTTCTCTGTAAAGCCCGATGGTTTAGGAGTTTTCTGGTGGGTGGCAGGGGGAAGGAAGGTAGGGGTAAAGGTTTGGGGCTGTGTTAGCCAATCTCCTACAACCTGGCTCTGATGTGCAGTGACAAGGTGCATTAGCCTGGCACATGGAAGTGGGAATCCAACTTCTTTCCTGAATGCACAGCATGCTAAGCCAGTGGGTCTGACAGGGAGGCAGTGGTTTTATGGTGCAAAAATAGAGGTGGATTTGCAAGAGACTGAAAACTAATAATGGACCATCTCTCTCTAGAATGACAGCATCAGATGGTAGAAAGGGCAGATTTCAGGCCCATTAGCTCCCCCGTCATGCATGCAGTTACAGGAAGACAGGACCCCCAGACAGGAGTTTCAAGAAGACTAGTGGGTGCATTTCAGGGAGCTTAGTCTTCAATCATCAAGTACCCATCACGAGGAGACCAGCGTACTGGGGTGGACCAGACAGATTGGAAAGAGAACAGCGCTCACTCACATACAGCCAATATGAGTTTCATGGCCCAGTTCAGACCCAGAATGGTTAAGTCAAAGTCCCTCTGCTGTGGTTGGAGATACTAGCCTGGTTTACAGGCTCCCTGCATCTCATTGCATTGTTGTTGTGTGTTTATTACAGTAGGGATGACAGCACCAAGGTTCTCTCCCATAAAATGCTGTGGTTGGAATGATTCATGAGGACTCTTTAAAGGCTAAGCTTTGTTGTGTCCAACACTGTTTTTGCCCAAGCTAGTCCACATTGCACTGGAGTAGATCCCAAGCAGATCTACTCCTAGACCTCTTCTTCTCCCCATCCTCCTGCAGCTCTCTCAAAACCCCACTGTGTTTCCAGGCCCACTCCCCCAACCTTGCCCTCTAGATAAGGGAGAACAGTGATAACGTAACTCTTTCTCATAGTCTTTGAGGATGTCTCCAAAGAGATGACCAAACAGCATTCTACACTGGGGACATATGGCACAGACCACTCCAGAAACATTGATGAGAGAGGGAGGTCTGACAAGAAGAGAACCTCTTCTCTCCCATCCACATCACAATCCCAAACAGCTAGCTAATATATCTATTTCCCCCCTCTGCTCATCTAATGTTATTGGGTCACCAAAGTCTTCCTTAGAGTAAACTGCCTTAGCATCAACTATGTGAAGGCTCACTGAAGTTGATGGGACAGCTCCTAGCGGCATGTATCATGATCTGGTAGCATTTTCAGGATTGGATCCAATGTCACTAACCTAGAGTAGAAAAAGTGGCTATTTAATAGTTGCAAGAGAAAGTATCCTCCAATTATAACCTAAGGAAGAAAGTTCAAATTCATTAGTCTAGAAGGTTGGATGAATTCATGGAACCATTTTTTTAAACACTGAAGTTTTACAAATTGTTTCCAAGGTACTATAATTTTGCCAGTGTGTACATTGAACAAATCCCTCTCTTTTTAAATTCTATATCTACACGTATTTAATCCTACTATTAAAACATTTCCAGATTCTTAACAAAATTTCAGTATCAATATTTCTAGCTAGTTATAATTACTGACTCAAACTATTTTCATGACCTTTCAGTCTTCTTTAGATCTGTAGAGATTGATGTTGGGAGATCAAAAGGAAAGATTTATTTTACCCAGAAATAACAAGACCCACATGGGCTGGCACAATCAGATCCAGTGAATAGAAATTGAAGCTAGACAAATTCAAACAAAATAAGATGCCAATGAACTGCAAGGGAAGAACCTACTGAGGAATTTGGAATCTTTAAATCAAGATTAGGTGTCTTTCTAAAAGATCTGATCTAGCTCTACCACAAGTTAATGGGCTTGATGCAAAAAATGGATTTCATGCTGGATGTCAGATTAGATTATCACAATGGTCTCTTCTGGCCTTAAAATATATTACTTTATGGTGGGGAAAAAAAATCTTACATTGAAAGAAAATATTTCTCTGCTCAGAGTTTCTATGTCAGTTCTTTTCCCTGATAATTTTTGCTTTGTCAAGGATACTAAAAAGTATTTCTCATGACTGACAAAGCATTGATATTTCTGAATACAAAAATTAAGTGTAAAGAAAGGAAGAAATAAGTCTGTTGATGAAAAAATGAATAATTCAGTTGAGGATCAGTTACTTTAATCGATTCTTCTAGAATTTGAATGAAATCACTTTTACTTATGGTAAGTTTGTCTTTTGGTTTGAAACTCTGTGACCTGGAAAGCAACATATTTGCATTTTACTTTCTAACACACAGACCAAGGCTTCATTCTGTAGGCTTTCTTGTTGAATAATCTGCTATATTTTAATTGGAATTTGAATTCTATAAAAAGCAGTTTCTATTTAGTTTTCTACTGATCTTTTGCATTGAGACTTTGTGATTTGAAAAGCAATACATTTATGTTTACTTAATATCGTACCAAGAAAGGCCTAATTGTTTTTGACAATTTAGTGAATAATCTGTTGAATCTAAAAAGCAGTTTTGATTTACCTTTTTATTGAGTTTGGGGGGTACTAAAATGCTATGATTTGAAGAGTAATCTATATTTCCTTATTGTCAGTTTTCATACTGAATAACTAGGGCCTTAATTCTGTAAACACTTACAGGAGTAACTTTGAAGTTCCTGAGATTACACACACCAATAATGTTACTCCTGTGTCTCCTGGAGGGTTTGGACTCTAAAAGCCAGATATTTAAAGATATTTAGATGCTTAAAGATGAAGATAGATGGTTAGTGAGATTTTCAAATGTGCCCAGATGCTGAACTTCTGTGGTCCCTTCAGGTGCTGAAATACCTTTAACAATCTGTTCCTGAGGCCCGGTCTACACTTACCTTGGCGATTCGGCGGCAGTCGACAGGAGATATGCAAGTGACGTAAATCACCCGTCGACTTTGCAGCGTCTCCTCCGCGTAGCGCCCATACTGCGCTGCGTCGAAGGGAACAGAGCTCCCTTCAAAACAGAGCTACTCCGCTTACAGAGGTGGTTTTCCTGTATTGCTTCCTGGATCGACTGAGCGCATCTATACAGACCGCTCAGTCGATCCAGAGCAATCTATGTGACGGTGGCGAATTTGCCGCCATCAGTGTAGACCTAGCCTAAATCTCTAATTGACCTGGAAATAGGATTGATTTAAAAAAATGCAGTTTGGATTTAATTCTATAGTATGTGTAACATGTTTATGTGCTGGCGTAGAAGGTTGTCATTTTCCTAGTCTTTCCAAACGATCCACTCCAGCTCAATCACAAGTTATTGTGCTCAGTGCAGGATAAAATGCTCTGGCCTGTTATGGAGGAGCTCAGTCCAGATGATCATAGGCCTAACATCTATATAACCTGTGATCTCTATTATTAACCTGTCTAATAGATACATGTTTTTCAACGTGTTTAGAGGAGCTGGCTAACTTAAGTGTATTTTATTGCCCTGGCAATTTGTGGAATACATTCGTTCAGGGTTGATCTAAACTCTGGAAATTATAATTTTTTATTTTTAATCTAAAATAAACAGAGAAAAGGCATTTTT
Organism: Mesoclemmys tuberculata; assembly: GCA_007922155.1. Taxonomy (NCBI): domain Eukaryota; kingdom Metazoa; phylum Chordata; order Testudines; family Chelidae; genus Mesoclemmys; species Mesoclemmys tuberculata. The sequence goes on from ML675621.1 coordinate 7,839,135, forward strand.
CTATATGCCCTTTCTCAGGATTCTTCTCGTAGGCTCTCTGCTGGGATCTCAGTTTGGTGACCCAATTTGAGACACCTTAACGGGCCAGGGAGCTTTTCCATGGATTTCAACTTGTGCAGGATCAAGCCTAAATTGCTGAGCCACCACTTTCTGAAAATCAGGACCATTTTAAAGGTATCTCAAAACTGAGACAGCCAGAATCACTGACCAGCTTTGAAAATCATGGCTATCCATTGTACATGACCATCCTGAATAAACAGGACCCATCTAGTGTTCACTGCACACAACTGGCCTGAAGAATCACAATCGAACATCAGGTGACTCCTCTGAAATGTGATGCCCTGGTGTCTCCGCCCAAAAGGGGCTAATATCTGGAATTCTACAGTGATGGTCAAAAAGGAACAGAGAAGAAGGGAGGGGAGAAGAGAGAGTGTAGGATGGGCACAGACAGGCAGAGAGAGATACGCACAATGATTCAAAGACAAAGCCAGACAGGGAGAGGTTTCAAAGGCGAGGAACTGAGTCAGGCATTTTGTTCCAACGTGTCAGTCTGCAGACAGATCCTACCTTGTTCTCTGCCTCCCTCTCTTCCTTTACAACCCGCCCAAGTCTTCTGCATCAGGAACCAAACAGCAGCCTCCAGCTGCTACAGGAACCAGTCTGAGACTTTGCTTGCCTTACAATGAATAAATAACCACACCCCAGGACATTGTGCCACAGTCACATCTTGATAGCTCCACATAACTTCATCAGGAGCTCTGACTTGCCATTCCCCTTTTAACAAGCATAAATGGTGCCACTTGTCTGAAGCCAGGTGAGACAAGCTGAAGTGTGTGGGTGTTTGTGTGGTACTGATCACATCCATACACATACCACGTTGTGCATGACACACACACATACAGGAAGATAAGACTGGCAGCCACTGGCCTGTCTGTTATCTGACGTTGCACCCAAGTTCCATGCTTTTGATATGGATCCAGAGTATATAAGCTCACTGAGGTAGAGACTGTCTCTTAGCATAGGTTTATGCAGTGCCTAGAACAATGGGACCTCGATTGCAGCCGGGACTCCTAGGTGCTAATAATAATGATCAGAATAATTCGGAACTGAATTTCAGAGTAATCCTAATACTAAATTCCAATTCTATTTATATGCATCATAATAATTTCCCTTTGGATTATCAATCATAAAATAATAATAGGCCAGTGAGAGCAGATGATTGACTGAAACTGCCCCACGTGACCATTCATATTCCGCAGTATCAGGCTATAATTCACAGCAGCAGGCAAACAGACTGCTGGCCATGATCAGAGGTAACACGCTGCTTGGAAACAAAATGGACAGCACCAGTGCTAGGGGGAATATACCATTTTATTCAATGCATCAGCTGAAATGGATAAATTCAAGACAGTGATCCTTTTAGCAATGCCTGGGTAAAATATCACCAAGAGGACAGAAAAGCCACCTTAACTATGAAACAATTCCAAAGGGCACTATCATAATTTTGGTATCATTTCTAACTCCTGGGTGATATTTTACCTCTCCTGTCATCAAAACAAAAGCCTGCTGTATTATGGACAAAATTTGCTGCAATAGAAACGCACAAATTGATTTGTATGGAGCGGCACTTACAACACTGATGTTTATGTGTATATGTACATAGGTCCTGATTCACTGCCGTATTACTCCTGTTTGACACCATTAATTTCGATGGAATTACAGCCATATGAAACAGCGTAGTGCAGTGGTGAATAAGAACTAGAGAGAGATGGATGAGTAGAACCATTAGGGTAGAGAGATGTATGAGTAGAACTAGAGAGAGATGTATGAGTATCTATGAATAGGTATCCTGAGATTGGCTAGATTATTTTGGCATTGAGTTTACTGGTTAAATCCAAGATTATACTGAAACTCTAGGGAATGCTACCTATCCAAAGATACTGGCATGACCTTCAGCAAGAGGAGAAAAGGCAGATTCATCCCTGTGGTAAACAGCCACAAATCCCACTGACATCAGTAAAACTCATACCTACATACTCCAGGGCAGAAATTGATCAGAAGAGTTTAGCAGTTCAGAGCCAGCCATTCACACATACATAACCCCAAATTAAATACAGGAGTATGTGTTCTGATGTGTCCTAGAGGTTTTATCTGAAGGCATATGGGATGGTCGCACAAGTAGTTACGCTGATCATCTCAGTGTCGCACTGATAATATCTTTATACTTCACCATACCAGCAAGACTTCTGCTTATACTGCGCCTTACTGAAAATCTATATAAAGAATGGTTTGGACATTTATTTATGTTTTATTGGAACCATTTCCTGTAAAACCAGCAGCACTTGTACCTGCTATGACTCTGAGGAAGAGGAAAAAAGCAACTGCTCAACCTCACTACCTCCCAGCCCACAGCCCACATATCTCCAACCAGCGTGCAGTGTTGACTCCAGTCATTAAACATAAGACAGCAAAGCACAAACATAGGCAGGTTTCAATCATGCTGAATTGAGAATGATCACTAATGACACAGATTGCACCCATCCGGACACGTTTTCCTAAACATTACAGAAAAACATCTTTCATCAGCATTTGCAACTTCATCCCGCCTCCTGATCACTTACAGACACACCCCCTGAGCTAATGCCCTGCACAGAATTATGCTTGATGTAATTTATGAGACCCACAATATTCCTCTATTCAAAATCAAATGACAGAAATATACAACAAGCCTGGGCAGAATTCAAGGGTTTGGGTTAATTATTCTGGATGACAGTGGAAACATGTGGGACTGTGAGTGATGGAAGAGAGGCAGCTGAGGTTGGGAAGGAGAACTGACGAGTGGCACATAGAAGAGGTGATGCTTACTCCATTGCTTTCTAGGGTTTGCATTGGTGTGCTCTGCAGTCTAGCAATCTAATCTATAGAAGGCAGATTTGGCAACCCTCACTCACCCTGAACAGTAGTTACCCACCTGAGTGGCCCTGACAACTTCAGTAGGACTACCTATATGAGTAAGTGCTCACCACGAGTAAGGGTTGCACACTCTAGACTTACATTAACAAAAGGCCAGATTGTGCACTCACTGGACTCTTCTTGTAAGTAGCTTTTCGCCATTGTGAGTACGGGGTTCATAATCTGATCCAAAATTTTGTGTGGTAGTGGTCCATATTTTGTCATCTTTATGTTGAGAAGTACCTTATCGCCTAAGCATTCCCATTGGAGGTACTGCTCAATGTGAATAAGATCGTTGCTCTCTCTCTCTCTCTCTTTTACTCTCTCTCTCACACACACACTTCAGTATATATTACGGACACAAATACATGCACACACACACATATATTCTACCATAGTGTACACACATTCCTCCAGCCAATAAACCGACTCTTCCATGATATTGTATTACAACATCACACTTTCTGCCTGACGAAAGGTGGATGCTATGGCTTTGCAAAATTATAAATCTCTGATGTTGTCTGTTTATTTGACACTTTTGGGGGGGATTTTTAATTTTTCATGACTGATCTGCATCCTGTGGAATCCAGGTTATCCCCTGAAAAGAACGGTTACTTATCTCATAACTTGTTCTTCAAGATGTGTTGCTCATGTCCATTCTGAATTAGGTGTATGTGTGCTGCATGCACCAGTGCTGGAAATTTTTTCCCTTAGTAGTATCTGTAGGGCTGGCTCTAGCATCCTCCACAGTGGCACGCATATGCGCTCATATGTAGGGCACTGCCGGCCCCCCTCCCTCTCAGTTCCTTCTTGCTAGAACTCCAATAGAGGGGATGGCGGGTGGATTGTGAATGGACTTGAGCAACATATCTTGAGGAACAACAGTTACGAGGTACGTAACCGTTCTTTCTTCGAGTGCTTGCTCATGTCCATTCAGAATTAGGTGACTTATCAGCAGTGCCTCCGGAGGGGGTAGGAGTTCAAGGCCGTGACAACTGCCCTTCTGAATCCCACGTTGTCCCGAACTTGCTGCATGATGGCATGGTGGGATGTGACTGTATGGACTGAAGACCATGTAGCCGCTTTGCAAATATCCTTGATGGGTATGAGAGCCAGAAACGCCACTGAGGAAGTTTGTGCCCTTGTCGAGTGGACCAATATTAGCACTGGAGGTGTTTCTCGTAGCAGGCCCAGATGCAGGCTATGATACATGACAAAATACGTTGCGTGGAGACTGGGCTGCCTTTTATACAATTGGCAATCACTACAAACAATTGGGCTGAGCATCGGAAAGGCTTAGTCCTGTTCAAATAGAATGCCAGAGCTCTTCTCACATCCAGGAAATGGAGACGTCTCTCTTCACTTGACCAATGCGGCTTCGGATAGAAGACTGGTAGAAAGATATCCTGGTTTTCGTGGAAGTGGGAGACCACTTTCGGCAAGAACACCAGATGTGGGAGTAATTGGACCTTGTCCTTGTAAAAAACCATATAAGGGGGCTCCAATATAAGGGCCCTAATTTCCGACACCCTCCTTGTCAAAGTGATGGCTACCAGAAAGGCCACTTCCAAGACAGTTGCATGAGCAAGCACGACACCAGGGGCTCAAAGGGGGACCCCATCAATCTAGAAAGGACACGGTTCAGATCCCATTGGGGAACCAGATCTCTGATCGGTGGGAAGACCTTCTCTAATCCTTTCAGAAAATGTGCCACCATCTTGTGAGAGAAAATTGGTCTACTTTGGACAGGAGGGTAAAATGCCGAAATTGCTGCCCAATGGACCTTAATTGATGAAAAAGTCAGTCCTTTCCACTTCAGGTGCAACAGAAAGTCCAAGATCACCTGCACAGATGCTTTCATCAGGGAAATGTTCTGATGTGCCAACCAATGCATAAAGCACTTCCACTTTGCTCAGTAAGATGACCTTGTTGAAGGCTTCCTACTTTCCAATAGGACTTCTTGGACCTGAGCTGAACAGAGTCACTCCTCTGCACTCAGCCATGCAGCTTCCATGCCGTCAGGTGCAGGGAAGCAAGGTCTGGATGAAGTAGTTGACCTTTGTCCTGAGAGATGAGGTCCGGCCATATTGGGAGCTTCCATGGGTGGGCCACTGATTGCTCCATCAGCTTGCTGTACCAATTTTGACACAGCCATGCTGGGACTACCAGGATGACTTGTGCCCTGTCCCTCTTGATCTTTGAGGACTTTGTGCAAAAGTGGAATCAGAAGAAAAGGGTACATGAGGTGACCTGACTAGGAGAGGAGAAACGCATTGGTTAGGGAAGCATTGCTGACCCCTTGGAAGGAGCAAAACAGGTTGCATTTTCTGTTCTTTGAGGTGGTGACGAGGTCCACCCGGGGAGTGCCCCACCTCCAAAAGACAGAGTTTGTCACCTCTGGATGTAGCGACCACTAGTGGTGAGAGCAGAAGAACCTGCTTAGGCGATCTGCAAAGTGTTCCTGGCCCCTACCTGGATGTCGTGACCCACACAGAAATCCCAAAGTTGCAGGGCCCCCCGGCAGAGGGCTGATGATCTGGCCCCCTTGCCTATTTATGTAACACATTACTGCCGTATTGTCCATAAGGACTCGCATGACCTTGTTGGAGAGTCAGGGAAGGAATACTTCGCATGCCAGGCACACCACTCTGAACACTTTTACACTGATGTGCAGAGTCGTTTCATCTTTGGACCCTGAGTCTCCAGCGCTCCCAGATGCGCTCTCCAACCCAAGTCCGACACATCCTATACCAATGACAGCAACAGCTTTGGAGCCATGAATGGTACTCCCACCAACACACATTGGGGTTTTGTCCACCAGGCTACGGATGGTGAGTATCCTGTCCAACCAGTGACGGGCTGGGGAGTACACATCTGAAGAGGTCTGAGATGTAACTGGGCATTCCAGACCACACAAATACAGGCGGCCATATGCCCCAGAAGGCTGAGGCATACCCTTGCTGTAGTAAGAGGGTGGGCTGACAGGCTGGCTATCAGATCTGAAACAGATTGAAACCTGGCCTCCGGCAGGAATGCCTTTGCTTGAACAGAGCTCTCCCTCCAAGCCTGAAAAGGTGTCCCTGGGTGACCATGGCAGAGCTAATGGTGTTGGTCTGCCCCCATCTTCCCTTGACCGACGGTACGCTGGCATTGTGGAGCGGTGCTGGGATTCTTCCCACTGGGAGTCCTGCCAATGTGTCTTATCCCTTGGATTTCTGTATGAGGCCGGTGAACAGTGCTGAAGTCCTGGGGACTTCTCCCTTGAATCTGATTAGCACCACTGACTAGGTGAGCGGGATCTTCCTGCAAGCAATGCCTGCTCTCCGGGGAATGGTGCCAGCTCCCTCAGGAATGGTGGCGACGTTCTAACGAACAGGCTGGAGACTGAGTATGGGATCCCACCTCTCGGTGCCATTCTGGAGCTCGGTACCGTTGGCTCAGCGACCGCCTTCTTGCAGGGGATGTTGAGGTTGCTCTAACAAAGGCTTTCTCCTTGATGGGCCACCCAAAGGGGTTGATGGCTCATGATGCGCTTACCTCCCTTTCCTAGGTGTAGGTGGCACCGGAACTGCAAGCAAGTCCTTCATTCCTGGAAGGCTTCAGGCATGGTGGGAATCACCAGGTGCCGTGGGCCTCTACCGCTACTTGGGGTCGACGGCAGCACGGGCACTGGACTCAACACTCTTACAGACATAGCCTCCCTCAGTGCCAATAGAAGCGAGAGGCCTGACATGGGTCTGACTAGCACCCCTGCATTCTTAGCCAGCTTCAGTGCCAGGGATCGTCCCCTTTCCTCCTGGTTCTTCCTCGAGCGCTTCTTTAGTACCAGAGAATTTGACTGGTGCCAAACAGACTCTGAGCCCATAGGTGATTCCTTGTCAACGCCGTTGTGCTTCATGCCAACTCCGACCTCAGCTCCTAAGTTGGTGTAAGGGTTATGGTATAGCAAGGGCAGAGGGCAGTAAGAAAGTTCTGGAAGGCGGTATGTAAGTTCTAGAATGATCCGGGCTTGATTCCCTGTAGACTAGCCAGAGTCATTAGTGGGTAATTAGGGTCAGCTGACACCAATTAAGGCCCCACCTGATAAAAACCCTCTACTCCTGAGAGACAGTGCAGGAGTTGAAGGAGTAGGTGTGTGGTGTTACTGAGCAGAGGAGCGTGTAAAGTTGTGAAGAAGAGCAGAACGGAGTACAGTGGTGTGTGGGAGAGAGATGGAGTCCTGAGGAAGATACTGGGCTCAAGACGCCAGAAGGACAGAGGGGGGAGAATAGCCCAGGGGAAAAGTCTGCAGCTACAAGTATGGTGCCAGCAGCACACAGCTGCTGCTCAGAGGGCCCCTGGGCTGGGACCCGGAGGAGCAGGTGGGCCTGGGTCCCCTACCCCCCTCCCTGGGAAGATGGGGTAACATGCAACGCCCTGGCCCACTATGAGAGGCAAAAGTGCAAGACCCACTAAGGAGAAGCTGGCTGTTTGCCACACATGATGTGAGAAGTGGGATTTATCGCGCAGTGGACTTAAACCAGGGCGGTTTTCACCCACCCCACTCCCAAGATGGAGGACGTGGTAAAGGCCTTGATACAAGCCACTGCTGCAGAGCAGGAAGCTACCAGGGTCCAGACAGCTGCCCAGCAGAAGGCTGCATGGCTGCAGCAAGAGACCAATCACCTGCTGATGAGCCAAGCTGCCTAGGACCAGGTCCTCTTTCAGGAGGTGGTAGGCCAGTTGAAAGCCCTGATAGAATGAGGTTGCAGCCAAGACGAGGTGCAGACCATCCGGGCCAGCAACTGCCTGCAGAAGATGACACCAGATGATGATATAGAGGCATACCTCCTGGCCTTTGAAAGAACTGCCCTGCGGGAAGCCTGGCCTGAAGATCAGTGGGCCAGCATCCTCGCCCCTGTCCTAGGAGAAGAGACCCAGAAGGCTTATTATGATATGGCAGCAGAAACTGCTGCAGATTACCCACCTCCCTGGGAAGACAGGGTAACCGGCAATGCCCTGGCCCACTACAATAGGCAAAAGTGCAAGACCCACTAGGGAGAAGCCAGCCGTTTGCCACAGGGCCAACTCCATCAAAATGGCTTTTAACCTAATGTCTCTGTCCTTATGCGTTCAAGGACGAAAACCTTTGCAGATCTTGCACTTTTCTCAAACGTGTGCCTCACCCAATCACTTTAAGTGAGGTTCACTCAGGGGCATCGGTTTTTTGCAGGTTTTTTTGCAGGGTTTAAACCCCGGGAACCAGCGTATGCCCTGACCATGGGTAAATATTAACCAAACTAGCTAACTAACTAGGCAAACAACAGTAACTCTATACACTGATTAAGAAAAAGAATCAGAAGGAGAAGAGTCACTTGCAAGAGCAAGAGAGTGTTCCAACACCACCACTGGCGGTAAGAAGGAACTGAGAGTAAGGGAGGCGGCAGCACCCTTTATACGAGTGCATATACATACCACTGCAGAGGGTGTTAGAGCTGGCCCTATGGATACTACTAGAAGAAATTTCTGGCACTGGTGCATGCAGCACGCATACACCTAATTCAGAATGGACATGAGCAAGCACTCAAACAAGAACACAGTGTATTTTGCTTGTTTGTCTGTTTCCAGCTTGTTATAGCTGTGTCGTTCTTCACAGAGGACCCGGGACATAGAGGACTGTTATGCAGACATCAAGGGATTGTGATTGCATGCTGCTAGACATGAGAGCAAGAGGGATTCTGACAATATTAGAAACTCCAAGATGTCCACAGAGATAAGTGCTCCTGGAGGCACTTGTGTGTGTCTAGTGGGTAAAGTAGCAGTTAAACTTGGGTTCTATTCCCAACTCTGCCACCACCTTGTGGGATAACCTTAAACAAGTTATCCAGAGGCTAAGCACCTAGAATTCTCATGGAAATCAACGTGAGATCCAGGTGCTTGGCATTTGCTGTAAAAATCAGGCCAGTAACCTCTCTGGGCTTCTATTTCTTCACCGTACAATGGGAATGGCATTACTGCATCCCAACCTCCCCCTTTCCCCTGACACCAAACACCACCTCGCATGATCCATTTGTCACTTGAGATAGTTCCTTACAAGCTCAAGAAATGGAAGGAGATGATTTGACCGACATGGCACAGTGCTTTGCTTTACATGCACTGCAATTACTGTACTGCCATTTTTCCTGTGTTTTGAAGAAAAATGTCAATAAAGAACAAGTTAGTAAAAAAAAGAGAGAGCGAGAGAGAGAGGGAGAGAGAGAGAGAGAAAGTACAAATGCCAGCTGCTAATAATGAAGGGCTTGGCTAGCAGAGAAGATAAGTGCCTGAGTCCATGAGAACTGCAGGTACTTTTGCTTATTCAGGCTGAATCATGCTCACTCTGGACTTGCTGCCCCTCGTCTGTACTCCTCTGTGCAGGCGGATAAGCCCTGACCTCCACCACTCCCCCCATTTGGCTCCATTCAGACTGCACTCCTACTGCAGTGAGGATTGTGGGGGATACTGACCTGATGCTGCCCCCTGCAGGTAAATGGTAGGAGCCCTGGCTCCATCCCTCCTACTCTCCAGGCAGAGTAGTGGGCCAAGCGCCAAGGCAGGAGGTGGTGTCTCCATGAAAGGAGAGGTAGTTTATTCCTCCCTCCAGAACACACGTGGAGCACAGGAAGAATTGTCACTGAGTCCCAATATGCTCTGGGGAGTGGTCCAGCTACGTGCCAGGGCAGACGGAACAGTTCCAGCGTAGCCCCTGTCAGGAGTTCCTCTGGGCTAGGAAGAAACACTCACTCATGCTCAAGGCTGCCCATGTGAGTAAGGAGTCACCTTGAGTGGAACCCACCCCGGTGCAGAGGGCAAGCACAAAGGAAGGCACCACAGGCAGCTTTAAAACAGGGATCCGCTAGACTCAAGTGGTACAGGCCTCATGCTGCCCTTCTGCACTGCGTTGGATTGCACCAAGGTGAGCAAGGACTGCATGGCCTCGCCCACCACAATCAAAGTGGCTCTGCACAGTGGGAGGTACCTCTCAGCAGGACTACATGGGCAGAATCTGGGCCAATGGGCAAGCAGGTCTCCCTGCCCCCCACCAGAGGACTACCTCACTCTGAACAGTTCCAGTGTACATGAGCCAAGTATCAGAATCTGCCTCTTTGTCTCCAAGAGGCAGAGCATTCCCGGCACCTCTGCTTGCAGCCCAGCTTCCACAGCGGTGGCCATGTTGGCTTCGAACTTTATGGCCAGAAGAGACCTTTCTGATCATCTAGTCTGACCTCCTGCATCCTCACCAAGAGATGTATCACTGTAAATTCTGGCTAAGCTAGAGCAGGTCTTACAGAAAGATGTCCAGTCCTGGTTTCAAGACTTCAAGTGATGGAGGACCCACCATGTCTGTAGACAATGCCTTCCAAATCAATCCAATTCAGAGTGTAACTTCCGCTGTCCAGAGTCTCTTTGATCAACTTGAAATCCACGTGTGCCACCCCAAAGATGCACTTGGGACATGTGCAGAGCCTTCCTTGTTCACTGTATCCCTGCTGAAATTTGGGAGGCCAGTGTTATCATGTGGGTATGACTGAAACCAAACGCCCAGCATCTGTGCAGGGAGATGGAGGGAAAGGGTGCAAATGGGAGTCACCTTCCCCCCGCACAGGTGCAGCAGGGCTCAGTAACACCTTAGCATTGCTCCTTCTCATCTTTGCCCATAGCCAGAGTTCATGCATCAGGGAGTACTTGGTTAAATGGCTGCTGTCTGTCTTCCCAGGTGGCATCTGAGTAGTGCACCATTTCCTCATGGCTGGAACTGGCGTCCCCCAGCCCTGGTTGCACACACTTGCATGCCGGGTACTGAGCTAAGCAGCCTTATCAAACCTACTGCTCCTGGGTGAGCCACCAAATGGCTCCTGAATAATCCAGAGCTGAGAGACCAGGGGACAGAGGGAGGGAATGGCTGGAGCTGGAGGTAGTGTCAAGGGATTGATCTGGAGGCATGTTCTCACCTGCCACCTTAAGTCTGTCTGTGTAGTTCACAGCGGTGATGCCTTCTTTGCTCCAGTATAAGTGACCACAGGAGGCACAGAGCATTGGAAAATCAGGCAAGTATGAACTCAAGATAGGTGCTAAGCAGTAGCAGGGCTCTTAATGCAATCCCCTTATTAAAAGGTTACAAGAGCAATTGCCCCAGTAGCACTATTGGCAGAGCTAGGATTTGAGACAATAGGATACTGTAGCACTTTTTTACAAGGGTGCTGCTGTTAACCCTTCACATGCTGCCTGGATTCAACGACAAAACTGAGATCTGGATTAAAGATTCACACCTCCAAGCCATGATAAAGTGAAGGAGCTTCAGCTCAGTCATCACAGAGACTGTCTATGTTTGTGCCATCCTCCTGCAGAGGGCGTAGTGGCACACAGGAGAAGTGGCCAGCTTCTCCCCCAAAAGGCTGTGGGGGGGTTCTAGCAGACATGCACCAGTGCCGCACCCTATTCCATTGGGTGACGCTGGTCTCTTCACAAAGTACAGATTCATAGGACAGGTACAACCGGCAGGTGCCCTGGGGCCATGCCCTGGTGTACCTCTGCTCTGCTCCTAGCAGGCTGCCATGGAGTCTTCCCAGCTGTGTTCATTATGCTCATTAATTCACCTTGATTGGGGCTCTAGCTGGACTAACATGGCATATGCTATTTAAATAAGTCATAACTTCATTAACATGCATAAGATGATCCTGCCAGCCCCTTGCCTCTATGGTTTTTGTACCCAAGGGAGCTGACAGAGACATGTGCGTGCAGGCACGCACACATGCATGCACGCACACACACACACACACATATGGAGAGGACAGAGATGCAGCACTGCTACAGACAGCTAGAAGGAGTTGTGGGACAGATCCTTCAGCTAGTGCAAAGTCAGTGGAGTGTCACTGATTTACACAGATGAGGATCTGGCTGGCCAAGCTCAGACAGATTGTGAAGGAAAGCAAACCTCAGGAGTCAACCAATCACCCTCATGGACAGAAGGGCTCCTCCTTCCACTCCTCCAATAAGCACAGACATAAGAATATAAGAATGGCCACACTGGGTCAGACCAATGGTCCATCTAGCCCAGTATCCTGTCTTCTGACAGTGGCTAATGCCAGGTGCTTCAGAGGGAATGAACAGAACAGATAAACACAACTGGCCCACTGTGATGGGGGCTGGGTTTGTCCTTGCGCTGACATATCAGTAAAGATCACAGACAGAGACAAGAGTATTGTCATCCCCAAGCAATCAAAAATCATGAGGCAGCCTTCCATATAATCCTGAAATTGGTTTAAAAATCACAAAATTATTTTTAAAAAATACACATTTCTGATTCTTTTTATTTACTATCTAGATTCTGCCCCTGCATGGTGCACTTGGGTTACATACATGGTCAAGCTTTTCCCTGCAACCATGAAGCTAGAAACTTACTTTATTTATGATGTTTAAATGAAAGCGGACAGTATCATGGAATCACTTGACTCCAGGAGTTACGGCTTTTTAAAAAAGCACCAAATATTGCCAGAACTGGCAATGCTGAGAATATCTGAGGAGATGAACTGCTGGCACAGTGCAACCAATCTAGCAAGGAATACAAAAGAGGGTGGAGAAGGTAGAGAGAGCTTCTAAATGGAGAGAGAAAAGTTTGATGCAAATGCAGTTTGGGTGTGGAGACCTTAGGAAAAGCACCTGGAAATTGCATTCCATTGTTCAGCAGAAATAGAGACTCCAGCTTTAGAGCCACTTTGGGGGAGCTTCAGCTATTCAGGAGCTGCCCTGTGTTATACAGTTCCTAGGGGTGTCATCTGAGGCTGTGATGTGCTGGGTAGGAACTCCCTGACTAGCAATACCTGGGTAAGCAGTTATTAATCTTATGGATTATAAACACTTTGGGGCAGGGACTGTCATTTTGTTATATGTAGTGCCTAGCACAAAATGAAAAATTGCCCCTGATGGGGGCCTCTTGTTGCTAGAGGGAGGCAGAGTTGCCTAGTGGATAAGCACTGGAATGAGATTCAGGAGATGTAAGCTCTGCCAGCTGATCTGCTGGGTGACCTTGGACAAGTCTCATCCCCTCTGTGTGCCTCAGTTTCCACAACTGTAAAATGGGGATAATGGTATTTCTCTCCTTTGTAAAGCACATTGAAATTGACATATGAAAAGTGCTATAAAAGAGCTAGGTCACCTTATTAATACGGGTACGCTCTCTGGGAAGAGTAAAACCCAGAGCTGGATTTCCATGCCCATCTGAAATGAACTCCGGCTACTATCTTCTCAGCAGCACATGAGGCCTCGTGACACCTGTGCACAGGAACACCAAAGCAGCAGTGAAAATCAGTCCTGAGGTCATTATGCACTCTAGTCTCTGTGCTGAAAGCATGAGGAAAGCACGCTGCCTGCCGTGCCTTCCTGACAAATGAAGGTGAAACAGCTCTGGATACACCTTGGTTCTGCTGCACCAAGATCTCACTCACTCCCGCATTAAAAAACCCAGGAAATAATTAAAGATTCATGTCTGAGTTGGGACAAATCGCTCCTTTGGAAAGTTCAAAGCTGTAACAACGGGAGTTTGCTGGGGAGAATGCAAATGACCTGCTCAGTGGAATATGACGTGCTGTGGTGACAATCTCACTCACAATTAACGGCCTGACATTAACGAGGGAAGCTTGCTGGCCTGACACTGCTGTGCCAGGGTGACAGGCAGGCAGAGTGCTGGGAGAAGGGCTCTTGCCCAGCACGTGGCCCGACTCTCATACAGCTACCCAGGGGATTTTAGCTTTGTGTGCAGCTGCATCTGTAATTGATGTGGTTCACATTGCTGCTGGGAATGGGGACGGCTTTGCTTGTATCTACCCTCCTCCCCCCACATCATCCCTTCCTACACACATGTGCTGGGCATGCTTGCTAATGCTGAGCAGCTGGAGGAGGGGCAGAGAGATCTGTGACAAAGACAGGCCTGGGAGCGCTCATGCCACACAGCAAGCTGTGCACGGGTGTGACCGGCTCGCTTTGCTGCAGAGAGGATCAGATTGCATCCTCAAGCCTGGTGCCTTCCAGCCAAGGATCTCAAAGCGCTTTGTGGAGAGTGGGTGAATCATGAATTGTGGGATAAAGAATGCTAATGTGCCGCTATTATGAGGATGGGATGTGGGGGGTGCATCCTTGCCCGCTGGTCTCACAGCAGTTCTGTGACAGAGTCAGGAAGAGAACCCAGGCTAGCAGAACTTCTAGCTAGCAGACAGCTCGGCAAGCACCCTGCTGCCCAGGCCTATATGGGCCACAGTCTCTGAGCATGTACCAGGTCTCTCTCCGGTTGGCCAGCAAGAGGGAACTGCGACTGCGGGGCCCGATCCTGCTCCATTAAAGCCAGTGGAAGTTTCACCACTGGCTTCCCTGAGAACAGAATCAGATCATCAGGGAGAGTGGGGGAGCCACCCCCACAAAACTCTCATGCTGAGGGTGCAGGCCCTTTAGGAAGACACCTAGAAGTACCCTGCTCTCAGCACTGCCGTGCTGGCAAAGGAGCAGGGGAAGGAAGCTGCCAGAAGGAGTTACCAAGGCACAGCTGCCTCCACTTCTGGGCTGTGCTAAAAGGGTCCGGCCAAGGCAGAGAGCAGGTGGGTCATGCTGTGCCCAGGCTGAGGATGTGGGCAGAGACCTGCCTGGCTGAGTGAGTGCAGAGTGGGACCTGTCCTGAATGAACACGGCCTTGGCGTGTGGGAAAGGCTTAGGAGTTAAAGGAAAGGGGGGGAGCATAGCAAAGCCCAGTAAAACACCCTTTCCACTCCCTGCAGCCCACCCCACTGCTACCCTTCTTCCTTGGCTGCTTTAGCAATGCTGCTCCAATCTGCTGGAACCACCAGCCCCAGAGACCTCTAGCACAGAGCCTGCTGTAAACCAACCATGAATAGCAACGCACCAAAAGCCAACCCACTCTGTTTGTTTGGTCTGAACCCGGCCTCCTGAAACCCTTCTTCCCTGGCTTCTCATATTAACTTGCAGTGGGGCCACTGAAAGTGTGTATCCGTGGTATGAGGACAGTATGACCCCGATTACCCCCACCTCTAAGGAATACACTGAGACATACTCTAGAAAACAGGCAGGTGTCTCAACTAATTTGGGCACAAGACTCCGCTCCTGGGCTTTAGTGTGACCACATTTCAAGCTCCCAAACAGAAGACACTGCCAGCAGGGGGAAGAGCTGGAGGTGATGGGGAGTACAACTCTCCGGCTGCCCAGCTCTGAAGGCAGCATCGCCACCAGCAGCAGCACACAAGGAAGGGTGGCAATGCTATCCCATGCAATCCTTACTCCTGAGCTGCTGCTGGACAAAGGAGGTGCTGCCTTCAGAGTTGGGCGCCTGGTCAGCAGCTGCCATTCTCTGGACACCCTCCTCAAAATCACGGATATTTGTTCTTATTTCAAAATCTGCCCAGACAGAGATCAGAAGGCCAAAAAAGAGGTCATGTTTGGGAAAACCCAGACATATGGTAACCCCACTTTGGTGCTACAGGCTCTGGGTTCAGGACTCACTGACAACCTATGGGGAGTTTGTCTTCGATCATGCCTTTCTTCCATCATGGCCTGTTGTTCCAGGAAGAAGGATTACTGGGAAGAGACGGGATTCACCTAACAAAGAGAGGGAAGAGTCTCTTCGCAGACAGGCTGGCTAACCTAGTGAGGAGGGCTTTAAACTAGGTTCGATGGCAGAGGGAGACCTAAGCCCGAAGGTAAGTGTGGAAGTAGGACACCACGAGGAAGCAGAAAGAGGAGGGTGCAATAGGGGAGACCTCCTGATTCGTAGAAAGTAGGGCAACCGGCTAGTTACCTCAAGTGCCTGTACACAAACATAAGAAGCATGGGAAACAAGCAGGAAGAATTGGAAATCCTGGTACAGTCAAGAAACTATGACATGATTGGAATAACTGAGACTTGATGGAATAACTCACATGACTGGAGCACTGTCATGGATGGGTATAAGCTATACAGGAAGGACAGGCAGGGTGAAAGGGTGGAGGAGTTGCACTGTATGTAAGAGAGCACTATGATTGCTCTGAGCCCCAGTGTGAAACTGGAGATACGCCAGTTGAGAGTCTCTGGGTTAAGCTTAGAAGCAAGAACAATAAGGTTGATGTTGTGGTGAGTGTCTGTTATAGACCACCAGGCCAGGAGGATGAGGTAGATGAGGCTTTCTTCAGTCACCTAGGGAAAGTTCAGTTCACAGGACCTGATTCTCATGTGGGACTTCAATCACCCTGACATCTGCTGGAAGAGCAATACTAATATGAGGGGGAAAGGAATCCAAGAGGGTTGGCTGTATTTTAAAGAAACCTTATTGAGGGCACAGGAACAAACCATCCCGATGTGCAGAAAGAATAGCAAGTGTGGTAGGCGACCAGCTTGGCTTAACAAAGAAGTCATTGGTGAGCTTAAACACAAAAAAGAAGCTTACAAGAAGTGGAAGTTTGGTCAGACGACTAGGGAGGATTATAAAAATACTGCTTGAACATGCAGGAATGAAATCAGGAAGGCCAAAGCGCAATTGGAGTTGCAGCTAGCAAGGGATGTGAAGGGGAACAAGAAGCGTTTCTACAGGTATGTTAGCAACAAGAGGAAGATTAGGGAAAGTGCGGGCCCCTTACAGAATGGGGGAGGCAACCTAGTGACAGAGGATGTAGAGAAAGCTGTGGTACTCAAGGCCTTTTTTGCCTCTATCTTCACAGACAAGGTCAGCTCCCAGACTACTGCACTGGGCAGCACAGAATGGGGAGGAGGTGAATGTCCCGCAGTGCTGAAGGAACAGGTCCAGGACTATTTAGAAAGATTGGACATACACAAGTCCATGGGGCCAGATGCAATGCACCTAAGAGTGCTGAGGGAGTTAGCGGATGTGATTTCAGAGCCATTGGCTATTATCTTTGACAGCTTCTGGCAACTGGGGGAGGTCCCTGATGACTGGAAAAAAGCAAATATAGTGCCCATCTTCAAGAAAGGGAAGAAAGAGGATCCAGGGAACTATAGGCCGGTCAGCCTCACCTCAATCCCTGGAAAAATCATGAAGCAGGTCCACAAGGAATCCATTTGAAGGCACTTAAAAGAGAGGAAAGTGATCAGGAACAGTCAACATGGATTCACCAAGGGCAAGTCATGCCTGACCAACCTGATTGTTTTCTATGAAGAGATGACTGGTTCTGTGGATGAGGGGAAAGCAGTGGACATTATATACCTTGACTTTAGTAAAGCTTCTGATACGGTCTCCCACAGTATTCTTATCAGCAAGTTAAAAAGTATGGGTTGGATGAATGGACTATAAAATGGATAGAGAACTGGCTAGAGCAAAGGCTCGACGAGTAGTGATCAATGGCTCCATGTCTAGCTGGCAGCAGGTCACAAGTGGAGTGTCCCAGGGGTCAGTCCTAGGGCCGATTTTGTTCAACATCTTCATTAATGATCTGGAGGATGGGGTAGATTGCACCCTCAGGAAGTCTGCAGATGACACTAAGCTAGGGGGAATGGTAGATACCCTGGAAGGATCGGATAGGATACAGAAGGACCTAAACAAATTGGAGGATTGGGCCAAAAGAAATCTGATGAGGTTCAACAAGGACAAGTGCAGAGTCCTGCACTTAGGACGGAAGAATCCCATGCACAGCTACAGACTGGGGACCAATGAGGTAGGCAGCAGTTCTGCAGAAAAGGATCTGGGGGTTACAGTGGATAAGAAGCTGGATAAGAGTCAGCAGTGTGCCCTGGTTGCCAAGAAGGCTAATGGCATATTGGGCTGCATTAGTAAAAGCATTACCAGCAGATCACGGGAAGTGATTATTGCCCTCTATTCGGCATTGGTGAGGCCGCATTTGGAGTATTGTGTCCAGTTTTGGGCCCCCCACTACAAAAAGGATGTGGACAAGTTGGAGAGAGTCCAGCGGAGGGCAACAAAAATGATAAGGGGGCTGGAGCACAAAACTTATGAGGAGAGGCTGAAAGAACAAGGCCTGTTTAGTATGCAGAAGAGAAGAATGAGGGGGGATTTGATAGCAGCCTTTAACTACCTGAAAAAGGGTTCCAGGGAGGATGGAGTTAGGCTGTTTTCAGTGGTGGCAGATGACACAACAAGGAGCAATGGTCTCAAGTTGCAGTGGAGGAGGTCTAGGTTGGACATTAGGAAAAAGTTTTTCACTAGGAGGGTGGTGAAGCATTGGAATGGGTTACCTAGGGAGGTGGTGGCATCTCCATCTTTAGAGGTTTTTAAGCTGCGGCTTGACAAAACCCTCGCCGAGATGATTTAGCTGAGGATAGTCCTGCTTTGAGCAGGGGGTTGGACTAGATGACCTCCTGAGGTCCCTTCCAACTCTAATATTCTATGATTCTATGAGGGATGGTGCATGCACACACACTTCTGAAAATCTGGAACTGACCCATATTGTAGCCTGGAAGTTTGGGATAATGAGAGAATTTTGTATGTAATTAATAGATCTCATGGGACATGGTCTTGGGAATCTAGTGTAAATAAGGCTGAAACATACATACAGCAAGATGCCTCTTTCCCCACCTGCAAGATATGGAAGCTGGAAAACACGATGGATTTCTACTGTTAGCAACGTACTTATTATATTTTCTACTCTCTGCATCCTCCATACCCCAAGCAGAAGTTCTATTCCTCACTCCACCAGATTTTGCTGCACAATGAGTGTTGGGAATTTGATGTGTTGTTTTTTTTCCCCAATGCACTGGGAAATATATTTTATTCACACACACCACACACACACACAAAATCAATAAAGCAACAGGGACTTCTAACGGAAAGCGTTAGGCAACCTTAACTAAAGGTGGAACTAGCAGTTCTGCCTGTAATTTAACATTAATATTACTCAAAAGAGTTTCAGAGATTTTGCTCAAGCTCTATCAAAGTAATCACCATTTAACCAATGGAAAATTTCAGTCCCAAATTTGCTTGAAAAGTAAAGTTCTGAGTGCGTGAAAAGAGAATGCATTTTAAACTAAATTTGAATCTTTAGTTACAGTGGCTGTTCCAAGATGCTGGCTATAACACTGAAAAGGAACCCTAACCAAATCCCTGGCTTTGAACTCTGCAGTATACAACAGCTCCTAGGACATAGCTACGATGTACACAAACATTTTGGTGCTGTGTCTGCCACGGAGAGAGTGTAAATGACACCACAATCAATTTGTCTAACTGCTCCTCAAAGCATATGCCAGAGAGCCATCCCTGTGCTATTCCCATCCCCAATGGAATTACAAACCTATGGAGTCAATGGAGAGATGCTAATTCACAGCAGCTAATAATCTGGGGCCATACCTTTAACAACAAAGCAGATTCTTGTGCCATTCCAGCTGAGCCGACTCAGGTGGTTCAGATGCAGCAGGGGGCTCACTCTGATCTCATCTGGACTGGCATAAATCAGGAATAGATCCCCGTAGTCAATGGCATAAGAGCAGTGACAATGATGAGATGGGAGAATCAGAGCAATCCATCCCTGGCTCAGAGCTTGCCCCTTGAGGCAAGTGAGTTCTGCTGCACTCAAGGGGTTTGGAACGAAGGGTACCAGCGGGAACTTCCACCCCCTGGACCAAAGGACTCTCCTCCACACACTCACTCTCCTTGCTGCTCTGGTTTTCACAAGCTTGTGCTGCGGCAGCTGCCAGTGTTACTTTTATTGCTACGACTCTCACGTACGTTTACTGGGTTTCGAGGTTGCTATGGCTCTTGTTGTTTTTATAGGACGAATTTGATGGTCTATAATTCTCCAAGCTCAGCTGCTGAGCTGAGTGGCTGTGGGCAGAAGGGTCGCTGCTCTGAACTGTGTCCCTCCAGGAACAATGGCCCCACCATGCGGTTTTCGATCACTTCCTTTTCTTTGGCTTGCATGACCTTACTGGACTGTGCTAGGAGGATTTGGGGGCTTGGTGTAAAGAGTACAAGAACACACTCGACATCCTGCAGAGACTGCAATGCGCAGGACAGCATAGCTACACACAGTGAAGTCCATCAGCCTGGCATGGCGAGAAGACCAGCGCCACAAACCCCCCTCTGCACCAGGGGTCCATACATATGATGACATAATCACCCTGCTGTGCATTGATGCACCTAGGACCTGCTCCAATGTGCGCTGATGCCCAACGGAAAGGCTCCCATGGACTCCAATGGGTATTGGATTGATCCCTCTCTGTCAGGCTGGGTCTACACTGACGGCAGCAAATTCGCCGCCGTCAGATTGATTGCTCTGGATCAACGGAGTGGACTTTGTAGACCCACTCAGTCGATCCAGCAATCAACACAGGAAAACCAACCCGGTAAGTGGCGCAGCACGGTGTGGATGGTGCGTGGATGCAGCGAAGTCAATGGGAGATACACAAGTGATTTACGTCAGCTGTTGTGCCAGGATGAGTCTGGAGAGATCGAAAGTTATCCTCCATCCCGGAAGGCAGGATGGCCGGGATAGATTGGAGAATGGCAGACTGCAGCAGGCTCTGGTTACAGTGTTATACCACTTTGAAATAACTAAACATTTAATAGTTAAATATATTGTTTGAATGTTGGGGCCACTCCCTCGCCTGGTAACAAGGGGTGCTGGGTGTTCTGTGGCCCTGGAGGTCAGAGGTGTGAGGGGTAGCTTATTCATTCGTTCCCCCAGTGAAATGTAAGATGCCAATAGAGAGACTCAGATGAGCACCACTCTGCACTAGCTCCACTGCTAGCTGGCTTGTGAAGGGGCAAGGGATGGAGGCAGGGAAGCTCCTGTCCGTGTCACTTAGTGAGCAGGAAGGCATTACTGAGGGTTATTAAGCATTTGTGTACAGGCTCGGCAAGCATAACCAAGTTGCCCCATTATAATTATGGATAAACACAACACGGCCCATTGGAGCGCAATGAAGCAGGACGAAGGAGGCTGTGAAGAGTGGACCCAGCTCATCCTTCCTCCCCCAGCTCTTAGCAGAACAGTAGAGACATTTCAGCCCTGCGAGGTGCTGAGCGCGCTGGCCCTGATCCAGCAAGGCACGTAAGCATGTGCTTAACTTTTAAGCATAAGAGCAGCTCCATTGAAGACAAAGGGACTCCATGCTCAAAATTCTGCCTGCTTTGCAGGATCAGGGCCAGAATGCACAGCACCCAGCAGGATAGGTCCCAGAGAAGGAGAGCAATGTGTAATTCGCTCTGACAACCAAGGTGTGAAACAAACACTGGTTGAACTAAGTCCTCCGGTGGGGGCAAAGTACCTGCCGCAATGCACTAGCCCTGCCTCATTAGCCTCTATTGATCCAGAAGTATTTATCGGGCTCCAATTTCTATAGCATCCAGGCACAAAATACAGCCTTAAGATGAACATTTTAAAAAAAATTCATAGCAGTGGACTCCTATTATTGTTATGCGGTCTAATACTTTCATAGAAGCAGAACGGTATCAGGGGAGTGCAAGCCTGTCTCAGGGACCATTTAATGAAGACTCAGCACTGCATTAAATAGTCTCCAAGATTCGCAAACATACTTGCTCTCCCATTGAGGTGATAGTGCTAAAAAATAAGGCAGCATAATTATTCTTTGCACTTTCCCCCACAGATCCCAAAGCACTTTACAAAGGCCAGTGTGGACTGCTATCCTCAGGTCAAAGATGGGGGAAACAGAGTTAAATTCACCCCTGTGCAGGGGACCTGTATAAAGCAAATGCACCACATAAATCCCATAAAGCCCTAGTGAACAGGCTTTTGCTGGCCCTCTGTACAGGAATGAGTATCACTGAAGGCCCCAGGTCACAGACTGGACTGAGCATGTGACCTGTGCTCAGTCCTCAGCTATGCGCACGTACATGCATGGCCCTTTTGCACACACTGCTTGCATACCACGCCTCCTGTACCTGCACTCTTGGCAGTTTTAACAGCCTAATGGATGTATATACAGCAAAGTGCTCTTTCAGTCTCTTTAGTTGTCCCGAGGGTGACCAGACAGCCCCATATTATGGGGACTGTCCCAATATTGGGGACTTTGTCTTATATATGCAACTACTCCTCCCACCCCTGAAAAAAGTGTCCCAATTTTTCACACTTGCTACTGGTTACCCTAGCTGTCCTTAAGAGGTTCTGCACACTGGATAGTGTCAGGTATCTGACAGGCCACTAGGTGGCTATGTGTGAGAACATTAGCACAGGCCTACGTCTGTGTGGTTTTGTCTGTCTGCTGCGATCAAGTCATGAGTATGAATATCATCACCTTACATTTACATTTCATCTTTCATCACCAAGGGTCTTATATTCATAATTGCTTCATCCACCATCAAAATGCAACCACCACTGGTGTGGAATGCTGCAGCTGCTTAACTGCGCACAACACCACCACGCAATCAGGTAGGGCAAGGAGTGGAGAACAGAATAGGCAACTGAAACTGCAATCGCTATCATCCTTTCTACAGCAAATGGAATCCTTGGAGGCCTCCCAGTAACGACCATATCTGACCCAGCTTAGCTTGCTAAATCCGTTCAGAGACAAGATCATAAACCAAGGTGGCATGGATTTATAGTTTTTTTTAACAGAATGGAGGCTAATGAGGAAAAGTAGTGCCATCTGCTAGTTGAAAAGCAATTGAGATGCAGACTGTGGGCACTACTGGAAGCTAATGTAAATGCCACTTTTACAATTCAAGGGGCAATAGATTTCCCCTATAACTTAAAACCAGCAGTCTACCTACTGTGTGCCTCAGGGAACCCTTAAGAAAGGAACTTAGAAGCAGGAGTGGTGTCTGAGCTTAAATGAGCTGTTCATGGACACTTTATCAAACTAAAGGACAATGAATGGAAACACTCATGCAACATGACTAACCTGTGGAACTCACTGCCACAAAATGTATCTGAGGCAACTAATTTTTGTTAAAGGATTAAACACACATGAATAAGAATGGCACGTGCAGTCACACAAAATAGAAGATCAGCAATGAAGACTCTTAGTCCTCCAACAAAAGCAGAGCAGCAATTGCTGGGCAGAAAGGAATAATCTTTATGCTTGCCACTTCCACTACAGTATATGATCCTGCAATGGAACCATGGGGTAGAAAATTCCCCTCCTTCCCCCGTGCTGTCTCTTAATCTTTAAATCAGGGCTAGAGACTAATTCAAGCGCAAGTTATGGGACTCAATAGTGTTCACTTACGCAGTAGGAAGTGGAGTTTCCTTACCTGTAGACATTGGTGGGTGAAGTGCTGTGGCCTGTCTTATGCAGCTCAGACTGGTTACTGTGGTCCCTTTGGGTGTTAAAATCTCAGACTGGCCACTGACAAAGATTGGCTGGTCCAGTGGTCTGTTTCAAGGTGGCCATCCCTATGCATTCTTTGATGTCAGTGAAAGGAAAATGCCATAGAGGAAGATTTTCTGCTTTATTAGTGATGGCTCCATCTGGCAAGTGAGTATTGGAGAGAGAGGGTTTCAAATGCATCTACGCTGTGTTTGTAGCACTGCCGTTCTGGACACTGGAGTGCTGTCTGATGCCATGTTACTGGTTTTACTAACAGCTCGAGTGCCTTGGGGAGCCAGACATGATGCACGCAGCCTAAGCCTTCTATGCACCTCTGTAAGCGAGTGGCCCGGCCTAGCAGGGGTATTGACGCTTCTCCTCAGACCCAGGCTCCAAGGAAGGCCAAGCGCCTTGGTCTATGGCAGGAAAAAGCTAGCATTCAGTGGGTCTGTAGCCCCCGGCCCTCGAGCAGGGCAGGACAGGCGAGCTGTTCCGTTCCCTCCAGCCCCCAGGGGAAGTGGGACAG
>ML675621.1:7862851-8068841 GCA_007922155.1 Mesoclemmys tuberculata
TCCGTTGTCCTGGGCCCTCAGGCAGGGCGAGGCTGGCGGGCCGTTCCATTGCCCTGGTGCCTCAGGCAGGGTGAGGCTGGCGGGCTGTTCCATTGCTTCGGTGCCTCAGACAGGGCGAGGCTGGAGGGCCATTCCATTGCTTCGGGCCCCAGGGCAGGGTGAGGCTGGCGGGCCATTCCATTGCTCCGAGCCCCCGGGCAGGGCGAGGCTGGTGGGCCATTCCATTGCTCCGGGCCCCCGGGCAGGGCGAGGCTGGTGGGTCATTCCATTGCTCCGGGCCCTCAGGAAGGGCAAGGCTGGATGGCTGTTCCATTGCTCCAGGCCCTCAGGCAGGGCAAGGCTGGAGGGCTGTTCCATTGCGCTGGGCCCTCAGGCAGGGCGAGGCTGGGAGGCCGTTCCATTGCACTGGGCCCCAGACAGGGCGGGGCTGTTAAAGCTTGGTATCCTCTGGCAGGTGGGTTCAGAGGAGCCAGGCACTCCCAGGGTGTTTAGGGAAGGGGATGCAGCCCCACGCGACTCCACTGCTTCCCAGCCCAGCGCCCTATCAGTGGCAAAGGAGTTTGCCACTGAGTCAGTGGGGCTCCAGCCGCAACACACTGACTGGTTCGAGTGTAAGCTCAGCCCAACTGTAGTCAGTTGCCCCTGGGCTATTTCTTCCCACCCTGAACCCGGGTACCTGATGCCAGGCGTCCTCTTCCAACTCTTAGGGGTAGATGGTTAGCGGGAGTGCTTCTAGTCCCTCATCATCAGCCAGTGGCAGGTCCGGGAACTCCTCAGGGTCATCAGCAAAGAGCAGCTCCTCCAGGTCACAGGGTCCTGGTGGGTCCTCCAAGACACCAGGCTCAGGTAGCTCATCGGTCCTGAGCGAGGGGCAGCTCTTCTAGGTCAGGGCCAGCCTGGGCGGGTTCCTCCCATTCAGCTGTCTCTGGTAGCTCTTCCCAACTACCAGGGCCTGGTGGCCCTTCCCAGTCATGATGGCCCAGTGGCCCAATCCAGTCAGTACGGCCTGGATGCCCGGGCAGGCCTTGGAGGCTCCAGTCAGTCTGAACTGCCATGGGGTCTCGGTAAGGCCTAGGCCACAGCTTCAGGAAAGGCATTTCTTTGGCAGCAGCTTCCCCTCACTGAGCTGCTAGGCTGTCTTCTTATACCTCCCATTCTTGTCCTAGCCCCGCCCCTCTGCTCCTGGGATATTTGGTTTGCGGGGCCTTGATCTCCCCAGCAGGGGTGTTGCAGCTTGTCCTCCGGAGCCCAGGCTCCAAGGAAGGCCACAGCATCTTGCTACAGCCTCACAAAAACAGAAGAGACCACATCTCAGCCAGGAGACAAGCAACCAGTAGCTTACAAACTAGTGCCTGTCCAAGAAGGGCAGCAGTACAGATCCTGCCTCAATCAAATGGACTGTGTATGGCAATCCAAGGTTACACACCCCACACGCCAGAAGCTCTCAATCTCTGGTCCACAGATAACTTGCTGGTGGCCTAGGAAGAGCCAGCTGGTCACATGGTGCTGGCTCGTCCTCCTTGTTCCCAGCTATTATTACTCTCCAAATATTATTTCTCCATGTGAGCAATTGGTGTAGTTGGCACAGAGGCCTTAGTCTGAGAGGCAGGTGTGAGGTGATAATATGAAGGGGGAAGTGGGTCTTGTGCTTATGCCTAGGGGGGAGCTGGCTCATGAGACCATTTCTCTATTAACCACCTTATGAAAAAGTGTGGAGTACCCTAACGTGTGTCCACGCAGAATATGAATGGACCCAGATCAAAGACTGTTAACCCCCAAGCCCCCTGCTGGAGGCTTTGGAATTGCTCAAAACCTGGATGAGAAGTTTACAGATGTCCCCTGTTTTTACAGCAGGTTGGCTAAAAATCCCGGGAAGCCGACTTCTAGGATTCTGTCACACACAGGCTACCATCAAAGCCTCTTGCCTAGCAATTCCAGCTATAGTCAGTGCTTTCCACAGCACTAACTGGGACCCATTTGTGCTTGTGGATGTTGGCTGAGCACAGGGAGAAGCCAGGCAGCACAGGGAGGGTTAACTCTCAAACGCGGGAGCATAAAATGAGGTTCCAGTTATTAGTTGATTTATTGCTCTGTCCTCAATCAGCGCTCAGAACTTGGTATTCCTCTCCAAAGCACTCAGCATCTTCAAAGAGCAGAAGCATTAAAAATTGAAATAATAAAATAGACATGTGAATATAGTGGAGGCAAGTGGGGTAGCGAGGAGAGAAGAGGGAGTCAGCCAATCGCAGCCAGGCCTGCAGGGCATGGAGACGGCAGCGCATTACAGGGCTGGAACCTGGCTACAGGGCTGGATGGGTGGTGGCTCCAGGCAGCAGGAGGAGGCTGATGTGGCTTTGGGTATCACTAGGAGGCTGAGGAGAAGCTGTTAGTAGCGTCTCAGAGTAATTGGAACCTTCACGGGGTTGGGGAGCAGCTCATTCCCTTGCGTTTACAAACGACATGCTGGAGAGGAAGAGAGACGTGGACTGAGCAAGGAGAAAGACGAATGAAAAAGGACGGAGGAACTCAGGGAACGAAAGAAACTGCTGTGTAGGCTTTCCGAGTGGTCACCGACAGCTGGAAGATCCCCCAGCAGCTGTTGATGCAATTGGTGGGTCAAATCAAGGCCACTCATTCATGCCAGGTCTGAACAGGTTTGACCTGTATGCATCAGTGAGCCCCAATATGTAAGTCACTAGATCCCCTCTGCTCAGCACCTGCGGTTTGTGGGAGACCAGAGATGCCATCTTCTCCTCCACTGAGCCAGCAGCAGCTGTGCTGAGCTTTGTTCAGCCACAAGTGACACTAAGCACACATCACAGAACGAGCAGACAAGACAGAAAGTAGAGAAAGGGCAGCAGGAATCAAAGGATGGAAGAAGAAACAGATGGAGGCAACAAGGAAAGGAGGAGGGGATAAGAGACAGAAACTGGAAAGTGAAAAACAGAGGGGGCTCCAGATTCTTCCAAACATCAGGGGTGTTTGGAGCCCAGGTTTGATTTGGCTCCTCATAAAGCAGGGGGCAATTTGCAAAACCTGGGATCCACATTTGGAGTTGGAGTTTAAACCTCCCCAAAGCTGAGGAAGGCTCAGACTGGCATGTGGGGTCAGGCCCAGCTCCACTGGAAGTCGTTACCAGCAGAGGCTCCGTTTAAGCACCTAGAAGACACGCTGCCTGATAGCGCTCTCCGTTCCCGGCAGGGGTCCTGGTTAATTTCCTCTGATTAAAACCAGAAATTAAAACAGGTCAAAATATTTTCAAGCAACAAATATTTATTTAAAAACCCACCTTTTTTCAAAAACAAACAAGAGCTTTTAAGATTCTGTTTGATAAAGTTGAGAAACAAAGACTAGGCAGTTTGGGTTGGTTGGTTTTCTTTTTTTCCCCTCCCCGTTTTCCAGTGGCAAACGAAATAAGAAAGGAGGAGGTGCTTTCAGTAGCACTGTGCGAAATACTTTGAATCCATGAAACCCCATCTTCTCCAAAAGCTGCAGAACACAAAGGGCCCGTGTGTTTTGCAATGGCATGTTTCCCAGCCAGGTCTACTAGAAATGGGCATGAGGGACCGTGCTCCGGACTGCAAGTCTGAGTCTCAGCCCATGTGCAGTCAGGGATCTGCTTTGGTCCTTTACACAGAAGGGAAAAATTGCCAAGTCTGGACCTCAATCCAGAGTTTGAGTGTGGCCAGTTTGGGGCAGTTAGTTCACAGCTCAATTCTGATTAAAACAAATGGAGGAAAAGCCACATCAACCTCTCCCAAAGCATCCGAGATTCCAGCCCTCTCGCTTCAGGGCTCAGTGTTGGCACTGGGGACTTCCACTTTGGCTCCTGAGACCTTTCACCTTTAACGAGCGAGTTATTTTCTTCATCCAAGAGGCTTCTCTGCGGGCTGCTCTCCACATGCAAGGGAGCAGGACTGCTAGCTGAGGGAGACACACACAACTGGCCAGACAGTCTCTCTGCTGGAAGTTTGAGTTGAAGACGGCACTTGGGAATCAAGGGCTAATATAAAAATCACACTGCTTTGGTTCCCCAGGGAATAAGTAACTTTCACTCCAAGGATCTAGGAGAAGGTAGCTTCTTCCACTCTGCTTCAACTTACTCCTCTGTCTGGCTCAGACCTTAGCCCCCTAGGAAACCCTTACCAATGGGGAAGTGGATGTGAGGAGGTGCATAAGGGAGCCTGACATTTCACCCATTGTCTGTTCCCATTGCATACAGCCATGCCATGGCTTGACAGATCATGCTGCATGACAAGATGTGTCAGGAAGCGAGGATGGAGAACACACCGTGGGTGTTTGATTGCACTGCTAACAGAAAACTGCCGTGGGGGTCATCCATCTTCGCGAAGGTCAGTTCACTGGGGTGACATGGATAAAGAATCCTGGGGGTGGGGAGAGAACAGGAGAAGCAGAAGCGTGCTTGCGAGGGCATGGCAGAAAGCCTGCTGGAGACCAACAGCTGCTTCCCCCGATTAGGTGGGCTGAGGGGACTGGCTGTATTGAGAGCAGCATTTCCAATTGTCTTTTTATTACAGCAGGCTGCAGAATGGTGTCTGGGGACAAATCCATGGCGCTCATATCTTTATTAGAAGCAACCAGAATTGCACAATGCTCCTGCCTTCAGGCAAGGATGCTGGTACTCAGTTTCACTAAGGGAAGATAAATTATTGGTGTCTTCCACCGTTTGAGTTATATCCATGTTGTAGGGAGGCTAGTGGAGGGAAATACAGTACAGGGATCAAGGATATAGGACAAGAAAGATGGGATGAAGGAGGGCGAGGGGACGCAGCAGGGAGAGAAAGAAAGGGGAGGGGGCAATAATTCCTCTTGGAAAGGTGTTGGCTGAACTCATTGCCAGAGGCAGTCAGAATGAGACTTGTGTGCCTTCCATGCCACTTTTGAAGTACATTGCCCTCCTGAGCAACCTCGCTTCTGCGTCCTGAGCAACCACGTTGCTGTGCAATCCACCTGCATTGCACCATGCATCAGGCACAGCATGAAACCTAACCTGCAGCTGGGGCAGGGAACCAGGTGACCCCCTCTGTGGCTTGTACTAGCAACACTGAGACCTGCTGACAGAAGCATTCTCAGCCCAGGCGGTGGGCTTGGGGGTGTGCCATCAAGGTACTACAACAGCCCCACAATGCAACCGAAGCAAAAGCCCCCCATTCACTGACAAATATATCCTTACACCGTCCCTGTCGGGCATTGGCAGGATAACCCCCACTTCACAGATGGCGACCCGAGGCATAGAGAGACTAAGGGACTAGACCAAGGTCACACAGGGAATCAGGAGCAACTGTGCAAGCTAAGCCCAGATATCCTGTGTCCCAGATGAGTTCCTCACCCGCATAGCCATCCTTCCTGCCTCTCGCCCTGGAGCAGAAGCCTGATTTGCCCTGTAGGTGAACAATAGAGCTGCAGGAGATTTCATGATTTCACCTCATTGTTAGAGGGAAAACCCCTCCAAAAAATTCAGGGGACATTTTTTTAAAAGTTTCATCTTCTCATTTTCAAATCAAAACATTTTGATTTTTCAGGGTGAAGTGACTTTTCATTTCAAAGTTGTTTTCTTTTACATTAAAAAAATTTAAAAGTGGTCAAAAATGCTTGAGATCAAACAAAACTCTTTGATTTTGTCCAAGCAAATGTTTGGTTTGACCAGAAACCAATTCCCCCCCTCCCCTTTTTGAAATTGCCAGAGAGCCAAACAATCCATTATATGCCCAGCCCTAGCAAAGAGTAACCACATCAATCCCCTGCACCAGCGAGATTCCCACAGTGAAGCATCTGATGCAGCAGCTTGGAAGTGGGGAGAGACAGAAGAAGACAAGCAGGAGAAAGCGAGCGAGTGCAAAATATGAACTGATAATTGCAAAAGCAGAGATAGCAGAGGGAGACTGACAGATCGGTTAAACAGCAAACCAGATGGAGAGAGAGATAAGGGCAGGCAGACGGGCAGCGAAGGGATGAAAGTCTACTGAGGCAGGAAAGAGAGGTCCAATGCCTGTCTTGCAGGCGGTGCCCAGAGGAGCGGGCACTGAGCACTGCTTTATCAGAGGAGCAGAGGCCAGTAGGGGCATTGCCAGGAGTTAAAGAGCAGGCTTTGCTGCGATAGGAGAGGGGCTACACGGGTAGAGCACTCCAAGCTTTTCCAGACTGCATCTGGGTGGGCTTTCAAAAAGAGGCCTCTTGGGCAGTTCTGGGTGGGGAGTGGGTCCCCATTCCCCAGGGCTGGCACACATGCTTCTCCCTTGCACCCCACAGTGGGCAAAGACATCACAACCCTGCTGAATCGACCATCAGGCCATCTCCTCAGGGCTGGGCGGGGCCTGTCACTGCCCCCTAGATCCCCTAAACCTGGAGGGTGGTGAGGAGACATTCCTGCTCCATCCAGGCCAGCCAACTGCAAATGGTACCAGGCCAGCTTCCCAGCATGGAGAGGGGCTGGGTTCTGGACACAGTTGGGCAGGAAACAATTTTCCTAGCCTGCGAGAATTTGAAATTTAATACATTTTCCCATCCTGAGTCAGACAAACAGTAAAAAAAAACCTCAAAAATTTTCTGTGAACTAATAAACCAACCTACCAACCAAAATAACAAAAAAAAAAAAAAACCAGTTCAGGTCATTAAAATATATGTATTTATTTCTTTAATGTTGACCTTTTTCATTCTTTTTTAAAATCTTTTTTCTGTGCAGATTACATTAAATTTCAAAACGAAAAGTCATTTTGAACAGAAATCTCTCATTTAAAAAAAGGTCTAAATGAGACATTTAGACAATTTTCAAACTTTTAATTCATTTTAGATGGGAAATTCATCAAAACCAACCATTTCTGACAAACCGGTTTGGTGTTGATGAAGTGGCATTTTTCGGCTAAATAAATAAAGAAAATATTGATAAAAAATCGCCCTAACCAGCTCTCAGATGGAGTGCAGAAAGCAAGCTCTGGCTCTGTCATGATCCCTTTAGCACCTACTGGCTCCAATCAAAGTAGCTAGTGTTCCCCTACCATAAATAGGGTTGTATTGTACATATCGCATGGAACTGCGGCATATATGCCTCCATGTCAGGATGGCATTGATTTACATAGATGTTACAGGGCCCAATGCCTTTAGGGTGAGGAGATCATTAACACAGTCATGACTCTTGTCCGGCCAGAGAGAGACTTGTGAGCAAGCATAAGTCAGTGAGAGCTAGGACCGCCCTGTGAATGTAGAGTAACAAGTAGCAAACTAGGGCGAGGCGAACAGATCAAACTGATTCCTTACTTAACCAGCCACAGTTGGCTAATTGGAAAGTAGGCCAGGAACTCCCTACTCTCCCCAAGGGAAGCTGTACTATCAGTGGTTAGAGTAGGAAACTAGGACTGAGATTCCCTCTTCTGCCACTGAGTCACTGTGTGTTTGCAGCCAAAGTGGGAAGGGGCAAGGTTTCCCAAGAACAGGCACTGATTCTGGTTGCCTTTGTTTTTGCATGCCCATCCTGAGCCCGATTCAAAGAGATGCCAAGAGCTCACACTTCCTATAGACTTTGGTGAGAGCTGCAGATGCTCAACCCCCTTGAAAACCACACTCCGGGCCTCCCAGGTTGGGCAACCAAGAGGTCAAGCACTCAAAATCTGTGGCTACTGCTGAAAATGCTGCTCTTAAAAACAATGTCTCCGTTTCTCAATTTCTAAAACAGAGATAACAATGCTTAACTACCTTCATAGACTCCTTTGAGCTGGTGAGATAGCTCCTGAAAGGTATTATTATTCTGGGGGTCTAGGAGCTGTTGAGATTTACAGGTACTTACTCCACCCAACCTTTGGTTTTCCATTCAGCCCTAAATGAGCTAGCATTCAGAGAAGCCATTTCCTCCCACTATCCCTACTCCAGCATGGGGAGAAAAGGCTCACTTGGCAGATACCTATTCCCCCCCACATGTAATTTTTCTTAATTGGGAGCTTGTTAATTATCCCAATACTTTGCAGAGGAAATAAACAGCAATTAGAGAAATAAGTGGTATTTTTATTCCTTGGCAATCTCACAGCAGAGCGATAGTGCCTAGCTCCCCGACACCTCCGCCCCACAGTGCCCACACGCACACATGTTCCCCACCCGCTCCCACTCTGGTAGCTGAGTTTTCCTCGCCCTGCTCCCCTCCCCCCCATTTTCTACAGAGAAGGGCTGTGGTTTTGTGGTGTAGGAAGCGTTGCCTCGTGAAAGCAGCAGGCTGTCCCACTGTAATCTGTTTTCAAAGTCATAAATTGCTGAGAAAAGCCACTTTTCTTGCGCAGCAGAAGGTTAGAGTGTTTAAAGAGAGCACTGGAACTGTTTTTATTAATCAGAACTGCTATAAAGAAAGCATTTTAATTAACATAATTATCCTGATCGAGAGAAGCAGCCCTCACCTCATAGATACTTCTCAGACTAAAGATGCAAGCTGTCACAATCAGTCATAATTAAGTAAAGCGAGCCATTTTCCTCCTACCCCCCCTGTGCATTTTCCCTTTCCTCTCCCAAACTAAAGTGGGAAGGTGAATAAAGCCAGATGCCGTAAATTGCAAGGAGGCTTTCTACATGATGGGTCATTAGCAGGCAGGCATTAGCATTTGGCAGAGGGCTTGATACTCGGTGACACTATGGCAGCACCGGGTCCATGTCCCATGCACATGTCTGCTGTGTCCTCCCCTCCCACACTTCCTCCTTCCTTTCGAGATGAGCAGAGCCATATACTCCCACATCCATCTGTCTGGCTCTTCTGCCTGCTAGAGGCCAGCTATATCCTGACCTTATATCCGCTCTTCCAGGGTTTCCTCCCCAAAGAAAGTTTCCTCAGCAGCACCAAGACACCCCCCTTTGCTGCAGGTCTTCTGTAGTGTTTGGGGACTGGAGGTGGCTCATTCAGCTCTCCCCTTCTACATGGGAGACGGCTCTAGGGGCCGTGCGAAAATCACAAGCAACTCCAAAAAGACACAGAACGAAGGTGTGAAGGTATCATATGGTTAACAAGTGTGACATGCACACCATTGCCTTCTACTGGATGGCATCAGAAGTGCTCAGATGGATGGGTGTGTCCTAGGCCCACCTGCCAGGCTACAGCAAATGATTAGCAGGGTCCTGACTGAAACAGAGATTTGCTCTCACTGACAACACACCCTGCAAAGCTGACATAAGCTGGGACCATCCTGGTCCAAGACATCACCGCACATATGACATCCTTCCCCTGGACAAACCCCCGTGCCATGCCCCATTACAGTATCCCTGCACTCCAGGGTTCTGTCAGCCCTTCCAGCATCCCCAGACCCTGGCGCCTTGCCCCCTGCCTCCTCAGGGTGCTGTTGTCTCTCCTCGGAGTCCCTGAACCTTTGCTCCATACCAGCCTGTGACTGGCACAGTGCTACCAGCCTCTCAGACAGTGCTTGGTGATCTGCCCCTTGCAGCGTCACCACTCTGCATGGGGCTTCCAGCTCCAGCCAGACCCCCATTCGCAGGGGCTCTGCCCCTTACATTGCTGCCTTTTAACCATTTTGAATCCCACAGCTCGGAGCTGACAGCTCTTCATCCAGCACCCACTAGTTTCAATGCCAGCTTTCTGAAAAACTCAAAGAGCAATAGAGCCACCTTCCACGATTCACCAGCACTAAGTTCAAATGCACTGGTGCGTCCTTCTCCCACAGACCCCTAGCACTGTTAGCACTAGTTTCTCTCCAGTGGTTCTGGGTCTATGTTCCCTTTTGTGAGTTAAATTCCCGCCTGGCTAGCCGAGCTGCGTCCATGTTGGGCAGAGGCAGGCTGCAGCAAGGAGAGACTGGACTGCCCATAAAAAGCACACGGTTTATAGGACTTTGCTTCCAATATGATATCCTAGTCAACAGATAAAAGATTTATTCCCTCTGAAAAGACCAAAACATCCTTGCTCTGGGCCACCAGCCAGAGAGAGGGAGAAAAAAAAGTAGCAACAAAAGCGAGAGAGAGGAAGCAGCTGTGTTTGTGTCTGGGCTTCTCCAAACGTCACAGGCCTGAGCCAGTTTCTGTAAGGTCACAGAGCCCACTGGGGATGCTGCAGTCTGCTGCCGATGGACTTTTGTGTCCGCTTTGCCTTCGCTACCTGCCTTCTGCTGTTTGCAGCATGAGGCATTACATGACTGCTAAGTTTGGAGGCAACAGAAGGTGCCTTGGAACGCTGCTACTGTTGGGATTAAGCCACCCTGTTGCCATCCCCTCCCCTATTCACCTTGGCCTGAGGATGTAGATTGGTAGGGGGAGCACTCGGTTTTAAAATGGCAAACGTTAGAGCTCCTCTGTATCTTGGGAGCCTGCTGGGCAAACTGCAGGATGGTCAGTTCTAAGTTGACTGGATAGGGTTATGCTCTCAGGACCAGATGTAAGTCTATATAGCTGCACTGATTACACTGATTTACACCAGCTGAGGATATCACCCACGGTATCTGCTTAAAAGAGACCAGAAGAAAATCAACAAGAAGAATGAATTCCCCTTTCACCCAGTGGAAAACAATAATAAAATATCACCCATTCAAGGCATTGGTGGAGCAATGACAAGAAATTCAGAACAAAGAACATTGAGTCTTAGCCTCTCTCCAATTTCAGGGGAGGGTGATCTCTCCAGACAGGATACAGATGGAAAATATCCAGGACTGAATCAACATAGCAGCCAAATTCCCTTCTGATCCAGGCAAGACAGGTCCCTCCAGGTTAAGGATTGCGCCCACTGGTGGAGCACTTTGATTGGAAAAACCAAAAGTGAATGAACACAGAGTGGTTTCCTCTCCAACACCTACTCTGTTAAGAGAGGGCAGACCCTGTAAATCAGGATTAGATTTCATTGCTAGAGTGGTAATGGGAAGCCCAAGCCTGAATTACCATGGAGACTAAATTCTCCCAGGAGAGCCTGGTTCCTTATGCAAGAGTCTTACAGAATTAAGATACAGTTCAATAGAAATTACTCTAGAATTTACTCTTTTCTTTATCCTTTTGGAACACCCATCACACATGGAATTCTATAGCAGAGACACAGTTCTCTATTAAGCTCTCTAGAGATTTTCCATAAAGGCACAGGTCAGGGTTGGAATTTGCGTGACCCTGAAGAATCCATTCCGGGTTTTATATAGACATAGGGCCAAGCAACAGCCCAGATCTGGGGAGAAGGAATTTACAATCCAAACCCAGATTTAGCTGCAAATGTCATGGCCAACTCCTGTCTCCATACAGGGATGAACCAAAACCCTGGACCCAAACACACCCAAGCTTTGCAGAGCTTCAGTAACTGGATCTGGACCCAACTGAAGTTCATCTCTAGTGTTAGATCCACCTCCCTTCATCCTTCTCTGGCTCTCCTCACTATAGTATTTGATGACCTCACAACAATTAATTAATTATTCCTAACTACCCCCAGAGAGGTTGGGACACATCATCCCTATTTTACAAATGGGGAAGGGCGGCACAGAGATGAAGAGATTTGCCCAAGAGTCTCACCTTGCAGCAGACCTAGGAACTAAACCCTAATCCCCCAACTCCCAAGTTGGTGCTTTAGCCACAAGACCATCCTTCCCCTAGAACATGTTGGGACAGGTAGCTGGGAATTTAAGTTTAAGGTCTGTGAGTATCCAATAAGCCCACATTTAGTATTTTAATGCCAAAACTTAATGAGTATTATGTTACACTGTTAATATCACAATTTAATGTGTGATATAATAGACTGTTAATTGAGAGGGCTTGTAATTAAAAACTTCATTTTTAAAGGATGGTTCTGATTTGACGGGTCCATCCTGCATGGTGCAGGGCCATTAAAAATGTTCATGAAATTAAATTAATGCTGATGCAGTGTCACAACACAGCTGTCACAAAGTCATGGTGCAGTACAATCCGGGATGTTCTACCACACAGACAGCTGGGAAGATGGAGGATAAAGAGACATGCTTAGGGAGTCCTGGCCACACAGCAGAACAACAGTGTTACTCCCTGGGGACAGGCAGGCAGCCATGTGGCAGACTGGGCTGCTTGCAGGGTAAAATACGGTTAGCTATCAAGGTGATTAACTGTGTTGTGAATGGACACAAACAATGAGACTAGCTCAGCAGATGGCAGTGGTCGTGGCCTTACAGAAGTGAGTTGGGATTCACGCTCTCCTCCCACCCCCATAAATAAAATGCCAAGGAAAAGGCAACTCCAAGACTCTGTGGGTACAACTGGGTGGGAATTTTCCAAAGAGATGGTTTGTAAATGAAAAATGCAGTTTCTGAGGGAAATGAATATTTCTGAATTTATTTTGTTTTTCACTGGGGAAAAATCTAAATGAAATATTTTATTTAGGGTTGAGTCAAACCAAAACATTTCCCTTTTTTGGGCCAGATCACAATAATATTTGGCTTTTGGTCAGCTGCACATTGAACTGTCCTCACCCCCCAAGCTGCTGTGTTGCCTCATACTTGCATTCCCCTCTAATGTCTGGGTTTGCTGGTAGGACTATGTCTCCCATGATGCACCACAGTCTCCCCTCAGGTGGAACCATGACAATGCATCACGGGAGTCCCCCCTACTAAGATGCAGAATAGGAGATGCTGTCTGGCTGGGGAGCCCACACCATAAAAAACAATGAGGGTGTGAGGCACTGTGACAGCTAACTTGGACATAGTCAGACTAAACAGAAACTTTGATATTTCTGAATCAAAATTTCTCAAAACTACATTCCATGAAAAATGTCCCTATTTTGACGTTTCGCCCCAACCTGGGACAAAAGCAAATGTCAAAATGTCAGAATTTCCCACAAGATGGAAATTCCTATTTTCCACCAGCTCTGTTTGAGAGGGTCGGCAGGGAAATTTTTGAAGATATCAAGTAATATCCACTGCAGATGGTCTCCATCTCTCATGCACACACTTACAAGACTGCCTGATATTGGCTAGTCCAAGGGAGTGAAAGACTGCTGGGAAGAGGCTGCGATGCAGTGGGGATGGCAGAGAGAAGTTCTTATTGGTGAAAGGAGCATGACAAAGAAAACAAAGGTACTGCTAATCAATTGCTATGAACAGCCCAAGATGGTGGGAATACCATAAGATCAGCTAACAAAATTTGATGCCATTGAATGTAAATGTTAGCCTTTGGTGTCATTGAACCTTGAATCCAAACCCTCAAGACCCACCTACACCTAATTCGGACCCATATCTGAACACGTACCTCCTTGGCCCATCTCTAGCTAATACACCATATGCTTTATACCTTCCACTACCCTCATGCAGACTCCATTCCACTGAGAAAAAGAAACCCTTACTGCCCTTCAGCTTCAGGACCAAAGGTGTGAATGAGAGGGGTGTGAGTGAGTGAGTGTGTGAGCAGGGGGTGTGCACATGTGCGGCATGTGTGCAGGTGGGTTGTGTGTGTGAAGTGAAGGTTATGCAGTCTGTTGGGGATGGAAAAGAGGACAGTACCCTGGGCAGAGAGCATGTGCAAGTAGTGCAGAGCATCTCAGTCAGGGTAGGGAACCTGGCTGTGTGGTGTGTGAGAGGATTTTACCAACACGTGGGACCAAATAGCAACACTTGATCGGGACCAGGATTTGGGCTTGGTGGGGAGTCTCCTGAGTCCTGTTTCACTCATTCTATCTTGCCAAGGACAGGGGCTAGATATTGTGGAGGAAATAGCGACAGGTGCTTTCCCCACTCATGACAGAGACGTGGGAAGGTCTGTGCAGCCTCCTTCGTTTCAGCTTTCTATATAAAATTGCTGTCTCTCTCATTTAATTCAGGGCTTTTCAGTCCCACTAGCTCTATAATCCCCATTCTAAGCAGGGCTCTTTCCTGGAAAGAGACATCTAGGTTGATAACATTTCATTACAGACAATGGCTAGTCCTCCAGCCTCTCTCTCTCCCGCCAGTGTCAAATCCAGCAGCAGTGCTGGGCAGGGTTTGTGAGCTCTCATGTCTCCTTCAGAGAAACCATTTCCCCACACAGAGAGTCCAG
Source organism: Mesoclemmys tuberculata (assembly GCA_007922155.1). Classification (NCBI taxonomy): domain Eukaryota; kingdom Metazoa; phylum Chordata; order Testudines; family Chelidae; genus Mesoclemmys; species Mesoclemmys tuberculata. The sequence goes on from ML675621.1 coordinate 7,876,820, forward strand.
GTGATTTCACCTCAGCAAAGCAGAAATAATGGCAATGTTTAGAACCGCCTTAGAAGGAAAATGTTAATGGTACGAGGGGAGGGGAGAAAAGCTCTTAATCACATTATCTACATTGTGAGAGCTGGCGAAGGTCCCCAAACCCTATATCCCAGCCCCATCGAGTGGCAACCACACTGGAACTTGCTGTTGGAGCCTCTGCTATGCCACCCTCCTTGCCACCTCTTTCCCTGCCTTCCTTTCATTCCTATAGTGAGAAGTCCCCAGCGTCCAGGATGTGGGGAGATTGCAGCGACAGCAGAGAATAATGCACAGCTTATATAGGATCTATGAAGAAAGACATGAGAGAGTTACTCTGGACCCCAGGCCCTTGGTGGCTCTTTCTCTGGCTCAAGAGAGATTCCTTCTGTCTACCAGGTTACATAAGGGACTACCTGTCCTTCCCACAGAGCTGAGTGACGCTGCCCTCAGCTGAATGCAGCACCTGAACTCCTCCTAGCCCAGCTCCGGAGGGCAGGAGGACTGGGGAAACAGCTCTCTAAACCCATTTGGGCTGCTGAGAACATCACTATAAACATCACAGCACCTAGATCCCGTAGGATAGTCACAACAACCTACTTCCCCTGCCTGGGCCCAGAGCAATGTCATCGGCCATGTGGTATAGCAACGGCAGAGGGCAGTAGGAAAGTTCTGGAGGGGCGCTATGTAAGTGCTAGAATGATCCGGGCTTTATTCCCTATAGACTAGCCAGAGCCAATTGAAGGTAATTAGTGTCAGCTGACACCAATTAAGGCCCCACCCAGGTGCCTATAAAAACCCTCTACTCCTGAGAGACAGTGTGGAGTTGAAGGAGTAGGTGTGTGGTTAGCAGAGGAGTGTGTGAAGTGGAGGAGATCAGAATGGAGTATGGTGGTGTGTGGAGTTGTAGTGGAGAACAGAACAGAGTGCAGTGGTGTGTGGGGAGAGGTGGAGTCCTGAGGAAGGTACTGGGCTCAGGAAGCCAGAAAGAAGAGGGGGAGAGTAGCCCAGGGGAAAAGCCTGCAGCTGCAAGTAAGGTGCCAGCAGCACATAGCTGCTACTCAGAGGGCCCCTGGGCTGGGACCCGGAGGAGCAGGAGGGCCCGGGTCCCTACCCCTCTCCCTGGGAAGACAGGGTAACCGGCGACGCCCTGGCCCACTACGAGAGGCAAAAGTGCGAGACCCACTAGGGAGAAGCCGGCCGTTTGCCACGGCCAGTACAATAGCAGGGAAAAACCCTAAGAAGATAGCACTAGAAATTGGAAATCTGAGGACTAAAGGACATCTGTGAGGGTGATGCAAGTCTCCAAATATCTGAAGGGCAGAAGTTCTAAGGATGGAGAGGAGTTACTTAGGGTGGTGCTGGGCAAGGGAAGGCGTAATGGGGGGGAAATTAAGAAGGGGAAGTTTAGGCTGAATACCAGAAAGCAGCTTCCCAACAATGGGAAGAGGAAAGAGCTCGATAACCTGTGGCTTAGGACGTGTAACACTAGCTTGGACAAGACTAGACAGGGAACAGTCCTGTGCTAGCCCCAGGTGATGGGAAATGAAGCTGTTTAATTTCCAGCTTCCATGATAGCTGGGATTCAGGGATGAGAGGAGGAGGGAATGGATCCCGCTCTGGATAAAGTCAGAACCAACCTGAACCTGTGCTCTAGTCTTCAGCCAAAACTGAACATTTCCTTATGGCCAAAAAGCTTATTGCACATGCTCCTAAAATTACTGGTTCTGCCAAGAAGATCTCTTGATCTACCTGGCCAGACCAGAAGCAGAAAGTACTGTGAAAAAGTCTGTCCTCAGGCAATTTCCTGGCCCATTTTGAAGAGCCAAGGAGCTCAGGTAGTTTGGATGATCAGTCAGATGTTAGGGTGCATAACTAAACTGAAAAAAAGCTTCCAGGGAGCGGGGAGTATCTCTTCTTTCCAGTACAGTTATCCATGTTTGGATGCATATCTGACGCTGAACCTTCAGAGCATTTTGAGCTTCTCCCCACTCATCTAGTGGGAGTAATCCAGACCAAAGCCTTTGCAATGGGGCAGTGTGAAGAAGCAGGTTCCTAACAACTTGAAATAACAGGAAAGTTGGGCCATGCAGACAAGATGAGAAGCTGGTCTGCAGAGGCCTCTGTCAGGAAGCAAGGCTGCCTGTAGCATGGCGGAAGGCCCGCTCCCAAATGTCATGCTTCATGATCATAATTACACTTCAAAATAGCTGGAGATGGGGAGGGGAGCAGTTTATTCTCTGCAGCTTAAATAAGTCATGCACCAGGCTTCTAAGTTTATATCAGAACCTCTGTTCTCAGCCTGGCTAACATCTGATTTTGATGCTACCAGGAAATTATGACAAATAAAATATAGAGATAAAGATTTCCCTCCGATCAGCAGTCACGTGAACGGTGCTGTTTGTGCTGGCCTGCATTTCAGTCCCAAGGCCCTAATATGTGTGGGTGTGTGATACACAGGGACATTTTTTTTACTATGACAGCCTGCCATTTCCCCTTGATGGGAGGGAAGGCACTTAAATTTTAGTATAACCTTAAAAGGAGACTAGTAAAACAGCTCCCTCATAAATTTTTAAAGTGACAGTTTAACTCACTGTGCGTTAGCGTTAGTGATGGACAAGCCTCAGAAAATTTACAGTTTGGTTTAGAGAAGCAGCCACCTTAAAAGCAGCTGTAATACAGTTTTCTGAGTCAACCTGTCAGCCGCCCCCCATGCACTGACCTGGAGACCTTTAGTGGGTGACCTCTCTTCTCTAACAGTCTTTGGTATCATCCATCACACCCATATCTCCTACTTTTCTTAGAACTTCCCCAACATGTGTCCCCAACAGCAGTTTTTCTGAGGGGTTTCTGGAGACTCACTCTTGACTCTTGTCTCTTGTTTACCAGCATCACTAGGTCCTACCATGTTATAATTTGGCTGAACAAATCCAGAGACATTATGGGTTTTCTAAACTATTTTTGTTGCTCTCTTCTGGACTCTCTCAAATTTGTCCACATCTTTTCTAAAACGTGGCACCCAGAACTGGACACAATACTCCAGCTGTGACCTTGCCATGCCAACAATCATCTCCTGTGTCTTACGTATAACACTCCTGTTAATACACTGCAGAATGATATTAACCTTTTTCTCAACTGTATCACACTGTGACTCATATTAATTTGTGATCCACTATCACCCTCAGATCCTCTTCTGCAGTACTACCACTGAGCCAGTTATTCCTCATGTTCTAGTTGTGCATTTAATTTTTCCTTCCTAAGTTAAATACTTTGCACTTTACTGAATTTCATCTTTATGACTTCAGACCAATTCTTCAATTTGTCAAGGGCATTTTGAATTCTAATCCTGTCCTCCAAGGTGCTTGCAACCCCTCCCAGTTTAGTGTCATTTGCAAATTTGCATACTCTCCACTCCATTATTCAAGTTATTAATGAAAATAATAAATAGTACCAGACCCGTGACAGATGCCTGTGGGACCCCATTAGATATACCCTCCCAGTTTGACAGCAAACCATTTACAACTACTCTCTTGAGTATGGTTTTTCAACTAGTTGAACACCCACCTTATAGTAATTTGATCAAGACCACATTTATGAGAATATCATGTGGGAGTGTATTAAAAGCATGACTAAAATTGAGATATATCATACGTATTACTTCCCCACTACCCACCAGACCAATAACCATGTCAAAGAAGGAAATTAAGTTGGTTTGGCATGATTTGTTCATGACAAATCCATGATATAATGATGTGGTGAAATAACATGATCCATCAACTGTTGCTCATGCAGGTCTGTTTCCTACAGGCTCAGATTCCTGCCTAAAGGGCTCTTCCAGCCCTAGGTATGGCTTGGTAGCGGGTGTTAAACAACAGCAATAAAGAAATCTGAAAAGGTTCAGTTTAAATAAACATCCAGCCGTTTTGGATCTTTATGCTTAACTGCAGGGACATAACATGTTTAGGACAGGTTTCTTGGTGACATTTCTGGTTATGCCTGCTTCCTTTGGTCTCCTTTGGAGACAACACCAGAACAGCCTCTCTCATGGGATTTGGGTTTTCCAATTCTGGCTAGAATAGTGCAGATACCCAGGAAAGTGAAAACCAGGGAAACAAGTGTCATGCGTGATTTGGTTAGTGGTTCAGAGAAGAGTTCAAGGTTTTATCTAGCCTGAAACAGCTTACTCACACCTAGTTCATCATTTGTGTGTGCTGCAGAGATAGGCCCTGGATCCAAACACCACAGAGTGTAGGGGAAGGACAGATTTGAATCTATAATCTGTGTCCGGACCCGTATCTCTGTGATGTGCTGAACCAAAAACGTAGGATCCAAATACTCCTCAATTCTGGGGAGAGTTGGGACTTCTCTGTGTGGGTCCCTCTCTACACCTCTGGTGTATTGAGACCTAAATGAAGGGGGCTCCCCTGTTGTTACAATAAAGGCTCTTGGCCCCTCACCCAGGACAGAAAACAAGTGGAGACTCTTTGCAGCCTCTTCCCAAATGCCTGGCTTATCTCTGGCTTCAGTGCAGGACTCCCTCCTCTTGCAATCTTTATGGTAGATATGAGCCAAAAGAGAGAGGAGTTTGGTCTTCATGACATGGCAGAAGCCAAGGATCTACCTATATCAACAGGAGGGGTTCTTATACCCGATCCTTACCAACGCACAGCCTTTCCTGCCATTGGTGACATCTCCCTACATCCAGAAGTAACCTCATGCCAGCCTGTGACACACAGAGATCAGGGAGCAGAGAGAACAGCGGTCCCCTTCTAGCTTTCCCTACACTGCAGAGCACGGCGGCAGCAGGAGGCAGATCACTGCAGTGTGGCCCCGTGTTTGCCAGCTGTGCTTGGAGGGACATGAATCTCCATAAGGACGATTTCTAATGTACTGCACCCAGCCCCAGCCCCCTGAGGAAGTGTGGCAGCAGCTGGCTTGGCCCTGCAGATCCATCACGCCTCTTCGAGCACAGAGCACCCCAGGGCACTGTCCTCTCCAAGATGAATTTAAAGGCGTTGTGGAGAAGTGAAGCTTATGATTCATTAGAAATACAAGACCAGCGCTTGGCTGCATAGAGAGAATGTGTATATAAATTCAGAACATCGTTATTTATCCCTTTCTAGGGGAATAAAAACCACCCCCAAATCGCATTCCTTCCACACAGATATTAACAAGATACACAGGAGATGGGACGAGCCACCAGGCTCTGGTTCCAGGGAAGCAGCCGTTCTTCCCATTGGCAGGATGAGATTGGGGATGAGAGAGTGGGGTCCCACTCTTCCCTACAGGCCCCTCTCCCTGGCCATATACCTTGGTAATAGAGAGACCAACTCTTCTGGGCAATGTATCCTGGCTCAGAGATACTCATACCCCATACACACAGTCCCTTTGAGACATGCAGCCCCAATACCAATACACCGTTTCAAAAGTGCCACTGGGAGGCACTTTCCTCAATGAAGCTATGGGAGATGGCTCTTTTCACCCAACACTGCCACTGAAACAGGGCTGGTTTCCTGGGAAACAGGCCTTCCGCCCAGGCTGCCCAATCCCACAGGAGAGAATCATGAGCTTCCCTGCTCACTAACAAGCCTGCTGCCCAAAGAGGGCAAACCCCAGGGTACAGGGCTCACAGCTGATTCCCCCCTTCTGAAACAGACCGGCGGGTGGGGATATCTTCACTTGACCTTGTCTTATTCCCCGCTAATGGAGTATGAAGGGAAGGCCCATCAGTGCTGGCCCTTGGTTCCTGTGTTTCTCTAGGTCTCTGAACCCTCTTCTGAAAGGAGCACTGATGAGCCCGGGGGCGGGGAGGAGTGATCAGCTGAGAATACAGGCGTCAGTGAATTTCCTCTGACAGATCAAGGCAGGTTCCAGTGCTCATGTGTCGGCGGAAGTGGACCAAAAAAAGTGGCAACTGGAGAGAAGTTTCATTGTTGGGATATATTCATGCCACCTATATTCATGAGAACCCTCATCTGAGGCTCCTGGGCCCACTTGCTTTATAGTGATAGAACTTGCTCTTGTGCTGTTCCAGGCTCCACCCATCAGTAACAGTTTCCATAGTAACTGATAAATTTTAAAAGGGGGTGAGGAGCAAAGGGAGTTGAAAAGGGGACGGAAACTGAACAAAATGGAACGAGCAAAATATGTGAAGGTGACAGGATACCCTCATTTGGGAAGGGCTGCACATAGGCCTCAGGACTCCAAAACTAACTCAAATCAACCCAAAAAAGAGGCCAAATGAGGGGGGGGAGACATCCCACCTCAGCATGTAGCATCTGCTAGCAGCCATATTATACAGCCATATAGACTTTCTAAAATCCACAATTGATATATACAATATATTCAGCATAGACTATGGTATCTCTAGAGAGAAACACACAACTGACATTTACAAAGCCAGCACAGTAGGGAATGTAGACAGTCAACTCCCATTAATGTTAGTGGGAATTGTGTGGCTCAGTTAGGTCCTACAAATGGTTGTGCATGGGTAGATCTCTGTGCCCACAGCAAGCTGCAGGACCGGGATCTTTGCCATCAGGTCTAGGTATTAAAGTACATATACATATAGATATAGATATATGGAGAGAAAGCATGCGCTGTCCAGAAGTTTTCCACTGGAAGGATGTTCTGACAGAAAATGCAATTTCTCCAAAATCTAAAGTTTCCGACAGGAAAATTTTGATTTTGCCTCAATTTTCATCAGGAAAAATCAAAATTAAATATTTCATTTGGGTCATATTGACCCAAATTAGAATATTTTGGATTTTTAACTGACCATAAATATTTAATTTCAAATCAGTTCAACAAAACATTAAACTACATTTTCTTATCAGTGCATTGTCTTATGGGAGTTGTAGTTTAGAGCCCAAATCTGTATGGATTGGGCTCCCTGGAGGACTACACCTTCCCATAATACAAGGCAATTCCCTTCTGACTGAGGTGTGTGCTGCATCATGGGAGTCACATGACTGAGTGCATTATGGGAGAGTTAATCTAGCCAGGGAGCCTAGCCCATAAGGGAGAACGGAGGCAGCGTGCCATATGAGAAGACCGCAAACTCACATGGAACTAAGCATTTGGGGTCAGTTAAATAAACCAAAATGGAATATTTTGATCTCAAAAGTGTCAAAATGTTTCATTTAGACTGAAAATGAAAAAAATGAAACTTGAACATTTCCAGAAGTAGTGGAATATTTTTGGAATTCCTGTTCTGCAAAAAAACCTCAAGTATTTTTCCTATCTGGGATGAAACATGTTGAAATTTCCCATGGGACAGAAATTCTAAATTTCACTCAACTCTATTTACAAAAAGGGCCTCAACCTGGCCCCTGGTTTTGTAGACCCAGATAATTAGAGGTGCTATTGGTATAATTTAGACCTCAAACTCTGATGTGCGTGTGTGAATAGCCATTAAACATCTAAATCACATCATTTGTGGCCACAATTATTTGCACTTAGAAAAACACAAGTGGCAAATTAGGAAGTGGCTTCTAGATGTCAGGCCTCCAATCTCTGTTATATTAGCAGGATGCCATGTTGCTACGTACACCAGTGTAAGCGTACCTACACGCAGCTGCAAAGAGATGATTTCAACAAATGAATTCCTAGAATGCATGTCCTTATGGAAACTTAATTCTGAATTCTAAAAGGCCCAAGAGCCCCAGCAGCAATCACTGGAGATTGCAACAAAGTGACTGAAAATAGATATAATTAGCTGGCTTTTCCCAAGCTCTAGCAGCTGGAGAAGCTCTGACAGACGTTTGAAAACACTCTCTCTGTGGGGTAAGCGAGCTGCTGGGTCCTCTGAAGAGATCAATCAGTGCTCTCCCAGCATCCTGCACCTGTGCACTCACTGCACCATCCCTGCCATCTCCCTACACTCCAGAGGGCACTTAAAATGCAAGGGAGAACGGCTTGGGAGACATTTCACCCACTTGAAATCCCTGCTCGTCATCCTGGGGACATAGCTGATGCTCAGCTACACAGACCAGGAGAGCTCTGGAAGTGATGGGGAGGCTGAAACCTGGGCTAAGGCCTTAGTGTAAGGAAGCACAGCAGGAGTTTATGCTCTGTTTCCCAAGCAGGAAGAATTTGCACCCTGCCATGCTGCGTGGTGTAAGCCCAATGCTTTCAATGGAGTTCCTCTTGACTTACACCAGTGTATGGAGAACTGGGCCCATAGTGCCTGACATCAGGACTGTCAGTGACACCTCCTGCCTCGCTTACTTCACTGTTGTGAATGGTGGAAACTTAAATGAAGAGACCTTCAGAATGTATCAGAAACATCGACCACTTAAGGTACAGGGGATTTGTTAGCTCTTTTCAGGGTTAGAGCTTATATCCTCTGTGGGCCTCCAGCCATGTCACATAACGTGATCAGGTCTGGTGTTCCTTGCAATGGGGAGCAATGGTGATGTGCATGCGTACACACACTGTATTCCAGTACAGAATATGAGAACGGAAGAGAGAACCTGCTGTGAATTTGGATATCAGAAAAGCAAATCCAGCTTGTCAACGTTTTTAATAGCAGAAGGAAGAGAGTGTTACAGGGGAGCCTTAAAGATAGCCGAGGAGTGGGACAGCAAGATAATTGAGGAGGTGGATTTAATTCTGTGTATTGCTTTTTATTTGATCTAGCTGAGATCTGGTTCTGCCTGTATTTGCCGTGAATTTCCCTGCTATGTCAGTGCTCAGAGAAGCTGCGACCAACAGCCAAGCATGGACACAAACTCTCCTGCCTTCATGTGCACCTTGAAAATGTGGTGCCCAAATGGAGTTTTTGCAGTTTGCTTTCTGTCTTGAGTTCAAATACCAGACTTGCCCCCTGCTAGGTCTGAAAAAACTACATTGGACAGAATATGAATTGAGCTAAACTTCCACCAAGTTTCAAAACCACCTCCGTGAGTCCCCAGCACAACGTTCTGTGCCCACAATCACGCAAAGTAGCACCACCCATTGTTCTCCCCGTGTGCCTTGTAGTGATTTGCGTGGTTACTCAGATATCGGTATCAAATCATTTCCCATAAGGGCAGCATCATGTGATTCAAACTTACTGCTTTCAGCTTCACCACAGAGCTTTGTCCTAGTCAGCTGTAATAAAAGGAGCATCTCTCCTAAATTTTGAGCATGAGCAAGTCCGTTACATTTCAGCAGACACATGCCAGCAAGTATCAGTCTCACAACTAGGGCTGGCCAAACATTTTCCAGCTAAACTGTTTTGACAGAAAACTGTGTGTTCACCTGAACAACATTTTTCATGGTATATGTCCCCAGACAGATGTCATATCCCATGATACACTGCAGCCATGCAACTGCCATGTTCCCCTAATGAAGAGATGAGATTTCTTGGGAGTTGTAGTCCAGCCAGGGAGCCCTATCCCATAGAGGAGAATGGGAATATGAGACACCCAAACTACAACTCCCCTGAGGACGTGTAGTGATCTCTCAGAGCCAAAATGCTTCAGGTTTTGATTTTTTACCTATTCTTTCTTTCATTTGCATTGAAGTTTCCTGCAGAAAAAAACTACAAAACTTTTCAACCATCTCTGAACCTGACACACTATTTAAAATATATAAATAGAACAAAACAGGGGGCCTTGCATTGGACTCACCCTAGGAGACTGTACACCAGTAGACATTGGAGCCCATTAATATTCTACCATTGTGTGGCAGTAGCTGTGACAATATTGGAAGTGATGTTCTCTGCAGTGAGACCAGGATCTTCGAATGAGGCACAGTCTGTGATTGAGTATTTGCACTATTCTGCATTGTCAAAGGCTGCATCATAGCTTGCGGCACAGGAGGGTTAATGAGGGGCTCTGAAGTACCTCCACCCAGTGTGGAAGGCACACGGGAATGAAAGAAGGTGCTAATAGCTAGTGCGCCTGACATCCCAGGAGAGACCTTAATGAAAATGAATTTGTTGGGCCCAGCGTCTCCCTCAATTAGTCAACTGCAGTTCCCAGGACTCCACTGAATACAGAGACTCGCCCCATCATTCACTCTCTCCTGGGTGCCGTAAAATATAAACAGCTCAGTATTTAAACAGCCACGCTGCAGGGTCCAAGGGAAGAAGGGGGTGCAGACCATTGGCTATGTCTACACTACAGACCTTACAGCGGCACAGCTGTGCCACTATAAGATCTCCCTTGCAGCTGCTTTATGGCGAAAGGAGAGAGCTCTCCTGGCAGCATAATAAACCACCCCCAAGAGTGGTGGTAGCCATGTCAGTGAGAGAATGTCTCCTGCCAACAGTACCGTGCACACTGTTGCTTTTGTTGATGAAACTTATGTCGGTCAGGAGGGTGGGTTTTTTCACACCTGTGACTGACAAAAGTTTTACCGACAAAAGTGCCAAAGCGTAGTCAAAGCCTACAAGCATTTTATGAAGGTTGCTTCTGACCCACACACGTGCCTCCAGAGTCTTTAACATTTCATGTCTTTTCTCCTTGTTGGAAGAGATTTCCAAGCCAGGGCACCCTTTAGATTAGTCAACCCCTGAGAAATGCTATGGGCAGGAAGATATCAATGGGGACATTTAATGGGTCTAGTTTGAAGAATGTTGTGGCTTGGTCTCTCATCTATCTGAACATAGATTGAGTTAGCCCTCTTTCTCTGAATGGTAAATTAGTCAAGAGCCTTTTATCCCAAGGACTTCAAAAATGACACATTATCTATGGGAATCACTTTATCCACCAAAGCAATGAAGTCACAGAATAGCACCTGGTGGTCCTTTCATAGCATGCAGCAACATTACACAGCACTAGAGTCAGGAAGGGAAAAGGACTCTGTATTAAACTGAAATTGCATGGGGAATATGCATACCCCTAGATTAGAATTGGACTAGAACCTTGGAATTCAAACCTTTACTTCTCCCTTACTCCACGTTGAGCCAGTTACTACCCTGACCCCCCTCCCCCCCCAGTACGCCACTGGATTTACTTGGCATGAGTCTCTGAACAGGAAGTGGAAGAGTGGAAAGAAGGTTCAAGCCTGTTCCATTAGATCAGCTGGTCCAAAGCTGCAGTCTGTGAAACAGCAGTTGTCCAGAGAACTTGTTGGTGATTTGTGGAGAACTGATCAATATGAGCATCTGAGAATAGTTTGCATAGCTGTGCATGTGACTAATTAATTGTGACAGAAGGTGGGCACCAGTATTCTGAATAAATGTACTTGGAAATACATGTAGTGGTGCTGTTACACATACACACATACAAGTTAGGAATGGGACATAGTTAAGGCGACTCTTCCAAAACTATCCTGGCAATTAAGCAAAAGATGCACAATGTTAACTGGCTCGGACTGAGCACAAAAACAGCTCCTCAATAGCCTGTAGTGACTATAGTGAATGATGACAGAAAGTACAAGGCCAGGAAGTTAGACAAGGGTACTTGGTAGATAAATGTCCCACCTTATACATATCCATATTGAACATAACACAGCAATGAAACAGAGTCCTGCAAAACCCAAGTCCAGGGACCTGGGAATAATGCAGATAATAAGCACATAGCATTGCACATAGCTCAGTACAAAGCACTGCACAAATACATAAGAACGGCCATATTGGGTCAGACCAATAATCCATCTATCCCAGTATCCTGTCTTCCAACAGTGGCCAGGTACGTCAGAGGGCATGAACATAAAGTATGACAGTAATCATCAAGTGATCCATCCTGTTGGCCATTCCCAGCCTCTGGCAAACAGCAATCCCTGCCTATCCTGGCTAATAGCCATTGATGGGCAAATCCTCCAGGAACTTATCTAGTTCTTTTTTTTTAAACCTCTTATAGTCTTGGCCTTCACAACATCCTCTGACAAGGAATTCCACAGGTTGACTGTGCATTGTGTGAAGAAAACTTCTTTTTGTTTGTTTTAAACTTGCTGTCTATTAATTTCATTTGATGACCCCCTAGTGTTTGTGTCATGAGGAGCAAATAACATTTCCTTATTTACTTTCTCCACACCAGCCATGATTTTATAGGCCTCTATCATATCCCCCCTTAGTCATTTCTTTCCCAAGCTGAAAAGTCCCAGTTTTATTAATCTCTCCTCATACAGAAACTTTTCCATACCCCTAATCATTTTAGTTGCCCTTTTCTGTACCTTTTCCAATTCCAATATATCTTTTTTGAGATGGGGTGACCAGATCTGCACTCAGTATTCAAGATATGGGCATACCATGGATTTATAAAGAGGCAATACGATATTTTCTGCCTTATCTCTCTTTCCTAATGATTCCCAGCATTCTGTTAGCTTTTTTGACTGCCGCTGCATGCTGAGTGGAGGTTTTCAGAGAACTATGCACAATGACTCCAAGACCTCTTTCTTGAGTGGTAACAGCTAACTTAGACCCCATCATTTTATATGTATAGTTGGGATTATTTCTTCCAGTGTGCATTACTTTGCATTTATTAACAATGAATTTCATCTGCTATTGTTTTGCCCAGTCACTCAGTTTTGTGAGATCTTTTTGCAACTCTGCAGATTGCTTTGGACTTAATATCTTGAGTAATTTTGTATCATCTGCAAATTTTGCCACCTCACTGTTTACTCCTTTTTCCAGATCATTTACGAATATGTTTAACAGTACTGGTCCCAGTGGGGAACACCATTATTTACTTCTCTCTATCCTGAAAACTAACTAATCCTACCCTTTGTTTCCTATCTTTTAACCAGTTAATGATCCAGGTGAGGACCTTCCCTCTTATCCCATGACAATTTACTTTGCTTAAGAGCCTTTGGTGAGGGACCTCGTCAAAGGCTTTCTGAAAATCTAAGTACATTATATCCATTGGATCACCCTTGTCCACGTTCTTGTTGACCCCCTCAAAGAATTCTAATAGATTGGGGAGGCATGATTCCCCTTTGCAAAAACCACGTTGACTCTTCCTCAACAAATAGTTAATAATTCTGTTCTTTACTATAGTTTCAACCAATTTGCCTGGTACTGAAGTTAGGCTTACCAGCCTATAATTGCCAGGATCACCTCTGGAGCCTTTTTAAAAAATTGGTGTCATATTAGCTATCCTCCAGTCATCTGGTAGAGAAGCTGGCAGGATTTATCTTTCACTTTTTAAAGGATACCTTTTTGCCTCTAACTGCTTCTTTTACTTTGTTGTTTAGCCACCGTGGCACTCTTTTGGTCCTCTGACTATGTTTTTTAATTTGGGGGTATACATTTAAATTGAGCCTCTATTGTGGCATCTTTAAAAAGTTTCCATGCAGCTTGCAGGAATTTCACTTTTGGCACTGTACCTTTTAATTTGTTTGACTAATTTCCTCATTTTTGTGTAGTTCCCCTTTCTGAAATTAAATGCCACATTAAATATATATGAATAATTACTATAGTGAAAGGCTGATGGTTGTGTAACAAAAATGGAGGACAACGTATTCAATCCCTATGTTGGTGGATTGACTGAAGAGAAAAATGTGTGGTGTATTGAAAACTTGTATTAAAATTACAAGCTATCACTTTAAATGTGAGGGGTTTCCTGGTCCTGCTTGCAGACTAGGGGGCTCTGTAGCAAAGTGTGCAATCAGGGCCTTTCAGCATGCAGTCTGCAAAGAATAAGCCTAGCTTAGGGCAGCCAGGTAGGTTGAGTTGTCTCTCTCTGCATTTGGGAGCAGCCTGTTTTGTCTCTCTATTTTTGGTTCTTATGTACTGAGGTTCTGGATTTCAAGAAATAAAATAATAGTATGTAGAAGCCTTCCAGAAAGAGCAGCTTATGTTTTTATGTTACTTCTGTTTGTAGGCTATGAACATAATGAGAGGGACTAACATTGTCAAACAAATGATTTGCTGTTTGGCTAGCTCTATTTAACATCCTGAGACTCAGGACCTTTCACTGGAAAGAGACTGCACAATAAAGTTCTCTCAAACCATTTTTAAAAAATTTATTTTTTTTAAAAATTTATTCTAGGAGAATGCACTGAGGCTCAGATCCTAGGAGGTATTTAGGCACCTAACTCCCATTGGAATCAATGGGATTTAGGCACCTAAATGCTTTTGAGTATCTGGGCCTAAGTGTATGACTGACATTTCCCCTGTCCACATTCCAAGGCAACCAGCACTAAGGATGGGCTGTCAGCACTCAGAAAAATTCAAAGTTTTGGGAGGATCTGGTTAATGTCACTTACACAGTCTTGCTAGCTAGTGACTCAGACCTCTAGGAGACAGAGATTAGATCTTTGGTAATTCACACGCATCAAACAGACATCTGCACTCACTGTCTAGTCCCTACGCTGGGCTAAATTGCTTCATCAGCAGATTCAGCACAAATCCTTTTGATCAGACAGAGAAGTTTCTTGATAGCAATCCTAGATCCTTCTATCATAGGGAGACACCAGCAAGAAATAAGCTAAAGAAATTGTCCCTGTGAGCACATACTTCCAAGCAGAGAATCTGGCATGAGGAGTTTAAATTACACAGGACAAACATAAGGAGACCCATCCAACTAGATCTGTGTCAAAAAGGAGGGAAACAGTTGGCATTGAACAAGCTGGATTTTTAGAGCTCACAGCTTGGACTCGCAAGCTAAGCAAAGGCCTTGATGCATCTCCAGGAATGACCAAAGGAACTGCAAGCTCAAATTTCTAGTACTTTAGATCTTCAACTGCTGTACATTGGTCAAAATCCCTTGAGTGAACGGCACTGCAGCCCAACTATGCCAGCTGAGGATCTGGACATAAGCGTTTAATATCTAGTGTCTCAGAGTCATGCAAATATGTTGAAGACTGTATTGACTAATAAGCCACAATTTCAGATAAATGGCATCCCAGCGGTAAGGGGCTAGGTTATGATACATCAGTCTAGCTAGACAGCTCCAGGTTGTACCATTAGCAGATGTCCATATTTTTGGAAGTCCTAAAATCCTTGTCACTACAGTTATTTTTCTCATTAGCCCATTACATATGCCAGAGCAGTTACTCAACAAGATATGTAAGGTACCACAGATAGCTGTGCCTGCATGATATCCATTGCAGTGAAAATGCTTTTCAGAGCCACAATCCTCGTAGCCCTCAGGAGGCAGTTTGCTGCACAGCAGTGAGGTGCAGGATTCAACAGGATTGATTTCATGGTAAATACAATTAGATCTGCAGGCAGACATCTCGGGTAACCCTGAAAGACTGGCCTCTTGGTTCAGGTTTTTCTGGGCAGTGGGATGAGTTGTAGAAGCAACAAGGGTGATTTTGGACCTTATGCTGGAAGCAGCAGTGAAGGCCATATTAAAATCATAAGGTTTTATTGTCAGAAGCATCTATCTGTTTTTAAATGCCTGGGATGTGCTGATGCTCTAGATAGGCACAACCTGAAGTACCTTTACATACACAGAATCATCTGCCACGTCACGAGACCACAACTATGGTTTGCAGGCATTATATTTCACTGAGATACACCCATGCCTATGAATTCCAATCCTCAGATTTGAGCAAGAAGTTCCCAGGATGCCTAGTTGCTCTCATGGCAAGACACAAAAGGTTCTTCTGGGCCACTTGCAAGAGGGACCTCCCATTTCAAGGTGTTTAACTCTCAAGGTCTAGCCCTGGGTTAGTTTTTCTGTGTCGTTTGCTGTGGCTTGCTCAACGGAGCATGCCCAGACACAGAGGGTGGCTGAAGAAGTGTTAAACCTTGGAGTGGTTCTGCATCCGGCCTTGTGATAAATTAGCCAGAGATTCAGGCATTTCATGCAGCTGCCTCTCCCTCTGCCAGCATGACAATGTGATTAATTTGCAGCGCAGATTAAGCTCATTTATCACAGCCATGTGACTGCCATGTAGCCTGCAGGAAAGAGAGAAAGAGAATGTGTGAGGGAAAGGGGCAGAAAGAAAGCAAGATAGGAAAAAAGGCAGGCGGCACCTAGGGAGAGAAGGAAGCCAAATTCCGGGCATCTTCCAATAAGACTGTTTGCCACAGTAGACTGTGGTTAACTCTGCTGCGGGAAAGAGACCGGTGTGGGAGAGGAGCTTTATCTCTGCTGACACACATGGTGGGACCTGTAAGAGCTGTGACATGGGAGGACTGTAAGAGGATTTGGAGGTGGAAGCAACGAGCCGATTACTAGACTTGAGGAAAGGAAGGAACATGAAGAAATGGAGAAACCTCTGACTCTCCCATCCCTTCCTTCTTTGTTGTCTTTTCTATTCCCTTTATTCCTCGTCTTTCTCCCCTTCTTCTTTTTTGGAGAATTTTCTACCACTTTCTACTGCCCCTTTTAAAACACATGCACACACACACGTTCTTCTCATCCTTACTGGAGGCAGCTCTCAAGCATTCAGTGTTACCAATTCCACAGAGTTCCACAGTTAACTCCTTACTGCTGCTGTGAATGAGGTTTCCCTTGCACTGCTTCCAGTACCGGAAGGACTTCAAACTGCTTGCTGTTCATTTATGCAGCACCTTGCCAACAAATTAACATCAGCTCAAGACGAAGAGCAGGATCTTGCTCTTACACCATGTGCTACTCTGCTGAAATCAATGGAGCTGCAGAAGGTGCAAAACAGGGCAGGATTTGGACCTGAGTGTTTAGGGAGGTTATGGACACATGCCAGCTACTGCCAGCACAATGTGAACCTTCTGTTATATCAAACATATCTGCCCTGGAGGAATCTCTATGAAGGGTGGCTATAGCTGCTCAGTGTTCATTCAAAACTGGGCTTCCTAGTTCACCTCAATCCTGAGATGGAGACCCTCCACTTGCAGACTGAGTGTTCACTCAAACTGGTATACCTCCATGTGGCTTCCCCAGAGTGGATCACAACCTAATGGCACTGCTAGGACTGCAGTGTAGAGCAATTTTGGATCTTGATGCAAGCCAGCTTGCTGATTGGGAGCAGGAACTGCAGCCTCCATAGCTGCAGCCTCAGCTCTTTGTAGGGTTGGGATTCAGACCCAAATCCCCAGTTCTCCAGAGTTTGGTGATCTTGGGATCTGGCTTTGGTCAAGTTCTATTTCTATTTCCAAGTTGCTGCTTGTACCACTCTTACCCAGTCACCAAAGTCTAGACTCAGTTGTCTCTCAGATCTGCAGCTACCGGGAGCCTGCTACACCTCGGTAAATACCAATGGAAAAAGCACCCGGTTTCATTGGGAACGATCACTTGTGTTGGATGTCAGCCGTACACAGAAAAACTCCCAGAGTCCTGATCCAACATGCTGTGGAGCTCGTGGATAGCCTGGAATGGATTTGTCAGGACCTGTCTTTATTTTGGTTGTTCTCAAATCTATGGTGAAGCTCCAAAGAAGCAGGAGGGGAATGTCTCTTTAGTGGAGATTATGCTATCTTTGTTGCTGGGTCAACAGGTATAGCAACCTGTTGTGGATTGACACTAAGAAGAGCAAGAAGTCCCTGTCAAGTTCACCTGCGATAGCAAGATTAGTGGGAAAGACACACTAAGCTATAGTAGCTGTCTCTTGATCAACCACAAGGGTGCTGGAGTCCTAATTTCTTTCCAAAGTCTGGAGTGAGAGCAGTTCTGGAGAGGCCTTTGCCCAGCTGGTAAGATGAAGAAGACTGAAACAGATGGAAGGATGGCAGAAGAGGTTGCCCCATGGTTCTTTTATTTACTAACTTGACTGCAAGACATTACATGAGATGCCATCTGAGGCACCCATCTGCATGGTTTTCTTTTCCTTCACAGTCCTGACTTAGCCTCACTCTTGTCTTCTTAACATCTCCCTTCCCTCTTTCTTTACAGCAGCTTCTTTCTGCAACATTTCCATTCATAGGTTCCAAGGTCAGAAGGGACCATGTGATCATCTAGTCTGATATCATGTACAACACAGGCCAGAGAACTTCTCCAAAATAATTCCTAGAGCAGATCTCTCAGAACAACAACCAATCTTGATTTTAAAAATGTCAGTGACAGAGAATCCACCACAACCCTTGGTAAGTTGTTCCAATGGCTAATTACGCTCTTTGTTAAAAATGTATGGCTTATTTCCAGTCTGAATGTGCCTAGCTTCAACTTTCAACCATTGGATTGTGTTATACCTTTCTCTGTGAGACTGAAGAGCCTGTTATTAAATATTTGTTCCCCATATAGGTTTTTATAGACTGTAATCAAGTTACCCCTTAACCTTTTCTTTGTTAAGCTAAATAGATTGAGCCCCTTGAGTTTATCATTATAATGCAGGTTTTCCAATCCTTTAATCATTCTCATGGCTCCTCTCTGAATCCTCTCAAATGTATCAACATCCCTCTTGAATGGACAAGACACCAGAACTGGACATCACATTCCAGCAGCAGTTGCACCAGTGCCAAATACAAATATAAAATAGCCTCTCAACTCCTACTAGAGATTTCCCTGTTTATGCACTCCCAGATAGCATTAGCCAATTTGGCAACAAGACTGCACTGGGAACTCCCGTTTAACTGATTATCCACCATGATCCCCAAAACTTTTACAGAGTCACAGCATCCCAGGATACAGTTCCCCTGTCCCACAGGTATGGCATACATTCTTTGTTTCCAGGTGTAGAGATTTACATTTAGCCATATTCAAATGCATATTTATTTGTTTGTGCCCAGTTTACCAAACCATCCAGATTGTTCTCTCTCAGTGACCTGCTCTCTTCATTATTAACCATTCCCCCAATTTTTGGGTCATTTGAAAACTTTATCAGTGAAGATTTTATGTTTTCTTCCAGGAAATAGCACAGGGTCAAGAACTGATCCCTGCAGGATTCCATTAGACACACACCTGTTTGATCATGATTCCTCATTTACAATTACATTTTGAGACCTATTAGTTAGCCAGATTTTAATCCATTTAATGTATGCCAGCATTGCCAACTAACAGGATGGAAAATAAAGTAGACCCCACTACTCCATTTTATCTGCCTCCTTCTGTGCCTTTGGTGTTTAACTTCCACTCACCCACTTCTGAATTTGGTCCTCCATCTTGTGTAGGAAATACATCCATGCTATGCCCTGAGGTATAAATAAGGGTGGGGTCTACCCTCCCCAATCTCATCATGAGCATGCTATAGTCTCTGCTGAACATGAATCGGCTAGCACGCTCAAGGCAGCCAGCCTACTAAATGAATTCGATCAGAAGGAGGTGAGAAAGTTCCTACTGAAATACCAAGTCACGTCGGAGACAGTAAATTAGATTGAAAGCGTTGATGTGCTGAAGCTGCCAATGTCCGGAGTGAGCTGTAAATATGTTTTAAGCCTCTGGATTGTTTTACTGTGATGAAAGAGCATCATTTTCTGGTTCTGCTCACACTCATTCTGAAAGGGGTGGGACTGTACTGTCTGAGAGCAAATAGGCGTAGGGAAGACACTCCAGACTAACCTGGTTGGAGCCTTCAGACCCCTAGACTCTGTTAGCATCTCCATTCAGACATGCTCTGGGATCATGGCTACTTTTAAATCTGGAGACAGTTAGAACTAAAACAGATCTTACATTGCCATGTGGAACCAGAAACAGCTACAACACCTGGATGCCTTAGACTTCTTCAGAGATAGAGGGTCAGAGTCAGACTTCAGTTACACAAGAGTAAGGTTAGTGAATTTACTCCAGATTTACCCTGAGATCTGAATCTGGTCCATCACCTCACTTTGAGGGTTACAGCTTCAATGGGAAGTTGTTAAAGGTAATGTTCTCTCCACATGACTTTCTTTCCAATACCCTTTCCCCTGCCCCTTTCCTCACTTCTATCTAAAGGTTTTAGGCAGCGGGAACCACATGATCGCAAACAGGAGTGTGCACAGGGGGGCAAGCAGGAGCACTCCCCCATTCAGTAATCACTAGGGGGCACAGAACTCCTCTGGCACCAGGGGCTGCAATGGTGATGTGTCGGGGAGGGAGAAGAGCAAGCTCCTGCTGGGCTGGGTGGGGAGAGGCAGCTTCTACCAGGCGGGGGCGGGGGGAGTGGGGAGAGGAGAAGAGCTAGCTCTTCCTGGGGGCAGGCACAAAACGTAAGTCTCCAAAAGGGTTCAAATTAAAGTTCCTGTGCACGCCCCTGATCACTAACAAAACCCAGAAACAGACAGATACTGAAAAGCACACCTTGCTAAAACCCAGAAAGGAATTCTAATGAAATATTTTCCTTAAGCGCAGTTCTCTTCACCCATCATTAGGTGCTTTTTCTTCACCAGCCAATGGCGTTTCATTTAGTAGTTTGCTGGTCTGATGTCACTATGTAAATATTATTTTCCTTTAAAAGAGGGCTAATGTCCCCTAGGGAAAGGCACAGGTATCGGTCTGTACCAAGTTACTCTTCCATGCAGGGGGAAGCTAAGACAACAAAGCTAACCTACTGAAGCTGTTTTAGCAAGCAGCTTAACAGTCACAGGATTTCACAGCTTGACTGATCTGATTCTTAAAATACTCTTCAAATTCTCATGGCCAGATTCTCCTGTCATTATCCCTGGTCAAAAACAGCTTGAATGAGGTCAAAGGGACTGGGAGTTGCTGGTGCTCAGAACCTATGGCAGAGACAGGACACTTATTAAGATACCCTGATTTAGACATACACCTGTTGAAAATGTGGTGTTAAGGGAGTTAGCCAAGGACACACAGTGAGTCAGTGGCAAGGCCAGGAAGAGAACCCAGGAGTCCTGATTCCCATTCCCCTGCCTTACCCACTGAATCATACTCCCTCCTTCATTAGGCAGTGCTTTGTGATGTATTTTTAAAAGGACTATAATCAAAGTGAAACAAGCAGGGCACTTTAGCTAACAAACCCATCATCTGCCTCTAACAGGCTTTCCGAATAAAGCGGACTCAGCGGCAGATTAAAACTGGATCCTCTTAAACGCAGGCATTCGAGGCTCCACAGCAGCAGGGGGCTCTCACATGCCGAGGAGGGTGCCAACAGCCTCTAGCAGACCCAGTTCCTGCTGCTGGCTGCAGAATCCCTCCACCTGGGGCCTGGGGGCCTTCTCTCTCACTCTGGAGGGATCCCTCCATCCTCATCCCTGCCAGATTGCAGGCCCTGCCACTCTTAGACACACTCCCCCCACCTGCCTGTCAGCTACACAGCACAGCTTCTTCACTAGCTATTAGCATTTGTTAAGTGCTGACAGTCAGGGCTGGATTAGCCCATCACGGGGCCCTAGGCAAACACACACTTCTGGGCCCTTTCCTTCTAGTAGGAATGACAACAAGCAGCTGATAAATGGAAAGAAGAGGGAAAAATACACTTTGGTGATGTTCCCTCCTGTACATGCCCTGGCAGTAAATCCCCTCCTCGCCTGTTCCCTTACTGTGGCTGCAGAAGGAAGCATTTGGGTTTTTTTCCCCCAAGGCCCACTCCTTGGCTCTGTTGGGAATGGCAAAGTGGCTGTGTGAGGATGAGTTCCGCTCACTTGTCGGCTGGGGCAGATCCATGCACCAGTGGAAAGAACCTCCCTCCCATCAGTGAGTGGTATTGTGAACTGGCGCGGGGGGTTGCAGTGCTGTGCAACTCTGGCCCAGCTGCCTCTCCGTCAGGAGAGGGTGAGTGGGCAGAGACCGAGTCATGACGGCGGGGCAGTCGGACTAGATGCAAGTGGCACTGCAACCCTTGTGCCAGGTCGCAACACGACTCACTGAGGGGAATGAAGCTCTCGCTTGGTGCGTCGGTTAAAGAGAAAACAGCATTTGGGGCCCTCCCCTGCCATTTTGGGGGGCAAGAGGAGTGTCATGCACTTTGCTGCTTCTGTCTGCTGAGCTCATCCCTCCACCCTTGCATCCCTCCACCCCCACAAGCTCCCTGAGTATTCCCCTCTATTGAAGGAACTCCCTGCAACCCCCCACCCACCTTCCTGCATTCCAGAGGCTCTGTGCCCCTCATTCCCTCCTCTTGCCAGGGTCTTCCCATTCCCACCATGCTAGGGGCTCTGCGTTCCCCCCCCCACCCCACTTTTCCCATACTAGGGTCCCCCTAGAAAGGATTCTGTGTGCCCCTAGGGGCTATGCCCACTACCCCAGGCTCCCCCCATTTCCCCAATTATTTTTTTTGTCTGGGGGATGAATCATTCAGGGTATCAGCATGTTAACATTTACTAGGAAGATGAGCAGAGATGAGCTAGGGATTGTGTTATGCTGGTGCCAGCAGCCAGTTGGTTGATTTATAGACAATTGCACAGGTGCTTGAAGCTGTGGCTGTGCTAAACAGCTGGAAGGGACTCCCTGTGTCTCCCACGTTCCCCGTTCAGTTTTCTGATTTACCCCCAAATCAACAGGATTTTGGTCATAGAGGCCTGGGAAATTCCCTGAAGATCTGAAATGTGCTGTTCCAAAGTCACTGTGTTAGAGAGAGTGAAGCCATCTAGTTGAGTGTAAGGCCCTCACCAGCTTGGCCAGTCACAGGGGGGTGATGGCTGTTTTACTGAAGCAAGTTCACTGAAGAGTGGGTTTACTGAAGAGTGAACCCTCTGCAGGCTTCATGCCAACATACTGACAGGGGGAAGTCACCTTGCCAGCAGAGCAGGGCAGAGAGAACAAAATGATCTGCTATGATGCCACCTAATCCATGCAAAGCAGTAGACCAAGAAACCTCCTGCCCTTCTTCCTACGCTGAGCGATAGGACACAGACTGGAGGGAGACCAGAAGGGAGGAGGACGCTTGAAGTGAAGGGTGTGAGACGTTGGAGGGCTGGCATGTTTCGGTTGATCTGCGTCCCACTACGTCTTAGTTCAGCTCCGCAGAGATCACCTTTAGTCAGTGATTACATATCCATACTGCTGCAGGACCATCATGTAAGATACAATGTAAATATGCACTAACTCTTCTAGGGTTTGTTTCACCATTGAATAGGGATTTGGAAAATATTACATATGAACAGGCCAGTGGCCCACTTACTCTAGTATTTCAGCTAGTTGATCACAGGCAAGAAATTTCCCACAAATATACCTCGGAATTTCCTAAACGCATTCACTTTGATCACAGGCAGATAGTAAAATTCATGACGGGGCGACTTGGACATGCACATTCTCACATATGGGCCTGCATCAGAAGCACACATCTTTCCTGTTGCTCATTTTCAAAGCACAGAAATGTGCTTTAATAGCACTTTCCCTCATCTTTTCATTTCTCTACAGGGAAGTCATTCCCATATGTAAATACTCCTTTTTTGTGCTGCGCTATCATTAGGTTTAGTTACTCTGCAAAGTAAATAATCCTACGTTAGCCAGAATTCCTCATTACAGTCTATGCTATTAATAAAACCAATGGTGATACTTAAAAATATACTGTAAGAACTTCTGAACATTCAAAATGTACCTAGATTTCATTCATTTCACCTGCCTTCCAGTAGTTTCTAAATATCAAATAGCTTTGAGCATTTGATATTGGAAACACTGCCATTCATAGAAATTGCAGCAGTGTGCACAACATATTTGTGTTTTTAAGAAACTCAGGTGCTTTTCCTTTTTTAATATAATGACTTTTTATTTTGAAAGTTGAGCCAAGCCCCTCTATGGCTGATATCGACAAATCCTAGAAATGATAGGAAAGTGGGCAGGCTTAATACACTTCATGTGTAATTTGCTACGGCATCTTGTGTAACAAATGGAAAATAAATACAGTAACTAGGTAGCTGTGGAATAGCATCTGTGAGGGAGGAAAGGTGACATTTGGCAAAATCTACTCATTCAACACAGGTAAAGCTGGGGCTTCTGCCTCTTTGACTTTTCACATTTTCTTACAGACCTGAAATGCTCTGTTTGTGCTTTATCTAAACCATGTTCCTTTGCAAAGTCCTGAGGGGAATTGCTACTCTACTTCTGCATAACTCTTTGCCTTCTGATCTTTGAAATGGTCCTCCCAAACCTAGCCCTTAGAGACATCCTCCCTGCTACAGTAAGTTAGAGGCATCCCAGCTTTTATTTAAATCATCATGTCAATTACCGAATGGAAGTTTCCAGTTTCCATCCATCAAAATGTAGTGAGGCGGAATGGAAGATGCCCACACAGTTTCCCTTTGAAGATTACAAAGACACGCAATAATAATTATAACACAGCCCAGGTTTACATGGCACAGAAATCATTGCACCTACATGTGCACACATTTGTGCTCATTTTAAATGTCATGGGGGAGAAATCCTTGGCACAGCAGCCCACAGGAACGTGCTCATATGCTGGTTTTTACACCCACCAAGTGTAAAGCTGCGCCTGTTAAGAGAGGGACCAATTCTATTGGTGTGAATCAGAAGCCGCACTAATGAAACCACTGTCTGCACTGGCACAGAACTCCTGCACGTAAGAGGAAGAGCAGACCCTCAATGTTTTTCTATATTGCTTTAAAAAACCTGAGAACTAACAGATGTAAATTTCTGAACGTGACTGTCGAGACACAATGAATCAGACAGCGAACGGCCCCTCGATAGCCTACAATCACCAGCAATGGGTTGTGCCCAACTGTGCACTTACTGGGCCTCGTCTTCTGCACAGCGCACAGGTGAGTCTGTTCGTTGCACTAGCGTTACGCCGGTGCAGGAAAGTGAACAATCAGGCCCATCATATGCACAAACACACACAGCAATGCTGAATAACCAAAAGAGATGCTTCAACACTAGTCACTAATCGGACAAAAGGAAACCTCACAGCACTTACCAGGGAAGAAATCGTGCAAGGACCTTCTGCTCGAACTAAAGACCTGCAAAGGAACAGAGAGACGTGGTTCAGTGGGCAAATCATTCATAGCAGCAAGCACTGGGGGGCTGGGAGATTATAGTGGATCACAAATTGAGTAAGAGTCAACAACGTGAACCAGTTGCAAAAAAGGCTAATATTGTTCTGGGTGTATTAACAGGAGTGTCATCTATAAGATACAGGTAATTGTCCCACTCTACTTGGCACAGCTGGGGTACCATGTCCACTTTTGAGCAGCACATATTAGGAAAGATATAGAGAATATGGAGGGAGTCCAGAGGAGAGCAACTAAAATGATAAAAGGTTTGGAAAACCCGACCTGTGAGGAAAGGTAGAAGAACTGGGCATGTTTAGTCTTGAGAAAAGATGACTGAGGGGAGACCTGATAACAGTCTTCAAATATGTTAAGAGCTGTTATAAAGAGAATGGTGATTGATTGTGCTCCATGTCCACTGGAGGCAGGACAAGAAATAATGGGCTTAATCTGCAGTAAGGGAGCTGTAGGGAAGAGATTAGGAAAAACTTTCTAATTCTCAGGGTAGTTAAGCTCTGGAACAGTCTTCCAAGGGAAGTTGTGAAATCTTCATCACTGAGGTTTTTAAGCACAGGTCAGACAAACACCTGTCAGGAATAGTCTAGGACAGTTAACTTAGTGCTGCCTCAGCACAGTGGACTGGACATGTTGCCCTCTCAAGGTCCCTTCCAGCCCTACATTTCTATCATTTTATGACTTGAAAGTGGGTGGCACAAGACTGTTGTTTCAATAATATTCCACCCTGACAGGTGGACCACATTCACCCCTCGACCCATCTAAACATGTTTGTAGTGCACAGTCACCAATGGTGGGGTGACTCCACTTTGGCAGAGCACTGCTGGTGAAAAGCACTAAGGGCAGGGACATATCAGAGCTGGAAGATGTCATTGCTAGCTCGACTAGAACTAGCCGCACTACCTCAGATCAAGCTAGTGCACCAAAGATATCAATATCATCATGGCACTGCAATGGGCTAGTGCGATTGTGTCTGAAACCATTTGTAAGTCCCACTGCTTGTGCCACTGCAGCCATAGTGCTATTTTTAGTGCACTAGCTCAACCAGAGCTTGCACTGATATGTCTACCCATACTGAACATGACATTGGCTGCACCAGTGCAGACAAACCTTGAGTAACATGGATTAGATACACACATGCACTCGTAGCTCCTTAGATTAATTCTACCAGAAAGGCAAGTACAGTCATTCAAGATGGCCGGAGAGAATGAGCACTGTCATTTAATTGCTAAGTACGTGCTCTGCAAAGACACTGGGATCTCTTATGATAAGCAATAGATTTTTATGGAGTTTTACAGAATTTCTATGCATGTCTTAAATAATTAAAACTGATTAAGTTCCCAGACATAGCAGAACGTGCTTAGTTTTAAATACCAATGGACTTATTTTCAGCTATGACTTCCAATTTTGCCCACTTTTGTGAATCCAACCGAGGACTTGAAGAAAAGGACAGGTCCCCATTTTGCATCCATCATGGGCTCTCAGCCAGGGGTGAAAACCTTCATGGGGTGGAGAGAGGATACAAGCAGATTCCATGGGACTGGGACTTTTATTTATGGTTAGATGAGAGGAGATCCTGACATCTTTTTCAATTTTACATGTGGTCACAGGATGGGGGAGGTTGTAAGCCATTGGCATACACCAGTCAGACAGCTGTGAGCCCAGTTGTAGGATATATGCAGCTCAATGCCAATATTTGTCTTTCCATTTTTGTAGCCTGTAGGTAAGTAGAGTCAGAATCTAGCAAGACATGCAGCCGCAAAACCTCCAGCTTCACCCATTACTCACACAAGGAGTTCCACTGACTTCACCTGGACTTCAGTGTGTGTGTGGTCTGCAGTAGTGGGTCCTATGCTTAGAAGCAAGAACGTTGCTGAAAACAATGTTGTCCTTTGTTCGCCTACCAAGTCACATGACTCAGGATTCCGAGATGCCAGTCCCAACCTACAGTGGGTGCCATTTGCTCATTGTTTCTCCTGTGACTGCTGGTGAGTTGGCTAACATCTAGTGCATTATTGGAAAGACAGCTCAACCCACTCCCGTGCTATGTTTTAGGCAGTAGCAAGTTCTTCAGCTGTCTCAGGAGAAATTCTGAACCCTGAACTCCAGCCATGCAGGTAAAAAGCCTTCTAGGAGAGTGAAAATAATTTTGAAAATAAACAAACAAACCAACCAACCAGATTTGGGTGTGTAACAGGAACACTGTGGCCTCCAAAACATTTCCCCTATATATCCACTGTTTTTTTTAATATACAAGAATTGCGTCTCAGCTCTCTGAATAAATAAGACAGTGTATTTGTCATTTGCAATCTGGCACTATTTCCAAATGCTTCTGTTTTCTGCTGTGAGCAAAAAAAGTCAGTTGCTCCAAAGTGGAGAATTTTAGTTTGTTCTGAAGCTTGGAATACAAAAAAAGTGTCACTGCAAGAAAAATCAAAAGAAAGGCCCATGGGCTGAGCGATCATTTAAAAACCAGCTTCTGCTCCCTGCATGCAAGACCGGCTTCATAAACAGCCACCCAGTTATGCCTTTAGCCCCATGCTAAGACACAGGCCCTGTACCCCAGGACCTGCTGGAGATCAGTCTCAGCAGCCCCAACATTCCTTAGCAGGGGACTGGGTCAGTAAGCGCTGGCCCAGCAGTTCCATAGGGAAAAGCATCGAAGGGATGCTGATCAGAGACCCTGCCTCTGAGCACTGCGTAAAGATACGTGTCCTTTTGGGTGCCTGTCATGCCCGTTAGCTATGCTGGGGGAAATGGCTGCCACCGCAGCAAGGTGTTGGCATGCATATAGCTCTGTAACTGATTGCCTTTATGTGAATATTGTCCTTTTCCAAATTTTGGGAATCTGCTGACATTCTGTGAGCCATCCATGACAGCAAATGCTTACAAAGACACTGTGCTCCCTTGCATAGACTGCTTTTCCTCTCTCTTGTTCTATTGCTTTCCCCGCACAGGCATTTTAATTCAAGTCTCCTACTCTTCTTCTAGCACCGTGGCTAGCTTGGGCTGGTGTGATCGAGTAGGCCAGTCAATGGCCTTTTTACTACTAATTCACTGGACCTAGGGTTGCCACCTACCACTCCACCTTGTGCTGTGGAGTGGTCCTGCAGCAGCCCTGCCTCAGTTTCCCCTAACCAGGGTTTTTCTGACTCTCCCAGGATTCATGTGGCTCAGCCCTCTGGCTGGGTCACTCTGAGGGCAGGTCTACACTAGAAGCGCTGCAGCTGCACCGCTGTAGCGTGTCTGGTGAAGATTCTCTAGTCTATGCTGATGGGAGACTGCTTTCCCATCGGCATAATTACTCCACCTCCCCGAGAGGTGGAAGCTACGTTGGGGGAGAGCATCTCTGCACTTAGGTCGCTGTAACTTGCATCAGTTGGGGGGTATTTTCTTCACACCCCTGAGTGACATAAGTTAGATCGACTTACGTGGTAGTGTACTCCTGCCCTCAGAGTTCAGTCCCCTTTCAGGGTTCTCCAAGTCCAAAATACTCACCACCTTCAACAATAGTCCCAGGTTAACATAAAACAATGGTCTTCCACCCCTCCTAGGCTCAACTTGCAGTTCTTCTCCCTCTTATCAGAGTGCTGATTCTCCAGGCTATTCCCCACTCGGAGCCCACGTACAACACAAACCAAAACGGTCTTCTGCCCTCCTGGGATTCCTACTCTGCTTACAGTCTCTCTCACACTACCAGGGCTTTTCCTGGAGTCTGGTCTCTTTTCTGCCTTGGCCCATCATCCCCAATCCTACCTTACTCCAGCCTTTTTCTCCCCTGCTATCTCAGGGGATCCTGCACAAGCCCCTTCTTGCTCTCCATGGCCATTTGCTGCTGCCACTGCCCGTTTCTCTCTAGGCCTCTGGCTAAGTAAGACAGTAGACATGGCCTCCATTCTCCCATCGGGGGAAGTGACCTAAGTGTGCCAGAGGTGGGCTGGGCCCATCTCCTCTTATGAGCGGCAGCTTCCCTGCGTCAATCATCCTGATCTGTCCTGAGCACAGAGGAGGGAGGCTCCATAAAATCCAGACTTTAAGGAAACTCAGAGCATGTTGAGACAGGACATTTTGGGAGGATTTGGCAAATTCCAGGTACGGTGCAGCCCAGATGGTTCTTTCCAATAAAAGTAATATTGATACTGAGCCTCAGTGTACATTACCCATTACAGCTTCCCCGGAACACAGCAACACCATGCTGGGATGATGCAGATAGTGAAAGGAGAGCGTCAGGGGCATTCCATGGTGGGCTTCTTCAGAAGCCACATATTTTAAAGCCAGACTCTGGCATAGCTGGTACAGACACTTCCCTCAAACCCCCAGAAAAGCTCCAGCTAGTGCTAGAATGAGTCAGTCATAAACGAGAACCTGGCTTTCACCATCAATGATCCTGCTTTCACCATCTATTTTTGCTGCCTGGGGTTGATCACCACCCCACATAGTAGCTGCAGCGTGAAGGACCTGCCTCACAAGCACTCCAAGGTGATGTGAATTCATCACCATCTTACTTCCTCAACTCCAGCGGCCCCCCCTTCTACTACCACAGTGAACTGAACATGTTGGTCCTGTTCTACAGAGCCCCTATTGGGATGAGACCAGCCTTGCCCGCAGACCGCTGCTTCATTCACATCCCAATTGTATTCCAGGGACTGCCGCCCCACACAATCTTCTGCCCCAGGGCCAGCTTATTTACCTGCTAGACCAAGAAGTCCAGCTCATTTCCTTCTCCATCCTTGCTCATTCTCCAAGCAGATCCCTTCAGGTTTAGATTCCCAAGTGCTGGGGAGAGAATTCTCCACTTGCAAGAAGCTCCTCTGCCAGGCTACCAAGATCAATCTAAGCCTGCCCTGGCAGGGTTCCCTGTGTAAATCCCACCTGTGATAAACCTTCCCCAGGGAGTAGTGTCCCCTCCACAGCCACCCTTTCACCACAAGGAAGCAGGGTGAGCCAGAACACCGTTAAGACTTAACTGTTGTGTGGCTGGGTGCCATGGTGACAGAGACCTTAGTGCAGCAGGTCATTGCTTCCCAAGGCAGGCTGGGTATGGTCTCAGCCTGGCACCGGGTGGATAAAATGACATACAACTGATGTTTCCAGTTGGAAGAAGTCCCCTGACATTGCCAGGAAAATCTCAGACCAGGTCTTGAGAAGAATATCAGAGTTTTATGTGGCACTGATAGAATCAGACCCAGAATAGCATGCAGCATCCAGGGTCATTATGAGCCCTATGCAAGAGTGCTGAAGAACCAGCTTGAGTACAGAGGGACATCCAGCTCTCCCCTGAAATTCATCTTCCAGGTGGACCTTTCAAACCTCTCATTCATTCCTCCTCAGACGCTCCTGGGCTACCTATTCTACTTCCATCCTGCTCTAGTCTTCTGCAGAGGGTGTGTTCATAGATCAGAGCATGCATGTGGCAGTGACCTCTGGGTTTTCAACCAGAGGTGCAGCTCGGAAGTGTTAGCTCAATACAGTAAATCATCCTTTTAAGGAAGGATCTCAAAGCACTCAACACATACGGATTAGCTGAGCCACGCTATCTCCGATGAGACGGAAACAGTGACGTGTCCCTGTTTCACAGAGAAAGGAACTGAGGTGGACTCGGGGAGTCATTTCTCCACGATCACTCAGCGAGTCGGCAGCAGGGCTGAGAAAGAACAGAGAAAGATGCCAACTCCCAGTGCCCTGCTCTGGCGAGCATGTCCTTTCCTGCAAGAGCTCATCAGTAAAGCACACAAGGGCAGCTCTCATTCAGAAAAGATGGCTGCACTCCAGCCCCTACTCCCTAGAGTACCCATATAGCACCAACCCACAAGCACAGCTCAGGCGCCATGAATCTAGCAGCCTGGTACCCAGGCAAGGCAGCCTTAACGAGCCCAGAGAAGAAAAAAGCTGCTAACAGCTCACCGCTTTAGACGCCCCTTCTCCCTTACCTTCTCCCCACCACTTCTGCCTGCATTAGTTAACGGTGCGGGGAATTAAGCGGTATCTAAAGGAGACTGGGCAGCAGCACTGCCTCTCTGGGATCCTGCAAACCTGCCAGCCTTTCCCAAAAGTCTCACCCCAGACTGCTCGGCACACTGCCAGGGAGAGCGCATGGCAGAGGGAGAGCGCCCAGAGCTGGTTCTCCTGCCAGGTGGCAGTGTGATCACATTAGCAAAAGGAAATTGGTCCTTTTTTCCTCCCTGCCCCCCTGCCTTTTGCAAACACTGGGAGCTGTAAGATTTGTTAAGATTGATCTCAGACCAAAACGGAGGAGATAAACTCAATATAATTAACTCAGCTTCCCCCTCACCAGGCGAGGAGCTTTTAAAAAATTAAAAGAGGAAAAAATAGCTATTCATAGCCCTTCTAGTTCTTTCCCTCTAACTGTGCAGGAAAACCATTCAGATACTGCATGTGGAGCTCTTTCTCCCATCCCTTCTTTCTCTCTGGCTGCCTTGATTAAACAGACATTAAACTTATCGGCTTCCAATGCAATTTTCAAAATGAGTATCTGAAAGGCAGGGGATGTATCTGCAAATCTCCTCCCCGCCCACCCCTTCCAATCCCCTCCCATATGCTCTCCGGATTTTGAGGAGTTGCCCGGCCAATCCAATTGAAGCAGATGTATTTCCAGAGAGAGCATTTGGGGAGCGGCTGCCAACGCTGCTTTTGTTAGCCAGTTATAAGCCCTGCAGTATGAGACTGAAAAGCTGTTTGGGGCAGAAGGAGGTTTTTCCAGAGGCACGGCATCAGGGAGAAACTAAAAATAAGCAGAGCGCCCCAAGGCATGGCCATGTTGAAGGTACAGCATGAAGATGCCAAGGGTGGTGGCCACATACCCCCTCCTCAGGCTCATGTGACCCCACCTCGTTTGGTGTGGAAACCCATGCTGTGGGTAAAGTACAGGGTTAGAAGATGCTGCACAATCCATGTCTACATGTATACTGCATGTGGCCCACCAGGGAAGTGCTGACTCAGCCATAGAGAGCACACACGAATTTCTGGAGATGGCTCAAGTATGTGACAGTTTAGGGGAGCGATGATTGAAAACATGGCCTCTGATAGCTAGGTCAGTGGCCTGACTGTAACCCAGGCTGGTAGAGGCCAAAAGCAGTAACCTGCTGAATGTTCTGTGACTGCTGGAGACCAGATGCCTCCATCACAAGTGGTAACTTTCCTTGCTGGCAATCTTGCCAGAGAACTCAGAGGGAGCAATGGAGGCTGGATTCCTCTGGCCCCTAGAGATAGCTGTACTCTGGGAAAGGATTGAGGCATACCAGTAGGAGGCAGTGTGGGGGACATTTCCACTGCTGGTACCTGTTACATGGATGGAGAGGGAACTTGCACATGTCAAGTTGGCACCTTTCACTGGCAACAAATTCACTTCATTTTCAGGAGGAAATTTTTTTTTTAAATCAGCAGTTCATAAATATTGGCAGGGGCCATTATCGTTGTATGTGCCACTTTTCTTTCAGTACTGAAATTCTTTAATTTGACCTTCAGAATGTCAATAGATAGCTAGGCCCTTATTTTTAGGTTAAAAACACTGAAAGATATTTAGCCCTTCTCCCTATGATGAATCCAGAGCAGAAAGAGATCAGTCATCTGCTAAATACAACTCTAAGTGAGAGATCAGCCAAATCCAGCCAGAGCACAATGGGACTGGATCACCCGTTGACATGCTATAGGCATCAGGCAGACAGCTGGGGCCAGGGCCATGACCCTGCTCCCTCAGCTCCAAGAACACAGGCCTCTGCCACTTGAGCTAAAGGAGATCTCCCTCAGCAAGCTGATGTAATAGATCCCTCATTCTATTCACGGGCCAGATACTAGAAAGCAACAGTCAGTCAGAACTGAGGCATTGCAGCCACCCACCCAATCAAGTACACAGCACCCTGTGTACCTCAAAATAGCACCCATGAACCCCCTATATTCACCACTGTGATATGATTACAATATGTTGTACAAAGTGTGCCTTGTGAGGTATCATTTGAGAAGTCATGATCTGTTGAACATCACTGTCCCGTAATTATGTGTGTTACCATTGTACATGAAGTTATGAAGTTTTGCTATGTGGGTGTTTCTGAAATGTGTGTTGATTCTGGAAGACACCCACAGCTGGCTGTTCGGCAGCAACAAAGGAGCAATTAACACCCCCAAGACAGATTTACATTAAGACTAGCCGGCCATGTGTTCATGGCCCATTAAGGAGAATCCACTTTCCCAGTGGCCCTCTCCCAAAGCACGTAGACAACGGAAGCCCAGTGTCTCAGCAGGGCATGTAGAACGTGTGACCCCTGACTCCATGTCTGAGGCAGTATCTTTCCATGCACATGGATTGGGGAGAGTATGACATCAGCCACTTTCCACTCTCCTCCCACACCTACTTTGAAGGCAACAAGAATGTTTGAAAGGAAAAAACTTTGAACTGGGGAGATTGGTCCCAGGCTGGGCAGGGAATTTAGCTTATGTATTAAGAACTGTGAACTGCTGTGCACCTAGTGGGGTGAGAAAAACTGCTTGATTCAAATGTTGCTTAGGCTAATAAGGTTTAGAATTTAGACTGTGATTTTATTTCTTAGGTAACGATCTCTGACCTTTATGCCTACCACTTATCACTTAAAATCTATCTTTCTGTAGTTAATAAATGTATTTTAATGTTTTATCCTTACCAGTGAATTTGTCTAAAGTGCTTGGGAAATCTGCTCAGATTACAAAGGCTGTTGCATGTCCATTATTCTTTGACAAAGTGTTGAACTAATTAATGAATCTGCATCATTCAAGGGATGATCTTGAGCAGTGTAAGACAGTACACTTCTGGGGTGCAAGGCTGGGGGGAATTTGCTGGTGTCTCCCTATGTGTGGTTCATAAGTCACTCAGAAAGCATTTGTGAAACTTAGCTGGGTGTGTCCCTGTACCGTGATGGCTGAATGATAACAGCACCTGGAAGGGTTGGCTGCTTGTCTCTACCACAGTATTGGAGAGACATCCCAGACTGGAGAGTTAAGGGGGCACAGCGGTCCTACGGTTCCAGGTTGTACCTTAGGTGTCCATCACAACCCTTCACTGCCATCTGCCAAATCCATTCAAGCGTGCTCCATAATACTGACTGCAAAATCCAGTGCACAGTGCCCCAATGGGCAGCCACCAAACCTGGCCCAGGGCACCCCATCAAATCCACTGAACAAATTATGTTTTTTCTGTGTCCAACCTGTTTGCTCCAATAACCCAGCATTCACCAAGCTTCCATTTGTTACCATCTTCCAGACATATAGTAATGGTTCCCCATCCAGAGGCCTGGACAGGTCTGTATGCCTGGCAGGAAGTTAGGAGTTTGTTAGAGAACAAGATAAAAGATTTGTCATGAGAACCCGTTCTGGGAAAAACACAGGGCTGCCCATTAACAGCTCCTCCTCCAATACATTCTTAGCTCATATAACACTCTATGCAAATGTATGCAAAAGAGCCACAACGACGTGTCTGGGAAACTATAAATAGCAGTGAAAAACCTTCCCATAAATATAGGGAAAGGAGGAATTTACAGCACTTTCTTTGGAGATTTCTCCAGGTGTTCCCTATTAAGCTATCATGTTAGTTTGCATAAGTATTCCTCAGACAATAAAGTATTCTCTGTGACTGGGTATTGGCTCTGTAAATAGGAGCAGGAATAGGTACTGTGTATTCAAACGACTGGCTGTAAAGATGATAGACTGGGTCGTTACGTCACCAGTTCTTTGAGACTGTTACTGTAAATCAGTCACAGTGAGCAACAGGTTCTGTTTGCTTTGTCCCATCGCAGCTTGGGAAGCAATTCCATGCAGCGGTAGAAGAGGATAAAGAAGGATGGCTCCCCCAACCAACAGCACCAACAGGGTCAGACTGTCAGCAAGAGGGGAACGAAGGGACTGGGATACAAGGAACTGCCATACATGGATTCAAACATGCACAGGTTTAAAGAACAATCCAAGTAGCAGCTCAAAGGGGACTTTAAAAAAGTGATACTGTAACACGATTGCAATCCACTGAGAGGAAGAATGATGTTGAGGAACTGGACTGGGATGCGGGAAATCTGCCACAGATCCTGTGTGTGACCTTGGGAAAGTCAGTTAAGGTCTCTGTGCCTTGATTTCTCCATGTGTAAAATGGGGATAATACTTCTGGTCTATTTGGATTGTAATCTCTTGAGAACAATGAGTGCCTCTTACCAAAGGTGTGAGGACAATATCTAACAGGATAGGGCCCGATCATCTCCTTTGGGACCCCTAAGTTCTACTGGAATAACCTTCAGAGCTGGGTGGAGAACAGCAGCTCTGTTTCACAGAGGATTTCTATATTTCAAAATGGGGTTTTGTTCCAAATGGGAACAAATGGGAACAAAACCCAACAATTTGGAAAGTCTCTTTAAAAGTGAATGAAGGCCCAGCTCCAAAGCCATTCACAGGGTGGGCTGCTGAAGGACCTGGACAGGAAACGAAGCTGGTTTCTGGCCAACACTAGCCTGGGTTCTATATTGGTTCCTTCTGACCTTAGAGTCTATGAGCACTTTATCGGAGTCTATCTCCACAAAATATTTCAGTTTGAACAAACTCAGAGGAAAAAATGTTCCCATCACTGCCAGCCAAAGAGGCCCCATGTAGGGGATCTCAGCTGAGCACTTGCACTCCCACTCCCCAGGGATCTGAGAATGTTGCTTTGGCAGCATCATACCCAGCCACAGAGAGAGCAAGAGACCAGTGAGCCAGGAAGCTTTTATCCTTCTTGTCCATCTTCTCCCTGCTCTTTTCCTCCCTCTACACAGGGACGAGAGGCAACTTGAACCCAACCAGGCAGTTCTATCTTCTGCTCTTGCCCTTGATGTCCACAGTCTCCAGTCACATGAGGGAAGAGTGATACCTGTCAATCTGCCAACATAGGGCAGCTCTGTGGCATCACAGTCAAAGGCCATGGTTTTGGTGAGCCTTTTAGTGCTCATTAAATTATTTGCTGAACAGCGAGACATGTCCCTGGTTTGTGACAGAAATAGTTTTCTTCTGCCCTTCCATTTCATTACCACACTGCCAACCCTTCTTCACTTTGCCTTACCAGACCAACCCTGCCTGACAACCACCTCTGGACACTGCAAAGCAATGCAGCGCTATAGAGTCCTGCAGATCCCTCGAGAACTGTGCAACTGCTGCTTTCCCTGTGCAAGATACAGAAATCATCCTGGGTCTTTGCATATCTGCCTAGACAGAAGGATCCAAAAAACCAAGGAACAGTCCTGCTGCTTCTCCCCCTTCCCTGTAGTGAGAAAGAACACTCATCACGTATTTCCAATTCAAACTTTCTGTCCTGATCACCAGAAAAAATACACTAAAATGTAGCAGATTTCAATCAGAAGAGCTGCTGTGGTCACTGTACCCAATTATTATAAATGAAACATGTTATATCTCACATGCTGTTTCTTTTCATGTTTAACGTGTCCTTCATGACTGGCTCCTGCTACTGAAACGCAGGCATCAGAGTCCCAAGTCTGTGAAACCCACTACCAGTCCCCAGGGATTTCCAAGTCTCAGGGAAATGTGGAGGCGACAGCTAAGGAGTTCTTAGCTTACAAAAGACCAGACTAGACACAGAGAATGAATTTCATTCACACCTCCTTATTCCATTATTTTGCAGTGCCCAAATAAGCTGAACTGAATACCAGGGGTTAATACTCTGACCACAGAACATGCAAAGCTAGTTTATTAGATGTTTACTGCTGGCTCTTTCTACAGAGCAGGCTTGACAGGGAGGACAGTAAATCGGTGTATCATCTGCATAACAAGGGGAATGATAGAGGGCTGAGATTATTAACCAATAAAACCAGGGAACACCACACAGACAAGAATTGAGCATCATACATAAAGACAGAACATTAGCTCCTTGCAGCACAGTCCAGCAGTCTCTGCTCCCAGCCCCAACCCAGCCCCAGCTCTGTAATGGGGGATGGGATAAGAAACCCCACAGTACTAGCTGGCAGCGCTGGCTTATGGCACAGTGTGTGACAAAAGGGCAGTTGCTCTGTGTTGTAGCCTCGCTCATTGTCAATGGTTTCAAGTGGACAGCTGACATGCTGACACTGCAAATGGGGAAGGATTGAAGTTGTCACAGAATTGCTGCTGAGAGTGCTCTCAAGACAACAGGAGAAGAGATTTCATCTCCAAGTTGGAGAGTTAATGACAATACTAGAAAACTTCCACTTTGGCTCAGGCAATAGACTACACAGGCCTGCAGAGAGAAAGCCCATTTCATCATGGCTAGAGAGCCCCATATGGAAATAGTCATCTAGACACAGCTTTGAATCAGAGTTCCCATCTTAAACTCCTCGAATGGGCCAAATCTGCACACCCCAACAAATATCTAAGAATGTTTGCACATGGGTCACAATCTCCCATGTTAAGGGATATCCAGGCCTGGAATTTCAGGGTTGGACCCTGTAACAGGGCCTCACTCCCCATCCCAAGGCTTGGGGGTCACAGACCACTTCTGTCAACCCTCCCACCCCAAAGAGTTCCAGTATCAGGTGGAGGAAAATAGAACAGCCTTTGCCCACAGGGACAAATCAAACAGCACACAGGCAAGGTGGCTGTCTTCCATCTAATCCCAATGCCCACAAACTACACAGCACTCCTTCCTTCAGCCAAGGGTCCAGATGGAGAAAGCAACTAAGGCAGCTCTTACCAAGGATACAGACTCTGGGTGTCAGTAGAGGCATCTTTGAAATAAGCCAGGCAAATACTCCCCAGTTCATTTTTTCCCCTGGTTCAGGAGGCTCCTGAGTTTGGAGGAGACCGGAGAATAGCTCCTGTTCCTACTCAGGAATGCTTTTCCTCCCAGAAGCCTCTGTTTCTTTTTTACGGCCTTTCCTCACTTAGGAGGCACAGCTGTATTCTCCGCTTCCCAGCAGCCTAACAAGCCAGCTCCTCTCTCCAAGTCTGGCCGCTGAGGCAGTGTTTAGAGCTAGCTTCCTCCTTGTGCCCAACTAAGTGGTTTAAACCCTTCCTGATTCACAGAGGGAAAGGACACATGCACCCCTTCAGACTGCCATTTCTAACTCATAACCAGCCATCCTCTTTGAGAGCTGCTCTGTCACGAACAGCTTCCAGCAAAAGCACAATCACTCAGGAAACGCCAAGGAGATCGCCTTCCATCTCCCCTGAGTCAATATCATTTGAAATGAGCAAAACACGGTAGTTTTGCAAGCAGGAATGAGTGAAGGGTGGGATTTCAGATTAAACAGTCTTTTAAGAAAAACAATTCAGACATTTGATGAGCTCAGACACAAAACTATATGCCCCACAGTGGCAAAAAACCCTCTCTGTTTTGATTATAGTTTTTATTTAAAACGTCTTTCAAATGGAACACACTCCTGGATTCAGTACTTACAGCATTCACCGCAACAGTGAGATAGCTCCAAACTAATCCTCGCCTCCAGTACAGTCTATGTTCCCAGAGCCCGGTACTTCCACCACAACCAGCGGTTCAGAGGTCCCAGAATAACACACCATAGCTGCATGCTCAGCCACACGCTACAGTCACCAGTGGGGATCGAACTCACAACTTTCAGCTCCTCTGCATGCAAGGTTTATTAGGGAGTTTAGCCCTTTATAGGGACTGGCTATAAGAGGGGGAGATGGCAACCCACACCAAGTCAACACATTACTCCAGGCTGAAGCCTAATGAAGGAATGCTCTATTATGGGGTAGCTGCACTCGGCTGCACCAGAGAGCCCAGTAGAAGCTACCAGGGAGTCTGCTGTCCAGATGCCACGCTCTATGCGCTCTGCTTTGCAGCTGTTTTCAGTGGCCTTGGACCTGTCTTCAATACTCCACCACTGACGGTGACACGACCACATGCAGTGCTGGAAGCGGAGTGATGAGCAGTCATGCTGGGATGGGGAGGAATCAGCCACGGCCGCTGTGTTTAGGCAGGAGATGAAAGGTAGTCATGATCGGAGAGGGCTCAACAGGCCTCCAAGGTCCTTCTTGGACCCTGGTGGATTGTAGCTGTCACCAGAAACATTACCACTGCCCCAGTCAAGTGAAGAGCCTCATGCTTCAACACCACCAGACTGCTGAGTCCCGGCAGGTGGTACCCTGGATGTTCTGGTGCCCAGCTGAACAGAACCTGTTGGGACAGGCTAGGCCTGCCCATTAAAAAGGAGAAGTTGGTACTGGCTTTCCTCTCTGGCACCACAAGGCATTTCCCCCAGTCGGCAGCATTTCCTGGGATCCAAAAGGATCTGAGTTTAGGGCCAAATTCAAACAGGACATTAACTGCACCTCAGGGAGCCAGCGCTGTATACCTTACAGTGCGCCCATGGGGTTATACGAGCACCAAGTGGCTGTAAGATGGTGTTGGATAAACTAGCCCTCCTGCTTTGCTTATTATACCTCCTTGCTGGATGCTTTCCCTACCGCAGCCCTTCCACCTCCTCAGCACGTACTTCACACCTGCTGCCTCTCACTGCCACCCACACTCCAAGGCGTAGCTTCCCTTTCCATATCTGCCATCCCTGCACTGGGTCCTTTGGCATGCACAGCTCGAGCTGGCATGTGCGGTGGCATCTGCTCATATGCGGGCGGGTGAGAAGATTTCAGTAGCTCTCACACACCACTTGGTGATCAGACCCACATGCCACTCCTTGCTCTGCTTTACCAGGACTTCCTACATCTTTAGCATTTCAACCGGTGCCCAATTAGCCCTGAACTTTCTCCTCCCCCTTTTCCGATTGTGTGATTTCTTTCCAGGGGTCTTCACACAGACACCTGTTTTGTTTTTTTGGTGCTGTAGATTTTGCAGCAGCAAGAACCAGCTAGTTAAGCTTTCTGAAGCCACAGAACTTATTCTGCATAGTCCAGCTGTGCCCTCTAACACTCCCAGCTATTCCACAGACCTTTCCATTCAGGTCTGACCAACACTCTGCTGCTTGACTTCTGGTCCTGACCAATAGCATTTCACCATTCCAGATCTGAGCAGGGCCACCACTCTGCCAATGTCCTTCAGTCCTAACCATCCAGGATCCATCCAGCTCAGCTATACTTAAGATTGTGATTCATTTGCTACATTACAACTTGGGATAGTGGCTAAGAAGCATTCAGTGTCCCAAAGTATTGTAAACGTCTAGATCTTACTTTCAGTTCAGCTCCAATGAACTTTAATTTTCTGGTCCCTAGCCTTAATCTGCTTCTGCCACTTACCCCTTCACCTCCTGGGTACATGAAGACTATGAACATTCAGAGAACGCTATATTTATTAGTGAAACGCCTCTATATTCTAATGGGCACTGACCACGTTTGGTATCCCCAGACGACCACGTTTGGAAAGCACAGCTCTGGCATATCCTTCCCATGTCTGAAGAGTTAACAAGCTGGTATGCTGCATTTATAAAGGTGCCGTGTCAGTTCAGGAATATGTCTTTGTTCTTCTCATGCTAGATTTAGAAAATTCTAGTGAATTAAAGACAAAGGGGGTGGGAAACAAGCTTTGTCTGAAGATGGAGGAACAAAGGGAGAGAAGCAAGAAGAACATAGAGTCTTTTTACATATTTTTAACGAAGAAAAGAAAACCTTGCAAACCATCTCCCAGCCTGTAGGCCCCTGTGTTGCCTGAAGTTAAATTGGCCTTGCAGAGAGAGGCAGATTTTACAAACTCACCTCTGGACATGGAACAGTTGCTGCTTGATGTTTCTATGGCTACTGGAGCAGATCCCTGCCATCACTTCAGGACTCTGGTGGGTGTTGGCTGTAAGGGGAGGGGAAAGGTGCTTTATGTTTTCCTGTTGTGTTTATTTGCTTGCACTTTAAGGCCATAAAAAGCAATTACGCTGCACTCTTTCACAGAGGTCAGAGGGAGTTTTATGACGTCTTCTAAGAATGTGAAGCGCTCAGGATTTGTGGTCATCAGCCGCATTCAGCGCATGAGTCAGAGAAAGGAACTGCACTGATACCAGGCTCTAGCGGCCAAATCCAGCCCTGGTGTTAAGATGGTGTAACTCCAGTGAAGTCAGTGGTGCTACCCATTCTAATACCTTAGCTGAATTTGGCTTGTGAAGAACTTTGCATTTCCTTCAGTGTCCTCTTTAGGCTATGTCTATACCACGAGCTATGGGTCTGACTCCCCTGCCTGTGCACACACACTTGTGCTAGTTCTCTCATGAGAAATAAATAGCAGCATGGCCGCAGAAGCTTTAGTTGAGGCAGCAGAGTACAGGTGAGATGTGCCAGGTACAAACACACCTGAAACCAGTGGGGATGTGCTTGGCATGGTTCAGCCACTACTGCAGCAACACTATTAGGCTGGGTCTACATTGATGGCAGCAAATTCGCCGCCATCAGATCGATTGCTCTGGATCAACTGAGTGGTCTGTGTAGATGCGCTCAGTCGATCCAGCAAGCGACGCAGGAAAACCACCCCGGTAAGCGGTGTAGTGCTGTGTCGAAGGGAAGGCTGTTCCCTTCGACGCAGCGCAGTGTGGACACCGCGCGGAGGAGATGCTGCAAAGTCGACGGGAGATACGCAAGTGATTTACGTCACTTGCGTATCTCCTGTCGACTGCCGCCGAATCGCAAAGGTAAGTGTAGACTGGGTCTTATTTATACTCCGCTAGCTTGATGAGAGCCAGCACCAGTATGTGTACATGAGAGGGGAATAATGTGTAGACAAAGCCACCCTCTAAAGCCAACCAGCTCCAAAGCTCCAGGGTACTCAAGAGATTGGTAATGGCACATATGGAACAGTGGAGCCCATTCTAGGTCAACTGCTCAAATCTGGCCCTTTTGAGCAGTGACTAGCAGTCATTACCATCTGATGGCTCTTTGCTGTGCTGTATGAAAGGAGTTGGTGGTCTCAGGCCAGGACCCTCTCAACATCACAATAGCCACCACCAGGGTTAGCTGCGGTTGGCACTCTCATGGGCAGCCGGCACGGTGAGGACAAAGACTGAATGGGCGCTCTATCGTGAGGAACAGGTGGCATCCATAAGGGTGTTCTGCTATGTAATGGGGCAGCAGAAGCTTGTATGACAAGGATGAATGAGCTGAGGGACGTGGTCAGTATTCTGCCTGGGACAAGGCACTTGGGGAAGCACAACAAAGCCCTATTGATAGAGAGGGGCGCAGAGGTTCTCAAAGCTGCTAAAGGGCCTTGGATGCCACATTCCTAAATGTTTAGAGCCAGACTGTGGCTGACTTCATGCACATTTAGGAGGGGGTGTGGGGGAGAGAGTGAGATCTTTCCCCTGCATAGGGCCCAGCCATAGGAGCAGTCCCAGTGCGCTGCTACGTGCAGGTGTTGCTCTCTCATAGAACCCCATGGGCA
Source organism: Mesoclemmys tuberculata (assembly GCA_007922155.1). NCBI lineage: Eukaryota > Metazoa > Chordata > Testudines > Chelidae > Mesoclemmys > Mesoclemmys tuberculata. Next base: position 7,918,792 of record ML675621.1, read on the forward strand.
CAAACACCTCCGGAAGGGGAGGAGAGGAGGTAAGGGCTAGCCCTGCCATCCCCACTCCCTCCTAAGGGGTAGTGCAGCAAGCATGTTTCTCCAGTTGCCTTTTACAAGGTATTTTTCCTCTCTGGGGTTCAAAGCCTTCCAGAGTTCTCCAGGGCATGCAAAGGCTCAGGCAGGCGGGCCTCAGGAGACATCTCTGCAGGGGCACCTGGCACCTCTCGTGCAATCTAGCTGCCCCTTCTCCCTCGTTTCCAAGTGCCTCACAGGCATCTGCTCTGGGGGTTGCACTCACACCAAGCACCGCAGCTGCCTTAGGCTGTGACTACACTACAAGCAATACGGTAGCTCAGATATGGCACTGCAAGTATGCGACCATAGCACTGTAGTGTGGACACTTCCTGCATTGATGGAAGCGGTTTCTCTGAGAGGTGACAGAATTCTTCCATCGACCTAACCACGTCTGCACTGGGGGTTAGAGTCGACCTAACTACAACACTCAGGATGCAACATTCTCCAAAGCTCTGAGTAAGATAGCTAAGTCAATCTCATTTTTAAGTGTAGATTTATCAGCACATGCAATATGGACTTAAGTCTCTCCTTTCTGGAGCATTTGGCCCATGTGACTAATGGTCTGGGCCTGCCTGGCAGATAAGTGCCTCTCATAAAGCTCTTGTAGAGCGGGGCAAAATTTTTCAGCTGAACCCTTTTTTCCCAGCAAAAAAATGCAGATTTGGTAACAACAAAACTTTTTGCGAGTCTGTCTCAGTTTCACTGAACGGCTTTGGTGGTAAACAGCCCTAAACAATATCCAAAAAATATCTAAATGTTTCATTTTGACATTTTTTAAATGAAACGTGACTTTTTTTTATTTTAAATTACTTTTCATTTCAACACTTCCTTTAGTATTCTTTTTTTTAAACCACGCAGCAATGCTTACAAGTTTGCTCAACACTTTGAAAAAAGTTCAATTTTGGTTAGACTTTACGTGATATTTTTTCCTGATTGGAGAATTGCCAGCAAGCTGCAAAATCCATTATTCCTCCAGCTCTCCTCTCCGCAAAGACAATGAATCTATGCTCCAGCCAGAGAAGGGCTCCCACCATAAGTTTTGGATGCAGATCCAAAGTTCAGGGGTTAGAGATCCAGAGGTAGGACTCCTATCGATCACCCTATTACAAGCAGGTTGGAGTGCTGGTTTCCTGCTGATTCCCCCAAACATTCCTGACTTGCTTGTGTTGGTGAGCTATAATACCCAAGAGCACAAGTGAAAGAGACAATAAGAAGAAAAATATCAACCCTGATTATTGAGCAGATGGCACAAGGAGCGAGATTCTCTTGTCTCTCTCAACATGCACGCACACACTTATTCCTATTCTGGGCGTAATTATTTGCTTCCCACCCTTCCTTTTCAGGCCCTGTCTGTTCGCTTCTCTCCACACTCCAGCTGTAATGTCCAAGCCAGCAGCAGAGGAATACGTGACAAGGGCTGCGAATGAGGGAGCCCATAGTTTCAAGGAGAGATATACCACCACTTACTGCCAGAAGACAGAGCATAGGAAACACTGCAGACTTCACAAACAACATTCTGCCAAAGCACCTTATGCCTAATCTGCAGCCTCTTCTGCTGTTCCAGGCCTGGGCAGACCATCACGGTGCCCATGCACTCAGAACTCCCCTATTCCAGTGAAACACTGTAACACATTACATTCATACAGTGCCGTCCACCTAGTTAAGCCTCATAGTACCCCGATGCAGAGAAAGAGAGAGATTGAGGCCCACGTCTGCAGAAGGAGCCTCTAATTCTGGGTGCCTTAGTGCTCTGTCTGAGACACGTGGACCCAGATATTCAGCAGGGCTTAGCACCCCCAACTCCTCCAGCAGCCAATGGTAGCTGAGGAGGCCCAGCCCCTCTGAGAAGTCAGGCTCAAAAGGATTCAGGTTCTGCCAAAAACGAAGGCACCACAAGGAGTGCGCTGTTTTGAAAATGTAGCTCTAAATGACCTATCTAAAGGGAGTTCACAGCTGAACCTGGACTCGGACCCTGGCTTCCAAGCTCCCACTCTCTAGTTCCAGACAGAAAGAATAGGTTAAGCTGCCTCTCTTTCGGGCTCTTCCCCCATCTCAACAAGTACACCTCAATCCTTCCCTGCTGTCACCAGCACTGTTCCTGTTCCCTTGCAATGCTGCCATTTGCACCTCGATCCTGAACTTAGTCCAGGGCCTCAGAGAGGCAGACACGCACAGCCCTGGCTAGAGCGCATTTAAACAATATTATTGCTCTGACTTACATTCCCCAAAGCGAGGGCATTCAGAATGAAGGCTGGTGAAACTTTGCACTGTACCATGTTCCCAGACACACTGGCTGTGCTTTAGTACCTGGCACACAATGCTGGGAGCTGAGGATTCAGCTCTGAAGAATCTTTCCTTCTTGTGAATTTAAAGTCAGACTCTGCACATTAGCTTTTTATTGTGTAATATATGCAGCACAAAAACAACATTATCAGGAGATACCCCAAAGCCATTAACACATCTGGATGCAAATGACTGTTAGAACACCCTGCACGATCCTGTGCATACATGATAGATTTACTGTCACATCTTGTGCAATGAGGAGGGAGAAAAGACAAGAAAAAAACCCAAACCAAATGTTTAATGGAAAAAACAGGGTGACTCAAGAGGTTTGGTTAAAAAGGGAGGCCCAGAATAAACATTGGAGAAGTCGAATCTGTACCGTCTTTGCTTACACCTTCCCAGCGAACAGCATGTTTGAACTTGGGACCCTCTGACCCAAATGAGCCCTGCAAAGCCACAGCAGCAGCCTGAGTCAGCAGCTTCTGCAGTAAACCAGAGACAGGGAGCATTTCTCTTCTTCACCAGCACGAAGGCCAAGAAGACTAAAAGATGTAGTACTTTCAATAAAGGATCAGATCCTCTCTAGGTGTTCATCTCAACTGAAGTCAACAGAGCTTCATGGATTTCCACTAGCTGGGAATCTAGCTCATAGTCTCACAGAGTTTTAATAAAGGTTGTTTAATCAGTGATGGGTGAGGACCATAAATAGTTAGGATGCTAATGGGCTAGAATCTCAGCAGATGTAAATTGGAACAGCTGTACTGGCTTCCGTGGCACTGTGCTGATTCACACTAACAGAGGATCTGCTAACTAGAGCTCTTTTTTCCTCAGAACAGAAGGGTTCCACCCTAATTCAGTCTGAAATTGGAGCCACTTCTTATCAGTGGGAGGGACAGGCTTTGGAAGGCTTTTTGGTTCACTCCGGGTTGATAAGCACCCTAGAACACTGAAGCTTCTGTAGGAGATTTATCCAAATCTCTTGGTTTTCCATAATAGTGTGTGTTTTTCTGAGATAGATGCTCTAGCTCGAACCGAAATTATGGCCTTGATGCAGAGATCAGTGGGTGAGGGTCTCTGGCTGTGATGTGCATGACAAGATGATCACAGCAGTCCTTTCTGGTTAAAATCTGCGACCTCAGTCATCCCACATATCTGGATGTCAATTTGACCAGTGCTACTGCATTTCTCTAATGTGGATGAGCCAAAAGCCTGGATTCAGATCCCTTCAAACCTTGTGACAGTTCAGGGGTGAGATTTCACCCCTGAAGGGAATAAAGGGTCTGTAAAAGCCCAGGAGAGGAGTCCTTCAGTGCAGGAACTGAGGGAGACAGCCATAAGGGTGCTTTCTGAGGACCCCTTTGCAAATTCTGGCCTAGAAGGCATGCCAGAAGCAGGGCTGGGGTCAGTGAGGAGGGGCAGTGTTGGGACAGGGTCACAGCAAGCAAAGTCTTAGAAGCATCTTGCCTCTTAGAGGGAAAGCACAGAATCCCATCTAAGGTTTAGATCCAGGTAAGTGAGGCCTATCTCTCATTTTTAGTGTGCAGATGCCCATGTGTTTGGTAGAAAACACATACTCCTGAGATCATTCAAACTTTGACTAGGTACTTTCACAGTCCCTGCACCAGCAGCATTCATTAGCCTAGTAACTATAACCTGTATGGGAGCAAGCCATTGTCATCCTTGGAATTCATCTTAATTACAGGTCCCAGTTTCTCTTTGTGAAGTGAACACAACAGCTGGGGTAAAAAGAACAAACAAACAAAGGGGAAGAATAAAATGAAACAGCCCTTTAAACATCATCTCATGCTTAAAAGGAAGGGGGGGAGGAGGGAGAAATAATAATCCCAAACCAGGCAAAGCCTCATTACGATTGAAAATCCTCTCCTTCTCTGCTCTCACCTCACTATTCATTTCAATATCACAAGTGGCACACTCCCTTTCTTCTCACTGAAACTTCCCATCTTAAAGAGACAGGTGTTCTCTACACTCCAACACAGACAGGGACACAAGATTATCAGCCAGCAAGGAATGCTGAACAAAAGCCAGTGCTTCAAGCATGGTTTTCTGCCTTTGAAGGCAGGATTTGTGCTGTAATACTTAAAACCCTTATCATCTTGTCAGAAATACGTTTTTTTATTATTATTATTATTATTATTCCCTTTTTCTTTTCTCTTTTGGGTTGAAGATCCTTTAGACCGTCAAATTACATCAAGATGAGCAGAGGAAGCAGAAAATAAAGCATTAAAAAAAGGTTAGGTAAGTTATTTTCATCTTAACGAATGCGTAAAAGGGTTGACAAGTCCTTATTTTACTCTTACAGGATAATCTGTAGGTACCAAGCTGATATGGGATAAAAAAGAGAAGAAAAAAACACAAGAAATTAAATTAAAACCCAGGTCTCTGCATAAATATAAATAATTTGCAAATTGTCTGACTGCTAATTCATCAGAAATTGTATAGAAGCCACATGGATGTAAGGACTGCCATCCCATGGTTATATATGACTTGTGTGTAGGAGAGGTTTGGTGTCCAGGGAAGGAGATTCCAGTTACAACTGGTTGGGAATTTTTTGACAAATTGCTGATTCATCAAAACTGAAACTACTTGCAAAACAGTAACTGAAATTTCTTGACTCAAAAAACTATCAAAGAACACACTTTCAAAACTGTCAAAACCTTTTATTTCGACATTTTACAATGAAAATTTCGTTTTCCGGATCCCAACAACTTTGTGTTTAGAAATTTAAGCTAAATTAGACTGAAAAAAGGTCAAAATCAAAATGAAACATTTCAAAACTATCTCAGTGAAATATCTGATTGATCCAAAATGAATAAAATTGGTTTTTCAGTTTGTGAATATTTTTGAGATTTTGACTTTTTATCCGAAATCGAGATGTGAAAAAATGTCAAACTTTCAAAAATATTTGCAGGATTGGAAAACTGTGTTCTGTCCAGCTATAATCACAATCCTCTTGCCTCCACATGTAGTGCCCAAATCAATACTCCAGTCCTAGCGCTGTCATTTCTGGTCTCAGAATTCAGTAGGGTGGATTGATTTAAATCAAGGTGATTTAAATAATTTATTTAAATCATGATTTAAATCACCAAGAAAATCATTGATTTAAATCAAGTTTCCCACTGATATTTCTTCACATATTTCTTAAACAATGGTGCAAATCTGCTCACAAAACGTGTTCATTTACAACTCAATACAGCATTTTACAACATCTAGGAGGGTATTCTTTGTGTAATTTTTTAGGTAACCTGATTTGTATTAATTTAGGAAATAGTACATAATACTCATTACCTGTGTCAAGCTGCAGATGCAGCAGCAGTACATTAGGAATGGTAAGAACTAAATCACACATGCAAACACAATAGTACTTATATTTTATTAAACTAAATCTTAAATGTTACATAAATGTTTCACATTTCCAATTGCAGCAGTCTCCTGAGTTGCCGGCTGACAGCTGTCCTTAAACTCTTTTTTTTTTTAATTTTCAAATGTTATTAATTCTAACAGACAAGTCATCACAACACTAAATGTAAGCTGTCCTTAAAACTTCTACAACTAGCTCTCATCTTCCCCACTCCCACTATCATTTTTATTCATAGACTGGAACAGAAATACGAGTTTTCTTGCTTTTTCAACTCCCAGTTGATTTCTTAGCTGTGAGTAAATAATACCAAACAATGAAAATATTCTCTCTGTGCATGCAAAGGAAGCTAGTGCTGTGAAAAGTTGGCTTAGCAACTGAAGGAACTCTATTTCAAGGTGCCTGGCTAACGATTTCCACCAATTCAGGGGAGTGACATTGTTCAAAACATCATCAGTAAACTTGTACTGTTTAAATGGTTCCGCTCCAGCCCTGAAATTTATTATGACTGGCATAATTGAGGAGTGATGTTGAGATGCCCCTGCCATGCCAGCATCATCGTCTTCAGAAGTTAGGCATCTACCTTTATATCTGGGGTCGAGAATGTTCACAAGAAAATGAGGTGGAGTTAGTGCTTGATCCATTCACTTCTTTATTGCCTGCAGTTTAACTTTCTTGTGAGTATTTCTTTCTTCAATGTCTCCTGAAGTGCCTTCCAAATTTCAACAACACCAGCAAGGCAGCAAAAATTTCTCTAAAGTTTGTTTAAGACTATGGATATAGGCGTCAGTATACTAAGGATATCCTCAGCATTCCTTTTTAATCCAATGTTAAATACTTTAGATGAGATACTTCCATCTATTTTATCACAGTTTTCTTCACAAAGTTTTATGAGAATAGGCCAGTTCTTAATAAATTGTTCAAAACAATCAACCACTGAAGTCCATCGTCCATCTTGAGGGAGAATTAGTTCCGATCCTCCTGCTTTCTTCAGTGAAGTTGATGCAAAATGGTTGTTACAGAAGTATTTTGCGACTTTAACATTTTCTTTTATTCCTGGAGAAGGTGTACTTAAGTCTGGCTAAAAATGCATTAAATGGGCACGGCAGTCATATGTTATTAAGGAGCGTCCTTCCGTTTCTTCTTCTTCTTCTAAGTATCTTCTCATCTTTGCCACATTTGCAGCATTGAGTGAATAATACCAAACGATGAAAATATTCTCTCTCTGCCTTTAAGATAGCATCTTAACTAACTCCTCTTCCTTGCTTGGCCCAGCTCCACAACCACATAAGCACAGAACAACAACAATCCTGTCCAGCCTGTGTCTTTCTTTGCACGTTACTTTAGTCTGCTGAGAAACAGCAACTGAAAGCCCAGAACTTTCAAGAAGCAAGAGCGGGTAGTTTAGGCTGGACCCACTAGAGCCATTAATTCATTTTCATGAGACTGTAAGTGTAGGGTTAACATGTTTGTGATGAGATTTAACTGTTACTGTTATTTTTGAAATGAGAGAGAAATTTAGTATTTTACTGATTTTTTTTAAGATAAAAGAAATCTGCTTTAAATTTTAAAAATCAGATTTTTTAATTTTTTTTTTAAATCATTGATTTTTATCCACCCTGGAATTCAGGATCCTTTCCTTCCCCTATTCCCCCCAATGTGACCTAAATAGCAGGTAATCCCATTATTATGAGTTCCATATCCAATTACAGTTATCTTAAACAAAAGCAGATCCCATTTAACAAAGGGCAGAAAACGGAGAGCCAATCACTAACTTGAAAGACAGGTGCATTTATTTGTACCTATAGGAACACTACGAAAAGCTGTGGTGTACAGGCACAAAGCAAGCAGTAAAGTATGGAAATATTACTCACAGCACAGTATAACCACATCTCTCCCCTCCCCTCCACAATTTAACAGGCTGCCTCTTGCTGTTATCTCAGTCTGCTAATGCACAGCTCCGGCTTGGATCATGGAAGGGTGTGTATCTGTTATCGTAAATCCCTCTTATTACAACCACCTTTGTTTTAAGGCACATTTGAGGGGTTGTCTCACGCACAACACAGAGCTGTGGAGGGACTTTTTTCATGAATAGGTCCACAGTAACAAAATGCATTTCCACATTTCCATGCTGGTGTTCCAGATATATTAGGGTAGGCCTAGATTCTTGCTTCTCTTCCTGTTTCAGTGTTCACATGAATCCTGAGATGCATTTAATATAATATTGAACTTCTTGCCAATTCCACAGCCTATAGGCAATGAGAGTGGCATGTAGATGATCCTCATAAAGCCTCATTAGCATGTTGATTGCCTTGACCACCTTTTGGAAGTGGTGGTTTCATGTCTATACACATGGAGAAAGTCCCTTTCACTGGACAACGCTACCTAATGTAACTTATAGAACACTAAACAGTCAACCCAATAGAGCAGAAAGAGTCTGTATCTTGCCAAGAGGTCCATCCTCCTTGGCAAAAACAGCTAGAAGATTTCTCCAAACCGGTTTGAATATCTGGTATTTCCTGCTTCTGGATGGGTTGGAAATGCCACGATCCCTTAATTCAACACTGCTTCTTCTATTCAGATCCAGAGGCGCATAAAGTGGGGATGGGGAAATTATCTAAAGGAGCATTTGTGTTATTTTTTATTTAAGTTTGAGGTGCACGTTCAGGTTGATTGTCATTTTCATCATTAATAGATTTTAAGGGCAGAAGAGACCATCAGATCATCTAGTCTGGCCTCCTGCACAACACATGAGAAGATAACCAGGACCCCAGAGACAGGCCTACAGTGGAACAAGTGAGCAGGAGAGGAAAATTCTGTTAGCAACTGGGAGCTTTCAGTTCAGTGTTTTACCTACTGACCCCAATCCTGCCCTGGGACAGGACACATTACCTTTCTCCTGGGGCACGAGGGTAACTCGCTCTCCCAGCTGGAACCCAACCAACGCATTTGCTTCTATAGTTAGAACAACCTTGATGCTAATAGGGGAAGAGGCTGAATAGCTTGATAAAAATAGCTGCCATAATGTAATTAAATGTAACGTTCTTGTAGACAGAAAATGCTAACGAAACCCACTCCTGTAGAATTTAACTTCAAAAAGGGGAACTACACAAAAATGAGGAGGCTAGTTAAATGGAAATTAAAAGAAATAGTCACAATGGTGAAATGACTGCAAACCGCATGGCAAGTATTTAAAAACATCATACTAGGGGCTCAAACTAAATGTCTACCTCAAGTAAAAAAAACAAACATAAAACCAGAAAAACAGTAAGAGGACCAAAAAATGTCACCATGGGCAAAAAGGCATCCTTTAAAACCTGGAAGTCAAATCCTAGTGAGGAAATAGAAAGGAGCATAAACTCTGGCAAGTCAAGTATAAAAATATAATTATGCAGGCCAAGAAAGAATTTGAAGAGCAACTAGAAAACGATTTCTTTGCATAGATCTTCACTGCAGAGGATGTTAAGGAGATCCCTACACCCAACCCATTCTTTTTGGGTGACACCTGTAAGGAACTGTCCCAGATTGTCATTAGAGGAGGTTTTGGAACAAATTGATAAATGAAAAAAAATTGCCAGGACTAGATGGTGTTCACCCAAGAGTTCTGAAGGAACTCAGATATGAAATTGCATAACTACTAGCTGTGGTATGTAACTTATCTCTGAAATCAGCCTCTGTACCAGATCACTGGAGGATAGCTAACGTAATGCTGATTTTTTTTAAAAAGCTCGAGAAGCAATCCTGGCAATACAGGCTGATGAACCTAACTCAGCACCAGACAAATTGGTTGAAACTATAGTAAAGAACAGAATTATCAGAGACACAGATTAACACAATATGTTGGATAAGAGTCAACTTGGAGAAGATTCAACACAGCTTTTGTAAAGAGAAATCATGCCTCACTGATCTATTTGAATTATATGAGGGTATCAACAAGCATGTGGACAAGAGTGATCCAGTCGATATAAGGTATTTGGACTTTCAGAAAGCCTTTGACAAGGTCCTTCACCAAAGGCTCTTAATCAAACTAAGTAGTAATGGGATAAGAAGGAAGGTCCTCTAATGGTTAACCTGAACTGGTTAAAAGATAGGAAACAAAGGGTAGGATTAAGTGGTCAGTTTTCACAGTGGAGAAAGGTAAATGAGGAGGACTCCAATGATCTGTCCTGGGACCGGTGCTGTCCAATCTGATCATAAATGACCTGGAAAAGGGGGTGAAACAGTAAGATGGCAAAAATCTATAAATGATACAAAATTATTCACGACAGTTAAGTCCAAAGCTGACTGCAAAGAGTTACAAAGGGATCTCACTAACCTGGGTAACTGGGCAACAAAACGACAGATGAAATTCAGTGTTGATAAGTATAAAGTAATGCACACTGGAAAGCATAATCCCAACTACACACACAAAATGATGGGATCTAAATTAGCTTTTACCACTCAAGAAAGAGATCTTGCAATCATTGTGGATAGTTCTCTGAAAACATCTGCTCAATGTGCAGCAGCAGTCAAAAAATCTATCACAAGTTAGGAGCCATTAGGAAAGGGACAGATAATAAGAAGAAAATACCATAATGCCACTATATAAATCCATTGTACGCCCACAGCTTGAATACTGCATGCAGTTCTCATCTCTGCATCTCAAAAACAGATAACTGAGAACTGGAAAAAGTATAGAGAAGGGCAATGAAAATGATTAGGGGTATGGAACAGCTTCCGTAGAAGGAGAAATTAAAAAGACTTGGACGGTTCAGCTTAGAAAAGAGATGACTGAAGGGAGCTATGACAGACGTCTGTAAAATCATGAATGGTTTGAAGAAAGGAACTAGGGAAGTGTTATTTACTCCTTGTCATAGCACGAAAACTAGGGGTCTCCCAAGGAAATTAATAGGCAGCAGGTTTTAAACAAACAAAAGAAGGTACTTCTTCCCACAATCCACAGTCAATGTGTGGAACTTGTTGCCAGGGGATGTTGTGAAGGCCAAAAGTAAAACTGGGTTCAAAAAAGAATTAGATAAATTGGTGGAGGATAGGTCCATGAAAAGCTATTTGCCAGAATCTCTAGGTACATAACCCCAAGCTATGGGGGTCCCCAAACCTCTGATTGCCAGAAGCTGGGAGTGGACAACAGGAGTTGGATCACTCAAAATTGCCCTGTTCTGTTCATACCCTCAGAAGCATCTGGCACTGTGCACTGTCAGAAAACAGGGTAATTGGCTAGATGAACCTTTGGTCTGACAAATATGACCATTCTTATGGAAGAAGAACAAAACAATTCAGGCTTTGGGTATGTCTACACTTCAGTCAGAGGTGCGACAGCAGCAGGTGTAGACACACCCAAGGTAGCTTTGATCTTGCTAGTTCCAATAACAACAGCAGTGAACATAGGTGCTGGAAACAAGGGTGCAAGGATAATGCCACACCCCCTGTCTTGAAGTGGTTTCCATTATATACAGGTTTACAGTTGGGTCTAATGGATCTCAGCACCCCCACTATACAAACTGTTCCAGTGCCTCTGGCAGGGAAGCCGTGGCAAGATGGGCTATACAAGTCCTTGCTGCCCTGGATCATTCGAATAGCTCTGGTCATGTCTGGTCAATCTGATATGTCAACAGGAATCTCAAATCAGACACAGCAGACATTTCTGGGCAGAATTCCTGGGAGGGGACCATGCCTCCACAACACAGAGAGATCGGGGAGCACTGACTCACTCTCCTTCCAACCCTGCCACCCCAGTCAATCACTGGTGGAAAACTGTAGCTTCCTGGTTTCACCTCCAGCATCGCTCAAGAGGGTTAAAATTTGGTAGAAAGGGAAAATATTGAATAGTTTTCCTGTGGTAACACTGAGGAAATTAGACCTTGGCATTCGATCAATGAACAGTAAACAAACCCAGCTCCCACCTTCGCCCCTTCCCTGAACTTCTCAAGGTGAGTCCTAGCCATTGTCTTATTTCTACGCAATTAGCCAGCGCCACTGCAGCTGGGATTTATTAGCGAGAGAGCAGAGACTAACTGGATGATTGTTTAATGCAGACATTTATTTGCTTGGGTATTGTAGGTCCAAAAGGATATTTCACCAGCTAAGTACTAGCTTCAGGCAAGGGGACAGCCCCCAGCATGGGACAGAGGGGCTCTAGGGGCTATGTAGACAGCCCCCTTGTCACTAGGGGGAAGCAGGAGCTCTGGGCATTCAAGGTATGAAGAGTGCCTCTTCTCCCACGCATACAATAGCTGGAGCACTCGAGGTCAGAGGAATGGAGATGATCTTGTCCCAGGAAGGGTGCCTGGGGCCTAGAAGAGCTGCGCTAGTCCCCAATCAAGGAGTGAGCGACAGGGACTAGTGTGCAGTTCAAAGGCACAAAGCCAGCCTCACTCAGCATGGGACAGAGCGAGCCATGGAGATTGAACGGAGCATCCTCTTGACAGGGAGCAGTGAGCACCCAGGGGTAGGGGCCCCACCAGCCAGCGTCCCTGCCTGTTGCATTTGATGAGGGAGTAATTAAACTCCCCCGTTGGTCCCATGTCTCTCCGGGGGCGTGCCTGCCGAGTGGGCCTCTCGCTGCATGTCGCTGCAGCAGGACTGTCGGCTATGATTGATGGTGCTGTCCGGCAGGAAATAAATTCCGAGGCTCTTGTATGAGGTGAATTGCGGGGTGTATCCATCTTAAAAATACTTAATGACTGTGCCACCATGGGCAGACTGGCAGCAGATAGATCTCCACAGCCAGTGCACCCTTTGTTGCTACTTGCAAGGTTCTCGCAGCTTCTTATGGGTTTTATTTACGTTTGCCATGCCCTGGCAGTGTCTATTATTGCCCCCACCTGCCTCCCAAAGGAGCCTCTTTCTCTTTACCTCTAGGGCTTGTGTTTGCTTTTCCCTTCCTGCTCCTCACTTCCTCAGAAATGGCAGTGTGCCCTAGTGGGTAGTATGCTGGACTGGGACTCGGAACAGCTATTCCTAGCACTGCCATTAGCCTGCTGGGTGACCTTGGCAAGCCACTTCACCTCCTGGTGCCTCAGTTTCCCCATCTGTAAAATGGGGATAATGATTCTACCCTCCTATGCACAGTGCTTTGAGATCTACTGACGAAAAGCACCACAGAAGAGCTAGGTAGTGTTAAACTATTTACGACCACCTCCATTATTTTAGAAGTGCAGACCCAAAAGGTTCAGAGATTTTGTTCAGATATAATCATACTCCATAATCTCCAGTGTCACCTGCTAAGAAGCTCAACACATTTTACAAGCATTAAGCCTCACTCCCCTTGTGTGAGCTGGGCTATGTGTTATCCCTATTGTACAAAGAGGGGAACTGAGGGACAGATGTTCCCTTCTCAAAATCACACCACAGCTCCAGGGCAGAGCAGGGACTAGAACTCAGATTTCCTTATCTTTCCATCTGTGTTTTAACCACTGGCTCGGGCTCTGTTTTCACCTATATACAACCAGATGTTCAAATGCTTATCTCAGAACACTTGGGTCTATAAACCGGGCTGGAGCCTCTTTACCCAGAAACTTCTGGTGTTAGCTGCTTCCACCCATGCCAGGAGTAACACGGGAACAGCCTTGCTCGTGGTATTTTAGTATTTCTATTTCATGTTCTACCTGGACCAAGAAAGCATAGATGTGCACAAAGACAGTAAACTCTTCTGAAGTCCAAAAACAGTTTCTGTTCATGTTTTGGGCAGGGGTTCAGATTTCAACCAGTTTGTCCACACCCTAGCTTTGGCATCAGATCAGTTCCAGGCTCAGGCAGAGCCAGGCTACAGGGCTCTGAGGATCATTATTATTGTTATTATTTGTACTGTGGTAGAGCTGAGGCCCTCCAATCTGTACCGCACTGTTCAAGGTGCTGTACAAACACAGGACAAAAGACAGTCTCTGCCCCAAGAAGCTTACAATCCAAGTTCATACAGTAACCTCAAGATGGGTTTCTTCATTGTGCCAAAGTATTTTTGCTTCTCCCCTATAATCTATGCCCTTCCCCCGCAATAGACTGCACACAGAGCTGATTGTTATCATTAACGAACACTACCAGAGTTTCATTCCACCACCATTGCGACCAAAACCCACAATACAAATTGTTTGGCTGAGAGTTGTCTGAGGAAAAGAAAATCACACTGCATGTTACCTGCCATAAGAGGATCGGGGGGACTGTTAATTCTCTAAATCCATCAACAGAAGTTGGTCCAATAAGAGATATTACCTCACCCACCTTGTCTCTCTTAATTTCCTGATCACAGGTGGGTAGGTTTGGAAGAGTTAAATTTTGATTGATAAATGTTGGTAAACATCAAATTCACTGTACGGGCACAAACTGATGAGAAAATATTTCCATCCATAATAATCAAAATGTACAGCCTGGCAAAGTATGACAAATGCTGCTTGAAAACTTATTAGAGCTTGATTTAAGGACATTTACTTTGTGTGTTTTGACATGTGATGTTGATAAATTGTATTTTAACAGTTATAAAGCTTTAATTTTCTGAATATCAATGTCTACTGTCATTAAATAATTATTGTCTGATCCCCCTCTTGTTTGTCCCCCCATAATTTCCCAGAACTGTGAAAATTTAAATCAATAAAAATAACATCAAAATGCTTAAACTCCATAATTTTGCACAACGGGGAAAGTTTAAATCGATAAAAATTGAAAAAGGGCTTAAAAATAAACATTGATATTATCCACTGGAAAACTACAAATCGAATTCTGCCAAGCCTAGAGTTGGGAACTAGGGGACTGGGGGCAAAGGAGTTTCCCATAGGGTGTATACAATTTAAGCATTCTGGATAGGAGTGGGGAGAGTGGTACAGTGTTTTCAACATAAAATCAAACTCCATGGGTGGGTCCCTTTGCCTTATCACCATGCTCTAGTGCTGCCACGGTGTGGGGTTTACAGAGGCCAGATGGAAGAGGAGGAGAGATCCATGTCAGGCAAGATCTCAGTGGTGGTTAAGATCCATGTGACAAGACGACCTGTGGGGTAGAAGCACCAGCTGTGACCGCCTCCTGCCAGCCAGCTCCAGAGCAGACCGTTTAGGGGCCGAGCATTCTGGCCTCAGACTGGCTCCCGCCCTAGGAAAACCACTGAGGGCACATAGTGAGGTGACAAGGACCCCCAAGTTCCTTTTTCTCTCAAAGCATCCAGCTCATCTCCAGCTGCTCACAGAGTGGCCAGGGAAATCCTTGCCCATTCTTACTCACACCCACATATTTTTATGATGTTATGGTATCTAAAGCATTCAACTCACAGCATAGTCTTGTAAGATCTGCCAAGCGAGGGCGGTCGTTCTAGGAATGGGAGCTCTCCAAAGAATACCCACATGCTGCAGGAGGTGTGGGTGCTGGCTGAGGAGGTGCAGCATCTAATTCTGTGCCAGTGCCCAGCACGCAATACAGGTGCTGAGCAGCTGCTGTCACCATTAACACTGAAGTCCTGATTGCTTGTGGACCACAGACAACTCCCACCGCGGAGGTGCCGGTATTTCAGCAATAGGCGAAGTGATTCTTTTAGCTTGTCAAATGTTTTGACTGTTTCCAGGATGGAAGAGGCAACTGAACTATACAGTATTATTACTGAGGGAAGGAAAGGGCCATTAGAGATTCAAATCAAAGAATAAATAGCTTAAAAATTAGCTAATAGCAAGAAAGGGTAATGGGGTTGGGCTTGTCATATAGCAATAAATACATTAATTTGCAGTGCAGTAACAATCAAATAAAGGATTTTGGCTTTTGCTGATTTTTTTGTTTGTTTGTTTTCCTCCTAAAAAAAAACAAAACTCCATCAGATCTTTCTGGCTGAGCGACCTTGTCTAAATTGCTGGATGGTAACAACGCATGAAATGCCAGTGCCCTAGCTCGTAAATACCAGCATCCTCTAGGTGTGAAATGCCAACTTTCTAATGTGTATATGCCACGCATGAAATGTCACCCTCCCACAAGTGCAAAGTGCCAGTCTCCAGTAAGTGGCTGGGCTTGGAAACAGGCAAAATGCCAGTGACGGGACATGTAAAGGCTAATGCCTAATGCCATGGTCGTTTTTAAAGGTCTATAATAAAGGGAGTGTGGGTGTCAAGGTAGGATACATGGGCCTGAATCTTATCCCTCTGTTGCAAGTCCATTCCAGATGGGTTGAGGAATCCAGTTCAGAAACCTTTATTCTTGAGTGACTATGTATGTGGCGCCAACTTAGTCCATGCATCTGCTCCCTGTGTGGATTCAGTCAGATCTGCTGACATTAGCACCAAGAATCTATTTTTACTGCTTTACACTCCTGTCAGCCCTGCGGAGATAACGTACTAAGAGGAGACGCATCTCCCACAGAATTGTTTACTAGCCTCCAATAAATTGCACCTTTCAAAAGCCACTGAAAACAGCAGGGCTGTAGAAGTGTAACTGAACCTTTATCACTGGTGGTCAGAAAGGGTCAAAAAATGGTAAAACAATTTTGTTTCACAAAATTGCTTTTATGTCGCAGGGTTCAGAAAGGACCAGTATTTCTTTTTCCAAATTTTTTCATAAAATGACTCTTCCAATATTATTCATGTATGGATTTTTTCCTTTTCTCAGAAAAAGATAACGTTTGAAAATGCCTGGGGGGAAAAGGAAAATGGGAAAAAAGGAAGAAAAAAAGGAAGGGAGGAGGGTGAGAAGCAAAAAACGAAGGAAAGAAAGAAAAAGCAAAAACAGAAAATGACCAAAAAAAATTAAATTAAAACTGACAGCATTTCACAAAAGAATTCATTTGGAAGAAAAGGCCATTTCTCAATGAAAAATGTAGACCAGCTCTCTCCATGATGATACGAGCGATGGAAAAAGTCCAATCTGACTCTCGGATCCCAGGCTGAGTTTGCAGGCCTGGTAGTTAGAAAAATTGTCTCTTTACCTATAAACTGAGCCGAGTTTGATCTTGAATCACTGAGAGACCATGAACACAGAACCCCACAGAGCTGTTTTTACAGTCACTTCCAAGAAAAAGGAATTTCAGTGCTTTCTTTTTGGTTCCTAGTCCAACACCAGTTCAGCCAGGGTGTTTCCTGAGGATTGCTTTGGGTGAGTTTTTCCAAGGGCCTTGGGAGAACAAGTCCTTTTGACTTTAGCAGTTTAAGGCTGTGAGTTAGATTTTCATGGGGCATGGCTGTCTTAAGTCCCCCAGGCCTCTTTGAAAGTGCCAGCCTAAATAACTAATCTTACAACAATACAGTTTCCTTCCTAATCCTAGTGATGGCTGGGTGAGTCTGGTTATTCAATAGCAATGCTCCCCAGCACGGTCAATGAGAATGCTGTGAGCTCTCCGAGCCTAACAAGTACATCTGTCTGGAACTGGAGGTGTAATCTCTAGACTGAGGAGACAGACCGATGCTTACTCCGATTGAACTAGCACACTAAAAATAGAAGGGTAGCTGTTAATACAACCCAACCCAAGACCCAAGGCACATATTTTGGGTAGCTAGCCCCTCCTGCTGCTTGTGCTGCTACATTTAGCACATCAGCTCAATGAGCACTAGCACAGGTGTGGCTTTGCAGGATGTAAATTGCACCTCCAGCTCCAGTCCAGGCATATCTTGAGTTACTGAACAGCTTCATTCCCTATAGAAAAAAGTACTACCGTATCCTACAGTAATGGTACAAGCCACTGCAGCATACACTAGCGACAGAGCAGGGCTTCAGGCAATTATTGTTGCCCTTGTATTATACATAGGATGCTCTTATTAGTGGGATTGGGGCACTTAGTGTGCATCAAACTTGGCCAGTTGTTTTGAATTTTAAGCAGATTCAGTCGTTGGCTCTGTTAATTTGGGTACATGGTCTACCTCCCAGACAAGCCTACATCCAGTCAGTTCTTCCCTGACATATAGGACTGTTGGACAGTTAGTTCATCAGACGTACATGTGATGGATGCCATCTTGGCTGATGCCAGCGATTGAATTTAGGAGCTCCAAAGCTACAATAAGTCACTAATGTTTGAGCTAAAAAGCTGTAACAGACCCACATCTTCTCTGAATAGGGCACACACTGACCAGCCGGTTATATACAAATAACATTTACAGATTAACCAGAGTGTGTGTATGTGTATATAGCACAGGGATCACACACATGCAAAACAAATGCATATAAACATGCACCCTCTACACAAGTGGAAAAGCTGGTCAGCAATCCCTCGGAGTTCAAGGATGAACACGTTCCAATAAAATGATAATCAGGTTATTGCTGGTGGATCCATGGGTGACTAATGAGACCTATCTGGGATCCACAGACCTGGTCACAGCTGGGGCAGACATTTCCCAATGGAAGGGGAAGATGTGGATTGCTGAGTTAGGCTGCGGCCTGTTCTTTCCTCCTTTTCCATTTCTCCATTTCCTCTTGTCTCCGCTGGATCTGAAAATACTGGCATCCTTGCCATAAAGTCATTTTCCATTTTGGTTGATCGAGGGTTTGGGTTTCCCATGAATTTATGTCAATATTGCATTTCTTCATGTTGGCTTTGAGGGTGTCTTTGTAGCACATTTTTTGCCCACCTCTTGAACGTTGGCCATGGCCCAATTGTGAGAACATGACCTGCTTTGGGAGTGGACTTAGTGGAGGAGCTATGCAAATGATAAATTGCAAAGCCATGTTTCAATTTCCCTTGCACCTCTGACTGCTCACTTGCCTGCTAATCCAGCTCCCATCAGCCTTCTTCCCACATTCCAACCCCTGAGCAGCTTCCAGTAGAAGCCTTTTCTTTTCAACAACCTGCCAGAGAAATGTTTCCTTCTTCTTTCCCCCACTATGTAAATTCCCCTTTAGAATCTCACCTGCCAAAGGCCCAGGATGGGCACTGAGTCCTCAGCCAGAGGAAGCATTATACAAATCCCTACATCTCTGGAAGTGGGAGCTTCATTTCATTGATCATAGGAGATTCTCAGCTTCCCAATGGGACCTGCAACATGCACTTCTAGCCCTGGATGGTCCAGTGACTGGAATTTAAAATCATGGCTTTTTTAGGTATGGAAAAGCTATTTTAAGGCTTTGATGGCACCCTCTGAGTCCTGTACAGTTAGACTCATGGTAACTATAGTCCTTGGCTTACAAGCAGAAAAATACCAAAAAAGTCCTCAAAAATGTTTTCAATCTCAATAAAACATTCCTAAAGAAGGCTTCTTTCCCCCCCCACTCCTCCTATAATGTATGTGCCATATATAGGATACATGCTAGTGCTGGATAAAAAGCTTTATCACCACTCATGTGGGATGACCCGGATAATTCACTAGCAAGATGGCAGATGAAGTTCAGTGTTGACAAATGCACCACAAAGCAGGTTGGCAGGAATAATGTGAGTGGCTCATACACATTGTTGGATTCTAAATTAACTGTAATAACTCAGGGGGAAGAGGGCATGGGTGTCACTGTGGACAGCTCAATGAAAACTTCTGCTTAATGTGCAGCAACAGCCAAAAAAAGCAAACAAAATGATGGGCGACAAAAACGATTAGAAGCATGGAAACACCTCCATGCAAAGAGAGAGTGCGGAGATTCGGACTGTTTAATCCAGGGAGGAGATGAATAAGAAGGATGTGATAAAAGCATATAAAATAATGAATAGTATAAAGAAGGGAAATAAGGGTCTCATTTACCTTCTTTCATAATATGAGCACAAGCAGACAGTCAATGAAATGGAAAGGCAACATGTTTGGAATTGATAAAAGAAACATCTCCCCTCCACACCCAGTGCTAGATTGTGCAACCCATATTTATGTTGGGGAGCATTTACACAATTGAGTAATAAATAATAACAACATCACCTCCACGAACTAGCTCTTATAAAAAGCTTTCCATCAGTAGAAAAGGAGGGGTGGTGTCATTCTCTCTGTTTTACAGATGGGGAGACTGAGGCATAGAGCACTGAAGTGGCTTGTCCATGGTCAAACAGCAGGCCAGTGCCTGAGCCAGGATTACAACCCACCTGACTTCCAGTACTCTTGCCACACTGCCTCCCATCCTACTGATTTAAAAGCGACTACTCTTAAAAGGGACAGGTAAGTAACTCCTCATAAGGTGAATAAGGGGTTTTTAGTCCGTCCCATGGAGCATTACTGATTCATTTAGAGTTTTACTACTCTGCAAAAAGACAATGCCTATCTCTGGGCAACCAAAATGCTAGCAAATAAGCAGACCTATCAGTTACCCCAAGATCCAATAAAATCACCCAGTGACAACAATATTAACTAACCTCCCTTTCCAACACCCATCAATACCCATTTCCAACAACCCTGTCCAAAACCCATCTTCTTACAAGCCAGGTAGAAAAAGTAGGTCCTTTCAGCATACTCTGAAGGTTAAACACATGGTAGAGTGGACTATAAGGGAAAGCAAATTCCAAAATTTCTAATTATCCTGTGGAACTCACTGTAACAAGATATAACTGAAGGAAAGATTTTTAGAGGATTATGAAAAGGATCAGACATTTATCTGGATAATGAGGACATCCCAGCTGCATTCAACAGATAAAGAATTCATAAGTGATGTAAATCCTCAAAGAACCATAGAAGTGTGAGACTGGAAGTGACCTCAATAGGTCATCAAGTCCAGTTCCCTGCACTCAAGGCAGGATTCTGTAATAACTAGACCATTTCTGACAGGTGCTTGTCTAAACTGTTCTTAAAAATCTCCAAAGACAGAGATTCCACAACCTGCCTAGACAATTTGTTCCAGTGCTTAACTACCCTGACAGGAAGTTTTTCCTAACATCCAACCTAAACTGCAATTTAAGCCCATTGCTCCTTGTCCTATCCTCAGAGGTTGAAGAGAACAATTTTTCACCCTCCTCCTTGTAACAAGCTTTTATGTACTTAAAGATGTTATGTCCCCACTCAGTCTTCTCTTCTACAGAGTAAACAAACCCAATTTTTTCAATCTTCCCTCATAAGTCATGTCTTCTAGACTTTTAATCATTGTTGTTGCTCTTCCTTGGACTTTCTCTAATTTGTCCACATCTTTCCTGAAACATAGAGCCAAGAACTGGACATAATACTCCATCTAAGGCCTAATCAGCACAGAGTAGAGCGGAAGAATTACTTCTTGTTTTTTGTCACAACACTCCTGCTAATACATAGCAGAATATTTTTTTGCAGCAGTGTTACACTGTTAACTCATATTTAGCTTGTGATCAACTATAACCCCAGATCTGTTCCCACAGTACTTCTTCCTCATGCTTCATGGCATTAGACAACCACAGGCTGAATGAGGCTGGTAATAAACTTCTCCTATGGGCATCTTATTGCATAACTGTACACTTCTCGGTCCTTGCATATTCCTCAGAAGCAGCTGATACTGGACACTGCTGAAGCCAGGAGACTGATGTAGAAAGACCACTAGCCAAATCCGGGATAGCAATTTCTATCTTATATTATATATACAGACATATTAACTTCAATATATATACTAAAGGTGGAGCTGGTAGCGACTCCTATGTTTAGGTTGCCATAATAAAAGATTCTTATGATTCCTAGAATAACCCATGCAACCTTAAGTTGGCCCACTTGCACAGATGCCTTATGATCCAATCTTTAATTACATGATCACATCCTATTTTTTCTACAGAACCCCTGCCTCATTCGGTGCACATGATGGACGCACAAGAGGGTGAAATTAAGATTGCATGGGCATCTGGCATTTGAGAAATTTTGAGTGCTTGATTAAGCAAATTAAATAGTGGTCTTTTCATATAATAAATACTGTGGCAAACAGCCAGCTTCTCCCTAGTCGGTCTCGCATTTTGCCTCTCATAGTGGGCCAGGGCGTCGTTGGTTACCCCGTCTTCCCAGGGAGGGGAGTACGGACCTGGGCCCACCCGCTCCTCCGGGTCCCAGCCCAAGGGCCCTCAGTGTAGCAGCTATGTGCTGTTGGCACCTTACTTGCAGCTTCAGACTTTTCCTCTGGGCTACTTTCCCCCCTGTCTTTCTGACTTCTTGAGCCCAGTACCTTCCTCAGGACTCCACCTCTCTCCCACACACCACTGCACTCCATTCTCTTCTTCTCCACGATTCCACACACCACTGAACTCTGTTCTTCTTCACAATCTTCACACACTCCTCTGCTCACCACACACCTACTTCAACTCCCACACCGTCTCTCAGGAGTACAGGGTTTTTATAGGCACCTGGGTGGGGCCTTAATTGGTGTCAGCTGACTCTAATTACCCTGTACTGACTTTGGCTAGTCTATAGGGAATAAAGCCTGGATCATTCTAGCACTTACATACTGCCCTTCCAGAACTTTCCTACTGGCCTCTGCCCTTGCTATACCACACATCCCCTGCCCCTCCCTCCACTCCTCACAACACCACAGGGTTGGGCTACTTGGGACGTGAGGCAGTGCTGGTGCGAAAGGACATCAGCATTGCCATGTTGGCTTCCAGCCCTATGCTGCACCCCGAAGTGAAAAGGCTGTAGGGAGAGGAACCATCGGGTCACTCTGGCATTCTTCTCCTTGTTAGTGCGCATCCATTGGAGCAGGGCGTGGTCTGTCACCAGGGTAAACCTCCTTCCAAGTAAATAATATCGGAGCGTTTCCATAGCCCATTTAAGTGCCAGGCACTCTTTCTTGACCACTGCGTACTTCTGTTCTCTGGGGAGGAGTTTCCTGCTGAGATACAAGATGGGGTGCTCCTTGCCATCTATTATCTGTGCCAGGACAGAGCCTAGCCCTGTCTCTGAGGCATCTGTTTGGAGGATGAACTCTTTCTCAAAATCCAGGGCTATAAGTACTGGGTGGCTACAAAGAGCTGTCCTTAAATCCACGAATGCTTTCTCAGCCGCCTCAGTCCAGTTTACCATATCTGGACCCCGAGCCTTTATCAGGTCAGTCAAGGGCCTGCTCTAATGGCATAGTGGGGGATGAATCTCCTATAATAGCCCACGATCCCTAAGAATGCTCTGACCTGTTTCTTGCGGACTGGTCGGGGCCAAGCCTGGATGGCCTCTATCTTGTCCCAATGGGGCTTTACTAGACCTCTCCCTACCACCTAGCCCAAGTATTTGGCCTCAGCTAGCCCTATTGCACATTCAAGGGGTTTGCAGTGAAGCCAGCTTTCTGGAGCGTGTCGAGTACCTCCTCTACTTTCCCCAAGTGCATTTCCCAATCAGGGCTACGGATGACCACATCATCCAGATAGGCAGCAGCATACTTGGCGTGGGGTCTCAATAATTTGTCCATCAGTCGTTGGAATGTTGCGGGGGCCCCATGAAGTCTGAAGGGAAGGACAGTGTACTGAAAGAGACCATCAGGTGTGGAGAAGGCAGTCTTCTCCTTGGCATCCTTGGCTAGGGAGATTTGCCAATAATCCTTATCAGGTCCAAGGTGGTCACATATCGGGCTTTGCCCAACTGGTCCACTAGCTCGTCGATACATGGGATCGGGTAGGCGTCAAATTTAGATATTTCATTCAGCTTTCTGAAATCATTACAGAACCTGAGGGTGCTGTCGGGATTGGGAACTAGGACGATCGGGCTGGACCACCGGCTGTGGGACTCCTTGATAACTCCGAGTTCCAGCAACCTCCTTACGTCTGTTCTAATCTCTTCCCTTTGGCCACTGGTATCCAATATGGTTTTATCATCACGCGAGCTCCAGTGTTGGTGATGTGGTGCTGGACCACCGTCGTACGACTGGACTGCTTCGAGAACACGTCCTGGTTTTGCTGGATCATGTCAACTACTTCTGTCCTTTGCTCTGGGGTCAACTCGCGGGATATTCTCACCTCCCCTTGTGGGACGTCTGACTGGGGGGGAGCTTCTCAGGCGATCAGGTACACTTCTCGGTCTCACCAGGGTTTCAGCTGGTTCACGTGCTATAGTTGCACCCGTTTTCGGCGGTCTGGTTGCCTCACCTTGTAGATCATTTCTCTGACGGCTTCCACAACCTTGTACGGGCCTTGCCAACTGGCCAGGAGCTTGCTTTCTGTTGTTGGCACTAGCATCATTATCTGCTCTCCTGGCTGAAACCTCCGTGCCTTTGCCCGTTGGTTGTAGTAGGTCCGCTGGGGCTCCTGGGCTTTCTCCAGGTCTTCTCGCAACTGGGCCATCCGTTCCTGCATCTGGGCCACATGCTCAATAACATTTCTCCCTGAATTGAACTGTTCCTCCCAGTCCTCTTTAGCAATATCTAAAATATCCCGGGGATGGCGACCGTACAATAATTCAAAGGGGGAGAATCCAGTGGATGCCTGGGGGATCTCCCATATTGCGAACATCAAGTATGGCAGTAAGGCGTCCCAATCCTTTCCGTCCTGCGCCACTACCTTCCGTATCATACTCTTGAGGGTACGATTAAACCTCTCAACCAGGCCATCTGTTTGCGGATCATACACTGAGGTCCGCAGGGCCTGGATGCAGAGCAGGGTACATAGATCCTTCATCAGTTTGGACATAAAGGGGGGTCCCCTTGGTCTGTCAGGATTTCCTTAGGGATGCCCACTCTAGCGAAGACCTGGAGCAGTTCCTTCGCAATTGCCTTGGATGTAGGGTTTCTTAGGGGAATGGCTACGGGGTATCGGGTGGCATAGTCCACAATGACAAGCACACTTTGATGGCTGCGTGCTGATTGTTCTAGTGGCCCCACCAGATCCATGGAGATTCTTTCAAAGGGTACTTTAATAATGGGCAGGGGCACTAATGGGGCTCGCAAATGAGGCCAGGGGCTGTGCAATTAGCATTCTGGGCAGGAGAGGCAGTATTGCTGGACCTCCACCCATATTCCTGGTCAGTAGGACCTTGTCAGAATTCGGTCCAGAGTCTTATCTGCTCCTAGGTGTCCCCCAAATAAATTACTAAGGGCCAGCTCTAGAACTGCCTTTATGTGCTTCCGTGGCACCAAGAGTTGCTCTACTTCCTCCCCCGCGTATTGGGGTCACATGGTACAGCAGGTCCCGTTTCAGTATGTAGTAGGGCCCTGGGCCCTTAGTCTTTCCCTCCATGGGAACGCCATCAATCTCTGCTACCTCCTTTCTCACATTTGTGTATACCGGGTCCATGGCCTGGTCCTGCCCAAAATTTCCTCTTAGGGGACCTAGCTGGCCTACCTCTAGGGGCCCAACCTCATTTTCATCTCTGGGGTCATTCCTCCTAGTGCTGGGTTCTGCCCCTGGGTCTTCACTAGTTTGAGGGGTCTCCTGGCCTCCCAAACGGGTTCGCCTACCAACCAGGGTAGCTTTCTGGTTCCCAGCCAGTATCCGAGTGCCTAGCCTTTTATCTGCCCTCCTTTCCCACCGGGATTTCCGGGATCTTCTGGGGGGTGAGAACAGTTCTTGGGTGAATTTGGCAAAAACAGGGGAAGGGCAGGTTGCCTGTGCCTCGGTCTTCACCTGTGGTTTGCTGCCCAGCCCGAGCTCCATGGGTGGGAGTAGGTTCTTGAACTCTGGAAAATCCCTACCAATCAAGACTGGTTATGGGAGCCTTGGGACCACCCCTGCCATCACCCAGGTGGTATTCCCCTGGATCTCGATTTGTACTGGGATTGAGAGGTAGAGATTTACATTCCCGTGTACACAGGTTACCCCTGTGCGTTTGGCCCGGGTCAGCTGGTCTCACCCTACCAGTTTCCCAGAGACCAGCGTCACTGCACTCCCCAAATCTACTAGGGCCATGGTGTCGATGCCGTTCATTTTTACTGGCCTTGTATATCCATGGAGGGCTGTTACAACCCCTACCAAACTAAGGAGACCATAGCACCCCCTGTGACCTCCCAGGCTGCACTGCATGGGCTCCTCCCGGTTGGAGCACTGGGCTGCTATGTGACCCAATTCCCCACATTCATAACACCGGTACTTTAGGCTAGCTGCTTCCCTCTGCCTTGGGCTGCTTGGTCGGGCCCCCCCAGCCCTCACCCCCTGAGTTCCCAGGTCCCTTCCTGTCCTCGTGCTGTTCCTTAGCTACTTGGTGCTCAGTTCCCGTACCCTTGGGTCTCCCAGTAGTCCAGGACCAGGGGGGCCAGCTTCTGGGCCTACCCTGTCTTTTCCTGGGGTGTCAGAGACAGGTTACAGGCTGCCAGCTGTCTTTTGACCAGGGCAACCAGCTCGTTGTAGGTAGAAGGGTCATTCTGGCCAACCCAGGCTCGGAGGTCTGAAGGTAGCCCTCTCGTGTATCGGTCCATCACCAGGAGCTCCAGCATCTTCTCCCTGCTGAGGACCTCAGGGCGCAGCCACTTCCAGGTCAGGTGATTAGGTCAAACAACCGTGACTGTGGTGTTTTATCCTTACTGTATCACCATTCATGGAATCTCTGGGCTCGTACTGCTACCGTCACTCCAGACCTGGCCAGGATTTCAGCCTTCAGCTGGGGGTAGTCTTCAGCAGCTTCCGTTGCCATATCATAATAGGTCTTCTGGGCTCTCCTCTTAGGAAAGGGGTGAGGATGCTGGCCCATTGACCTTGGGGCCAGGCTTCCCACATGGCTGTTCTTTCAAAGGCCAGGAGGTATGCTTCTATATTATCATCTGGCATCATCTTCTGCAGGCAGTTGCTGGCCCGGATGGTCTGCGCCTCGTCTTGGCTGCGACCTCATTCTATCAGGGCTTTCGATTGGCCTACCGCCTCCTGAAGGAGGGCCTAGTCCTGGGCAGCTTGGCTCATCAGCAGATGATTGGTCTCTTGCTGCAATTGTGCAGCCTCCGGCCGGGCAGCAGCCTGGACCCGGGTAGCTTCCTGCTGGGCAGTCGTGGCTTGTTTCAAGGCCTTTACAACATCCTCCATCTTGGGAGTGGGGTGGGCTAAAATCACCCTGGTTTAAGCCCACTGTGCGAATCCCACTGCTCACACCACGTGTGGCAAATGGCCGGCTTCTCCCTAGTGGGTGCGTCTTTTGCTTCTCATAGTGGGTCAGGGTGTCGCCGGTTACCCCGTCTTCCCAGGGAGGGGGGTAGGGACCCGGGCCCGCCCACCCCTTCAGGTCGCAGCCCAGGGGCCCTCTGAGTAGCAGCTAAGTGCTGCTGCCACCTTACTTGCAGCTGCAGACTTTTTCCCTAGGCTACTTTTCCCCCTCTGTCTTTCTGGCTTCTTGAGCCCAGTACCTCCTGCAGGACTTCACCTCTCCCCACACACCACTGCACTCCGTTCTGTTCTTCTCCATGATTCCACACACCACTGAACTCTGTTCTTCTTCACAATCTCCACACACTCCTCTGCTCACCACACACCTACTTCAACTCCCACATCGTCTCTCAGGAGTACAGGGTTTTTATAGGCACCTGGGTGGGGCCTTAATTGGTGTCAGTTGACTCTAATTACCCTGTACTGACTCTGGCTAGTCTATAGGGAATAAAGCCTGGATCATTCTAGCACTTACATTCTGCCCTTCCAGAACTTTCCTACTGCCCTCTGCCCTTTCTATACCACAATACACACATAGAAACAGAACCAATTTCTCATTTGGCCCCCTTTATCCTACTCTGGCAGTGTAAAGGAACCTTAAAATGAATATAAATGTAATTTGCACCCACTTTAAGTCCTCTCTGTACTGCCAGAATAGTATCAAGGGCCTTACTATAAATGGGAATTTAGTCCACAGTGTTTATGGATATACACCATACATAGAGAGAGATACATACACATGCCCATATATGTTTATAAATACACACACACTACATACACATATAATCTCTATCCTTCCAAGTCTTCTCCTCTTCTTTACTTTTAATAATATCAAGAGGGGAAATAAAACAAGGGCAACTTCAGCCATAAACTGTGAACTGCTTTTTGCCCAGTCCCATGGAATGTGCAGAGATGGATGATGGATGAGCCTGTATCAGAAGCCTCCCAGAGCTGTACTCCACTCCAGGCCACCTCAGCTGCTTCCTTGCTTCTCGCCCCACCAGCCTGCATCAGCACTTCCCAGTCCCTCAGAGGATGCTCTTGCTGAGCTAGTTAACCAGGCTGTTTCCAGCTCTCTGGCAAATGCAAGTTATTAGCATTGGAAGCAGTTTGGAGTTGTAGTTTTCACGCCTGACCCCTCTCCCCCCTCCACTATGGTGTGGGGGAAGAACTCAGCAGGAAGTGGTTTTAATGCATTTTAATTGAGTCTCCATGTTCGTTTAGTTTTGGGCTTCTCCCAGGACACACACATTGCTTCATAAATGCATTTAACCCTGAACCTGGAGTGACTGCTTTCTGCTGGGGGCTGGAGGAGAAGCTGGCCCATCCTAAGCTTTCTCACACTTTTCCATCCCATAGGAAATGCTGTCCTGGAACAGACCAATAGTCCCCTCTAGTCAGACATCCTGTCTCCTTTAAAGATGCTTTAGAGGAAGGTATAAAAGCCCAATAATTAACATGCCAGCTGCGGAAATTTCTTCCTTCCTGGCTGGCTGGCCATCAGATTCCTGATGCGTGAGGATTGATAGCCCAAATGCAGTGGCTGGAGTGCTGTGGGACACCATCCTTTTTACTGATACAGTAATTGCTATCATGCCACGATTCACAGGCAAGATTTAAGGCACTTCTGCTGCTAGGCCCTACAAGCCCAGCAGATCCAAATAAACCTCTGCCAACTTCCTTCAGAATGCCACACTCCTCCCAGGTACCTCAATTGATTGATTGATACCCTGCCTCAATCCTTACCAACCAACCTTCCAGCTACCATGCGACCTACCGCCTCTGCTGAAGCACAACATCTCTTCCCACCGGCATAACTGCAGGTGACCTGAGCTGAGGGGAGTTCGGTCTTATGTTCACTCACATCTTTTCTTTGATGGCTCTACCAAGAGTTGCATAAGAATGGCCATACAGGGTCAGACCAACAGTCCATCTAGCCCAGTGTCCTTGCCATGACAATGGCCAGTGCCAGATGCTTCAGACAGAATGAACGGAACAGGCAATCACTGAGTGATCCACTCCCTGTCATCCAGGACCAGCTTTCAGCAGTCAGAGGCTAAGGAACATGAGGAGCATGAGGTTGCATATCTGACCATCATGAACAATCATTGATAGATCTATCGTACATGGCGTTAACTAATTCTCTTTTGAATACTTTTGGCCTTCACAACAACCCCTGACAAAGAGCTCAACAGGTTGACTGTGTGTTATAGAAGAAGTAATTCTTCTGTTTGTTTTAAACCTGCTGTTAATCTCATTGGGTGATCCCTGATTCGTGTCTTACCTGAAGGGTTAAATAACACTTCCTTATTAACTTTCTTCTCACAATTAATGATTTTACAAACCTCTATCATATCCTCCCTCAGTCATCTCCTTGCTAAGATGAAAAGTCTCAGGTTCTTTAATCTCTCCTCATATGGAAGCTGTTCCATACCCCCAATCATTTTTCTTGACCTTCTCTGTATTTTTTCCAATTCTAATATATCTTTTTTAAGACGGGGCCACCAGAAGAGCACACAGTAGACAACGTGTGGATGTAGCATGGATTTATATACAGGTATTATAATATTTTCTGTTTTATTATCTATCCGTTTCCCAATGGTTTCAAACACTCTGTTAGCATTTTTGATCACTGCTGCACACTGAGCAGATGTTTTTCAGAGAATGATGCATGGTGACTCCAAGATCTCTTTCTTGAGTGGTGACAGCTAATTTAGACTCCAGCATTTTGTATGTATAGTTGGGATTATGTTTTCCAATGTGGATTACTTCACATTTATTGACATTGAAAGTAATTTGCTATTTTGTTGCCCAGTCACCCACTATTTTCAGATCCCTTTATAACTCTCTGCAATCAGCTTTGGACTTAACTATCTTGAATAATTTTGTAGAGTCTGAAAACTTTGCCCCCTCATTTTTACCCCTTTTTCCAGATCATTTATGATTATGTTGAACAACAGAGGTCCAATACAGATCTTTGGGGGACCCCACTATTTACCTCTTTTCTTTGTGAAAATCATTTATTCCTATCCTTTGTTTCTTATGTATTAACTCTGTAAAAATATTTTCCCTCTTATCCCATGACTGCTTATTTTACTTAAGAACCTTGCATGTGGAATTTTGTCAAAGACTTTCCGAAAGTCCAAGTACACTATATGACTGTTGACAGTCTCCTTGAATTCTAATAGATTGATTAGACATGATTTCCCTTTACAAAAGCCGTATTGACCCTTCCCCCAACGTACTGTGTTAATCTATGTGTCTGATAATCCTGTTCTTTTGTAGTTTCAACAAATTTGCCTATTAATAGATTGCCTCCAGTCATCTGGTACAGTGGCTGTTTACATACTCCAGTTAATAGTTTTGCAATTTCATATTCATATTCAGTTCCTTCAGAATTCTTGGTGAATACCATCTAGTCCTAGTGACTTATTACTATTTCATTTATCAATTTGTTCAACATCTCCTCTACTGACACCTCAGTCTAGGATAGTTCCTCAGATTTGTCACCTAAAATGAATAGCTTGGGTGTGGGGGATCTCCTTTAGAGCCGCTGCGAAGAAGACCGATGCAACGAATTCATTTAGCTTCTCCACAACAGCCTTGTCTTCCTTGAGTGCTTCTTTAGTACTTCAGTCATCCAGTGACCCCACTGATTGTTTGGCAGGCTTCTCACTTCTGATGTACTTTTTTAAAGTTTTGTTATTAGGTTATGTGTCTTCGGCTAGCTGCTCCTCAAATTCTTTCTTGGCCTGCATAATTATACTTGTACACTTGACTTGCCAGAGTTTAGGCTCCTTTCTATTTTCCTCACTAGGTTTTGACTTCCAATTTTTAAAGGAAATTTTATTATCTCTAGCTACCGTTTTACTCTGCTGTTTAGTCATGGTGGCATTTTTTTGGTCCTCTTACTGGGTTTTTTTATTTGGGCTAGACATTTAATTTGAGCCCCTATCATGGTGTTTTTAAATAGTCTCCATGCAGTTCTCAGTCACTTCACTGCTGGGACTGTTCCTTTTAATTTCTGTTTAACTAGCCTCATCATTTTTGTGTAGTTCCCCTTTTTCAAGTGAAATGCTGCCATGGTAGGTTTCTTTGGTATTTCCCCCCATAACCTCAAGGAGCTGCCAAAGATCCAAAGAATTCAGCCATCAATTTTATTCACTCATGGATTGCCCCAAGACCCATTCCTAGGGCTCCAGCTTCTGAACCCATGAGATTGCAGCAGAAGCTCCAGTAAAAACTAAGGTTGCAGTCCTCATGATTGCAAAGAACACATGGAACTGAGCATCTGCCTAGGTCTGCAGACAGCCTGAAACAACAGCGCTGAGAGCTGTGAACTATCCACTCATCTCATGAGTCATGAACTCCAAGACTCACTGCTTTGGGGGGCCTCACATTGGTGCCCCTAATTCCATGGTGAGGAGCAGCTGCCACTTCAGGTGGGGATGGGGAACATGGTGCAAGGGCAGAGATTGGGGGGTCCTATGTTTTGTACCATGGATTCTGGAATACCTTAATCTGGCTGTGACTGCCCCCTGCTGTTCTATTCTGTGAGTGCCTCCTTACATACACAGCAGCCCGTATGGACATGTACCCTGTGGTAGGGTGAGAAGAGTCTCAGTTGAAATGCACATTCAGTTTTTGGCATGAATCCTGTACACACAGGGTGAAATTCACCTCCCCGGGAGACTGGGAACAAGCCCTAGCATTTACCAAACCCTTGTTCTGGCCATCAGCAGAGGACAGAATCTCACCCACAGCAAGAAGAGTGGGAGTGGGGAAGGGAAGGGAGAAGAGGAAGAAAACATAGTTACTTACCAGTAACTGTTGTTCTTCGAGATGTGTTGCTCATATCCATTCCACTTAGGTGTGTGCGCGCCCTCGTGCATGGCCCTCGCAGAACTTTTCCCTAGCAGCCCCCTGTAGGGGCCGGTCTCAGCGCCCCCTGGAGTGCTGCCCTCATGTGGCGGTACATAGGGCACTGCCGGCCCCTCCCCTCCTCAGTCCCTTCTTTCTGCCGACTCCGACAGCGGGGACGGAGGGTGGGTGTGGAATGGATATGAGCAAAACATCTCGAAGAACAACAGTTACTGGTAAGTAACTATGTTTTCTCCTTCGATTGATTGCTCATATGCATTCCACTTAGGTGATTAACGAGCCTTACCTGGAGGTGGGTAGGAGTCAACGGCGAGCTGCCCTCAGCATGGCTCTGCCGACTCGCGCGTCCTCCCTCAACTACTGGACAACAGCGTAGTGCGCAGCAAAGGTGTGCACCGAAGACCAGGTGGCAGCCCTGCAGATGTCATCCAGGGGGACCCTTTCCAGGAAGGTCGCCGATGTGGCCTGGGCCCTCGTCGAGTGCGCTGTCACCACTCCGGGAAGCCGGACGCCTGCATGCTCGTAGCAGAGCCGGATGCAGGCGGTGATCCACTTGGTGATGCACTGGGCGGAGACCGGGGAACCCCTCATCCTCTCTGCCACCGTGACGAAGAGCTGCGTGGTCTTTCGGAACAGCCTCGTCCTGTCTAGGTAGAGCGCCAGCGCCCTCCTCACATCGAGGGTGTGTAGTCTCCTCTCGTCCTTGGACCCGTGTGGTTTAGGGAAAAACATGGGGAGGAAAATGGAACCGGGAAACTACCTTAGGCAGGAACGCTGGGTGAGGCCTCAGCTGTACCTTATCCTGGAAGAACACGGTATAAGGGGGCCCCGAGGTCAAAGCTCTTAGCTCAGAGACCCTCCTAGCCGAAGTAATGGCTACGAGAAAAGCCACCTTCCAGGAAAGGATCAGCAAGGGACAGGTGGCCAAGGGTTCAAAGGGGGGCCCCGTCAGTCTATCGAGGACCAGGTTCAGATCCCATGGAGGCACCGGGTCACGGACCTGCGGGTAGAGCCTCTCGACCCCCCTGAGGAACCTCACTGACATGGGGTGAGAGAACAGGGACCACCCCCCCATCGGCTGATTGGAAAGCCGAGATGGCCGCCAGGTGCACCCTGAGGGACGCTAACGCTAACCCCTGCAGCAGGTAATCGAGGACTGCCTGCACAAGGGACGTACCGAGGGTTACGCCCCGCGACTCCGCCCAGCAGGTGAATCTCCTCCACTTGGCCCTGTAGACAATTTGCGTGGAGGGCCTCCTGCTTCCCAGCAGCACGCGTTGGACCTGCTCCGAGCAGGTTCTCTCCTCCTCCGTCAGCCAGAGAGCCTCCAGGCCGCAGGTGCAGGGAGTCCAGGCTGGGATGCAGCAGGCGACTGTGGTCCTGGGAGAGCAGGTCCGGTCTCCTCGGGAGCTCGATCGGCGGGGCGACTGACAGGTCCTGCAGCAGGCTGTACCAGTACTGCCTCGGCCATGCTGGGGCGATCAGTATCACGTCCGCTCTGTCCCTCTTGATCTTCAAGAGGGCCCTGGGCAGGAGCGGGAAGGGGGGGAACGCGTACAAGTGGGTCCCCGTCCAATCGATAAGGAACGTGTCGGAGAGGGAGCCCGGCTCGCGACCCCGGAGAGAGCAGAAACTCGGGCACTTCGTGTTCCAAGACGACACGAACAGGTTCAGTCGGGGAACACCCCACTCGCGGAAAATCCAGGCCGCTACCTCTGGATGCAACGACCAGATGTCTTGGGGTAGAAACGACCTGCTGAGGCGGTCTGCCTCGTCGTTCCTGACCCCGGGGAGGTGAGAAGCGGTTAAACAGAAATTGTACCTCACAGCCAAGTCCCAAAGACGAAGCGCCTCCCGGCACAGAGCTGAGGAGCGTGCTCCCCCCTGCTTGTTGATGTAGTACATTGCTGCAGTATTGTCTGTCAGGACCTGTACCATTTTCCCCAATAAAGCGTGGCGAAACACTTTGCAAGCCAGTCTGACTGCCCTCAGTTCCTTGACATTGATGTGGAGGGCAGTCTCTCCCTGGGACCAACGTCCCTGAGTGGTCAGACCACCGGTGATGTGAGCTCCCCACCCCAGGTCTGATGCGTCCGAGATCAGAGTGACCGAGGGGGTGAGGGCCCTGAAGGGAATCCCCTCCAACACTGTCCCAGGGTCTAGCCACCAGTTCAGTCACCCCAACACCGCCGGGGGCACCGCAACCACCCTGTTCAGAGAGTGCCTGCTGGACATGTATACCTTGGCCAGCCAACCTTGGAGGTGAGCCTGAGGTGGGCCAACCTCACCACATAGGTGCACGAGGCCATGTAGCCTAACAGCTGCAGCACTGCCTGGCTGTCGTCGTGGGTCTCCTCTGTAACTGCGATATGATCGCTGCCATGGCCTTGAACCTCGAACGTGGGAGGGAGGCTCTGGCCCGCACTGAGTCTAGGGATGCCCCTATAAACTCTATGAACTGTACCGGGGACTGTGTCGATTTCTGCTCGTTGATGAGCAGCCCCAGAGTATGGCAAGTGGTCTGGACGAAGGAGACCGCCTCGCGCACCTGCGCCTTGGTCTTGCCTCTGATCAACCAGTCGTCCAGGTAGGGAAATATCTGGACCCCCCTGCGCCTCAGGAAGGCCGCCACCACTGCCATACATTTGGTAAACACTCTGGGGGAGGAAGACAGGCCAAAGGGCAAGGCCGTAAATTGGTAGTGGGCACCAGCTACTATAAACCTTAGGTACCGCCTGTGGGCAGGAAGGATGGAGACGTGGAAGTACGCATCCTTCAGATCGAGGGTGGCAAACCAGTCCCCTGGGTTCAGTACAAGAATGATGGACGCTAGGAACACCATGCGAAACTTTTGCTTCCTTATGAACCTGTTTAACCTGCGCAGGTCCAGTATAGGCCTGAGGCCCCCCTTGGCTTTGGGGACGAGGAAGTACCTCGAGTAAAAGCCATTCCCCACCTCGAGCGGTGGAACCGCTTCTATGGCACCCTTGAGCAGGAGGGAGCGAACCTCCTGAAGGAGTAATTGCTTATGAGAGGGGTCCCTGAAGAGGGACGGGGGGTGAGTGGGAGGGGACGCCATCAGCTGTAGGGCATAACCCCAACGCACGGTTCTGAGGACCCAGCGGTCCGACGTAATAGCCCGCCACAGGCCGAGGTAAGGTCTTAGCCTGTCCAGGAAAGGCGGGGGGAAACCCAGGGAACGAAAGACGGTGCCACCCTCGGGCACACTGTCAAAAGGTGCGCTTCCCTTTAGAGCCCTGAGGGGGTCATCTTTGGAAAGAACCGGACGACGCCGTGCAGTCGAGCCGTCCAGAGCCCCTGTTCCTGTCTCTGCCCCTCGCAGGGGGGAAAGGCCTAGGCGGTGGCCTAGGTCGCTGCCGCTGTGGCGGCTGCTGCGGCTGCTGGCGGGTTTGTAATCGGGCCGCCTGAGGGGTATAAAGACCCAAGGAGCACAGCATTGCCCTTGAGTCCTTCAGGGCGTGCAACTTCTCATCCGTCCTCTCGGAGAAGAGGGCGGTCCCATCGAAGGGCAAGTCTTGAATAGAGTGCTGCACTTCCTCAGACAGGTCCATGGATTGCAGCCACGCTGCGCGCTGCATGGTGACGGCGGAGGCCATCACCCTACTGGCCGTGTCTGCAGCGTCAGAGGCAGTCTGGAGGGCTGCACTGGCCACAATCAACCCTTCCTCCAGGACCATGGTGAAGTCCGCAGCCTGGTCCTGGGGCAGGGACTCTGCGAACCTTTGCAACGAGTCCCACAAGTTCAGGTTGTACCTGCCCAGGAGGGACTGATGGTTGGCCACCCTAAATTGGAGCGCCCCCGTGGAGTAGACCTTCCTACCATAAAGGTCTAATCTCCTACCCTCCTTGTTCTTAGGGGAGGCGCTCTGAGCCCCCTGCCTGTCCTTCTGGTTGGCAGCGTCCACAACCAGAGTACGTGGGGCAGGGTGCGTATACAAGTATTCGTGCCCCTCGGCTGGCACGTAATACTTCTTCTTGGTGCCCTTAGACGTGGGGGCGACCGAGGAAGGGGTCTGCCAAATGGCCTTAGCCAGGCGCAGGACCCTTTCGTGGATGGGGAGGGCCACCCTGGACGGTCCTTGTGTCCCCACACGCCCGAAGAGGGGGTCCACCTCTTCTTCCAGAACCTTGACCTCCAGGCCAAGGTTCGAGGCCACGCGCTTCAGGAGCTCCTGGTGAGCCCTGAAGTCTATAAGAGGGGCCCCCTGGTCCCTGACAGCCACCTCGTCCGGTGACGAAGAATAGGATGGGTGGCGGGGTCCAGTAGAGGGGCCCTCCCCAGGGTCCTCCTCATCTCCCGAGGAGCGGTCACCCTCCTGCATCGAAGGTGCCTGTTGGGGAAGTACTTGGGTGACCGAGGCAGGGGCCGACATAGTTCCCTGCCCCATCTGAGCTGCCCACGGAC
Organism: Mesoclemmys tuberculata; assembly: GCA_007922155.1. Lineage (NCBI taxonomy): Eukaryota > Metazoa > Chordata > Testudines > Chelidae > Mesoclemmys > Mesoclemmys tuberculata. Next base: position 7,954,672 of record ML675621.1, read on the forward strand.
CCCACATTGGCCACTGCCATGGGTCCTGGGGCCAGCTCAGGGGTGGCACCAGGGCCGAGGGCAATGCCGGTGCCGCCGCAAGTGTTGATGCCGGTGCCGGCTGCGGTGTGCCAGCTGCAGTACCTGTTCCTGGCGTTGGGTCTGGGATCCCAAGCCAGGAGATCGGTGCCGGCGATGACGCCGGGAAGAGACGCTCCGGGACCCACCACGCGACAATCCCGAGGAGCGGCGGCATCTGCGGTGCCGACGGGGCGACGCTGACGAGGACCGGTACCAGGAGAGGGACGACTTGCGATGCCTCTTCCTTGGAGCTGGTGAGCGGTGCCGAGAGCGCTGTCTCGGTGCCGACTGGCCGTCACGGGCGGAAAGAAGGAACTGAGGAGGGGAGGGGCCAGCAGCACCCTATGTACCGCCGCATGAGGGCGGCACTCCAGGGGGCGCTGGAGCTGGCCCCTACAGGGGGCTGCTAGGGAAAAAGTTCTCCGAGAGCTGTGCACGAGGGCGTGCACACACCTAAGTGGAATGCATATAAGCAATCACTCGAAGGAGAACTGGAGAAAAGGGGAACAAAAACGAAGCAGAGGGAAGGAGGGGGTTCAGGAAATTGCCTAATCATCTGTCTATTATCCTTTGCCTGGGTTTTTTTCTCTCAGAAGCACTCATCCCCTCCCTGGAGAATAAACATGCCTTCACGACACCATTAAATGCTGAAATTATTTCCACTCCTCCATCCCCCGACATGCAGTGATCAACAATATCAGAACGTGCAACAAGGAGATGAGATACAAACATGCTGCTCATTTCAAATCTGTAATTGTTAAAGACGCTGCCTGTGGGAAGGCAAAGGGGGCTCTGCAGAGAGTGAAGGAACCAGCACAGGGTTGTGGGACCTCGGCTGGGAGAACAGCTTGGCCTGCAAGGACTTTCCTGGGACAGGAGTAATAGGACACAGCTATTAGCTGTTAGAAAGGGTCAATCCAAAACTTTCTGGAGAAAGAGAGGCTTCCAGGAAGAAGCAGATCGGAAAAGGTAAGTGAAAGTGGAGATAATAGTCATAAAGGAGGTCCATTCGTGAGGGTCTCCGCTTCAACCATGGGAATGACAGCCAACAACTAGCATGAGCTTGGGAAGAGAGCAGTTCCTCCCTGCACTGGGGCTTTCCTTCCTGGACCAAAGCTTGGATGATCACAGGCAATCCTCTGTTACATTCTGTTTATTTTCCACTGCCTGCCAGCCCTGCTCGCTTCCCCAGAGCTCCTGTCTCCCAAGTAGTGCAACACCACACCTCGCCTACAGTGTGCCACAATGGAGCAGGGCATAGAAAGGCTCAGGAGCTCTGGGGACACAGGTGGAAGAGTGGGACCCAGAGGGACTAAGGACGGGCATATAGCTATTTAGGAGGAAGGGAAGATTTTCATCCGAGTGAGACAGGAGAGGAGCAATGCTAGGGGAGAAAAAGGGCAATTATATTTGGACTAGAGCATGGACAATGTTAAGGAAAGAAGCAGAGATTCTAAGGCCAAAAAGGCCCATTATGATCATCTAGTGTCACCTGCTGCATAGCACAGGCCAGACGAACCTTGCCCAAGAATCTCTGCCTCAAGCCCATAACTTGTGGTTGAGCTAGAGCATCTCTGTAAGACAGACTCCGAGTTTCAATTTACAGACTCCATGTGATGGAGACGCCATCACACCCTAGGTAAGTTGTTCCAATGATTAAGGACCCTGACTTAAACATTTGTGCCTTATTCTATCTGAGAGAATCTGCCTTCAGTTTCCAGGCACTGGCTCTCTGCTGGATTAAAGGTGGAGAAACTCTAAGTACCATTGTCCAGATGAAAAAGGTGTCACCATATTTCAGACAGTTGGTGGAGTTACTAGAGGGGATCCTGTGGATTACATACTGGGCATAAGCACAGGGGTAACTCCAGGTGTTACAGAGAGGTGGATATTTTCAAAGGCACTAATGGCAATTTGGTACCTAACTCCTATTGTTCTTCTAAGGGAGCTGGGCACCTTGCTGCCATTTGTGCCTTTGAAAATCTCCCCAAGTGTATTGGTGTCACTGACTTCTTCTCTAGGCTGTCACCCGCCTGCTATCATCTCCTCACTTTAGAATTTACTTCTACAGTGAGATTGCCACCTCCTCCACCTCGCCACCAAACATCTTGCCGGGGGGAGAAAGCATGCCTGGTGGGACATGCCTTTAATGTGTTTGCTCCAATAGAGGATGTGGAAGGCTCTAAGTGAAAAGAGGGCCCCAGCTGCAGCGCTGTAGGAGCAGTATGTGCTAAGGAGGAGGAGGGTGTGCTCTCAGTTGACTGCACGGCCGCGCTCTTGCCTCCTTGCCCTTTGCCAAGGTCTCGCTTCTCTTCACTTATAATTTCTATGTCTGTTAGCAAACACTGAGCTATCATTCAGGTCATCTGCTCACCTTCCTCTAATCTCTCCACAGCACGGAATCTGTCTCCTACTCTCTCCTCTAGCTCTTTATTCTTGGCATAATGGCCCAGAAAATGGCTTATGGATTTTAATGCAAACCACCAAAAGTGATGCCTTTTGGATTCTCAAAAAAAAAAAAAAAATCTTGGCTTTCCATTGCTGGCTAAAGAACTAGACTGGACTGACACGGAAAGGGTTTAGGGATTTCTGTTAACAGTGACACAGAGATGGGAGTCTAAGGCTGAGCTGCAGCCCGTTCTATAGTAGAGAGCTGTCACAGACCCACTTCCTTTGTGGGCTGGATACCACGGTGGACACCCTACTCCCAGTGTGCTACAGTTGCACTGGATTGATCAAAGCCATGGGCCCAGACTCTGCTCTCTGTTATACCACATAGCTCTGGAGTAACTCCATTGTCTTCTCCTGTGTTACTCTGGATTTACACTGATGTAAAGAGCAGAATTTGACCTACTATCTCAAGTTCTGTGAGAGATAAAGGAAACAAAAAACAGAGGGTTCAGAGGATAACAAGGCACAGTAAATATGGGCTGTTTACAAAGGGTGTCTCCAGCACCAGAGTAGCAGGTGTGTCTATATCAGGAGTTCTCACAACAAAATTTTGGTGGCCTCAGAGACAATTTTTCCTAAATATTTAATTAACTTTAGAAAAAACAAATAAATATGCACATACACATGTCCAAATCATTGTCATTTATTTATGTGGGGTTGGGGATTTTTTGCAGACTCAACAATAAAAATAATGTACAGTTGTCTCTATTCTTTACTGGACCTAAACAGACTAGACACACAGATAAAGTGCTTGGCCCTTCTTGTTTCTTGTGTTTTTGGTTGCTTTTTTAAAGACTTGATAACTGGTAAGTCCGCTTCTGTGAAAAGCGATGCTTGTATGTTCGTTAATACCACTTCGCACAGCAGCAGACTTGCTAGGTTCCTGGGAGGCAGTAATAAGTGATGTTAAACATACAAATATCACTTTTCCAGCGGACTTACTCAGCCCTGGCAAGCTGGAGGACAAATTAAGCCCTAGTTGAAGAGGTAAGTAAAGAGACAGGAAGATGGGGGGTGGTCACAGGAAGCAATGACTGGATCCCGGGGTCCCACAACTGGGAGATAGAGCATGCAGCCAAAGCCCAGGGCTGGAGCCCAGGGCCAGGGCCCCCCCGCATTCAGCTGGGGACCGCCCCGGGGCTGGAGTATGCCACCCACCACTGCAGGGCTGTTGAGATCCCCAGTTCAAGCCCCTTTGTCAGCCCAGATGATGGGGTGTGTAATCATGTAATCATACTAGAACTCTGGACTACAGAGAGCTGGAGTAACAGGACACTGCATCTTGCTTCATGCCCTGCCTGGGATCAAGCACCAAGAGGCAAACCTGTTCTGAAACACGTGAACCCTAGTTAACAGAAAGCCGTCATTTTCCCAGCGTGGATGTTATTTTTATAATAGAAAAAGCAGAATCAAGGGCCAATCAGAACACCATTCCCCAGCCCCATGTAAACAACATGCAACTCGAGACCCAGCAAATCATTCATTCTGAATTAGGCAGCTTCGGTTTCACTAAAACACTGACCGTGACACAAGCACTGAGGAACACAGTTAAACTAGAGACCTGTGTGCTTCTCCCTACCTCCCCACACCAGGACATCCTGATTCCAGCCACCACCCTTCCCCAGGTCCTGGGACCACCCCCAAGCCTTACCTATTGGGGTTTGCCAGGGGAGCCCATGGTCTGACCTGTTCCTAGCTGAGACTGACTGCCCTCCCCTCCGCTCCTCTCCCTGATGGTTTTCAGAGGATGCAGAAGCACTGGTCTCCCCAACATACTCTGGGGAAGGGGCACCAGGCATCAGGACCCCCAAGGAGTTCAGGAAGACGCCCTATCTGCCCGACTACAGGAGAGAGGGAATATGTCTCCTACCGCAGCATTAGACTGGAGCAGGTGCAGCCAGCACTCCATGGAAGCTAGAAGCTAGTGCTGCACCCCTCTGGGAAGGGAAATGCTCTGCCCCCTGGTGTGGGTCCTGTATGTCTGTTCCTTATTTTAGGTATTGGTGCCAGGGCTCTTTTTAAAGCAGGTGATTCAAATATTTGGTGAGAGGCTCCGTTTAAAAACGTAATTTGTCAATCTACTTATCCCTGTCAGCTCTCAGACCCACTGAGAATTGGGCTGACGGTCTACGAAGTCTGCTCAGCTCTGGAGCAGACAGGTCCTGCATCCACTCCCTAGCACGGCCAGTAACTGCCCCATCCGAATGACACAGACATTCGCCCCTGGAAGAGGAGCGTCTAGGACAGAGATCCAAGTGCCTGTCAGCCACCACAGCCCAGGGAAGAAGTGTTGTTTGAAGTGTCCTGTTCCCAAGCCAAATGACGCTGAATCCTTGACTGACTGTCAACATCCCCACCCCAGGCAAGAGCTGTCCAGGTAACCTTTGAGACATGGCTGAACATGGATACTTCCCATCCAATTTGAAGGTGCAGTATTCCAAGGCTGCAGTCCTTAGAGGTATGCACAACTCCAGTTCCTACAACAGACTGTTTCCCCTTGCGGGCCTGGACTGGTACAGAAAGCACTGCATGCCAGAGAGAGTTATTCCCCAGGGGCTCCCACAACAGTCTTCCAGCCCCAGATGCTGTCTGAAGGCTCTCCCACATTCATGACACTGCAGTTTATCCTTTATGAAAATGTGTGAAACTGAGGTTTCAGTTTACAGATGGTCACTCAGCGTTTTGAACCAAACTCAGCCCAGACTTTGAGTTCAGCCTAGCTCACTTCCAAGTTTGCACATCAGCCCAAGCTCACTTCCACCCATAGCAAGTTCGAGAACCTCGGTGTTCCTGCTCTACGTTCACTGTGGCACACACAAAGGGCTAGCGTGTTCTCTGGTTTCTTCAAGTAGTTTATGTATAGCTCTGCTTAGGGTAGAGCAGATGGGGTATGAGTCCAATTCAGCATGAGGTTACAACCTGGAATTCTTGAAGGAGGCTGGACTAAGGTTAAGGTTCAGGTTTGGCCTATGGAATAGTGCTGAAAGCTCACGAAAACAGCCAGTCATTCTCTTAACTTTTCCGCACCCTGGTCTCGTTAGGTCCCAGCCATCTTGCATCCACAGCTGTTCTCAGGAGACCATGGTCATGTCTGAAGCAGAAGACAAAGCCTGCTGGTAATTTTGGATTTATCACAAAACCAAAGCCCCTAGGAAGGGTTCAGCTCCAGGCATTCAAACCCAGATCTCTCCACCAGAACATGAAGGCACTCTGATCGAGATCCCAGGTTCAGCCCTGCCCTATTTCTGTTTACCACAAAACCCCTCACTGAAAAACGCTCTGCAGATACATTTCAGGCCTTCTCCGGGGGCCTGGCCCCTCCACATTCCTTTAGGAACAAAGACACCTACATCTTAACCACTGACTCACGGTGAAACGCAAACCAAGAAACAAACCCCCATATGTGAGGCTCTTCCTGATAAGCCTGGAACCTGCTGCCACTGACATCATGCAATACCTGAGCTGAACTAAGGTAACTACAAACCCAGCGAGAGGCATCTCTTGGGTAAGCTGCTGGGTAGGAGCACAGTGGTTCGGCCTAGGTTGCAACAGCTATCGAAAGGTCAGAGGCAGCAAGCGAGGGGGTCAGGGCTGCGGTTTCTGTTCCTCGCTTTGCAGTGGCAGCTGGAGGAGGGTGGGCTCAGCTGGGGAGGGACGCATTGTGGGAAGACAGCTCTCTTCAAGCAACTCCTTCTCCTACTGCACCAGTGGGGCCTTTCCTGCTCCCAGCAGCTGTTCAGGGAGCCAAATCGTGCTCTGTTACTCCATGAGGAGCTACTCTGCATTAGCACCTGAGTAACAGAGAGCAAAATCAAGTCCATGGGCTCTATAGGGGCCCCGGCCTTGCTGCTGGAATCCATCCTCCCCTGTCCCCCTTCTCCCACTACCCCCCCCGCCACCTGCTTTTATAGGGCCAGTAGCTCTGGCAGTAGTTACATATTTCTCACCTCTGAGGAAGGGAAGTTTCAGTGGAAAGGTTTACTACTACAGTGGCCAGAGAGAAATCACAGCGTGGGGGAAGAGGACTGGGAGGAAGTGAAAGATGCTGACATGTTACATATTAGGGGTGCAAGCCAGAACACATGCTGAGCCAGCCATTTTGACACTCCCACTCCTCTTCTTGGGAAGGCCAGAAGTGTGACAGGATTCAAAGAGGTCAATGGCTAGCAGCCACGATGTTAAGGGATGTAACCCCATTCTCTGGGTATCTCTAATCCTCTGGCTGCCAAGGCTGGGACTGGAAGAAAGGGAATGGATCACTCTATAATTGCCTTGTGCTGTTGATTCTCTCTGGGGCATCTGGCACTGGCTCTTTTGGGAAGACAGGATACTGGGCTAGATGGCCCCTGGTCTGACCCAGTGTGGCCCTTCTTATGTTCTCACCAGAGGTCGTTCTGACCAAGAACCTGTGGATGTAGTTTCCACGTGCCCAATTTAACACTTACTTATTAAAGTTTTATTCAGATTGACAGGCAGGGTCAGCTTTTTCTTTCATTAACAAGCAGCTATTAGAAAGAGAGGAAGGGTAATCCAGTGAAAAGGACAAGGAGTCTGTGCATTAAGAGACCTTCATTCTATTCCTAGCTCTGCCATGACTGCTGGGAGCCCTTGGCCAAAGTCACTTCCCCTCCTCACACCTATAAAATGGGGATAATGACACTGACCGCTCTTAGTTAAGTGCTAAGATCTCCACAGATCACAGACGCAAAGAGCTATACAAGACCAGTTATAATTATTGTAGCAGATCTCTCTCTAACAAGATCACTCATACCCCAACATTTGGATCTTGGGAAAATTTAGATTTGGGACCCTAGAAATCTCAGCTGTACAGGAGGAAAAGGCAGCCGCTTTTTGGCTGGTGGCTTCAGGCTTTTTCTTCTCCTCCCCGGCACGGGGGAATCTCTGGGTCCTTTTCTATTACCCTTCTTTAATAGATGCTCAAACACAGCTGGGTCTCTGGACAGAGCCAGGAGTGTACAGAGCTGCAGCCCAGCAGTTGTGCCTGGCAGATGAAGTGATCTGGCATAGGTAATAGAGAACTGATCCGTGCTCTCCCAGCATAGCCCACAAGCTGCTGTCTGCCTGGAAGAGACCCCTTCTAGCACTTTCACAGGGGTGCATTTGGGATTATAAACAGTTAAAGAGACTCATGGGAGCAGAGCCCCAAATGTCAGTCATGATATCTGGGACCCCAGTGTTTTGAATTTGTAACATTTAGGGTTTGGGTTTTCATAACCCACTCATGCCAAGCGCACATGCTGTGCTACTGATCACATCGTGTGTAACGCACGTGGAAGGACTGGGGGTGGAATGTGCCTGGAAAAGGGAAACAGATTGTCTCGTAACCGCCAAACTGCATCCTTGTGAGGACCAGCAGAGGACTATGGCCCTTCCCAATGGGAGCCAGTCAATTCATGTCCAGGGCTGACTAGGGAAAACTCTGCAGCTGCCGGCTGCACAAGCATGGTGTTGTCAATACACAGGATTTCCAGCCCACATCAGACATGAAAAGAAACAGCTGCTGAACATATGCTTCAAAACACATCTCTCTCCAACAAGCATGAGGAGTAGTACGCAGGTAAGAAAGATGAAAGAAGCTGGATTATTAAGATACTATTATTTTAGAACCATGCTTCATATCACCTTTTTGCTTTCTTTCTTTCAACAAATGGGCCCACCAGCCATCATCCTACATCACTGCAGATTGTTTCAAGCTCTGCAGGTCAGTCAGGATCAGTGGGTGCACTTTAATATCAAAGGTATTTATCATCAGGGCGGCGGGGATTGTGGAGGTTGAGAGCAGTCTTGTCTACCAGTTCCTTGTGCACCTTGCACAACTAACTTGGTTAAGATTAAGTTCAAGGTACAGGTACAGATCAGTGAGTGAAGTACGTATTACTTTACCTTCCATGAGGCAGTGTGGTTAAAAGCCAGGATGGTCTAGTCTAGCAGGTAGGACCCTGGCATGGCAATCAAGATACCTGGATTCTGCTCTCTGCTCTACCACTGACCGCCCGGGTGACCTTGCTCAAGTCATTTCTACTCTCTGTTTCAATGGGATAATGGCACTGACCCCCTGTGTAAATTGCTTGGGGAGCTATGGATTGAAAGTGCTCCATTAGAGCTGACTTACTGGGATCCTGATCTTGGACTGAACCTGTAGGCACTACTGTAACAAAATAATTAGCAATCTAGGGGGTTACAATTGAGGAGCTTCCTCACCAATTCACTTCCCAATTTGTAGAAAAATCTTGACTCAGTCCTAGATTTAACCTACCAAGTTTGACGTCTGCCTACTACTTTTGTGGATTTTAGAGGTCAAGCCAAATGAGAGCGACAATGCAAACTTAGATGCAACCTTAACTATGGAGCAGCCACCATCCCTCCACAATGACCCACAGTATTTATCAACAGCAAAACCTCACTGCCTGTGAGCAAGCAAGGCTGCCCCATGACCTCAACCCACATCACCTGGGAGCCAGCCTGCAGGGGAGCCATTGAGGAGCAGCAGAAGCCATTGCATTGAAAAGAGAGCCTCAAATCAGCAGAAGTAGATCTGAGCAAAGAAGCTAGTGCAGCACTGAGACCTGAGTCAGAATCGTAATGAGTTTGCTTGGGATTTCACAGACCAGTAAGATAATGCTGGTAATTTCTTTGAGTGATTAAGGGTGTCTACTTTATAAGGTAGGGCCATGATTTCCACCTCACACACGCATACTCGTGCTAGTTCTCATCTGAGCTAGCACGCTAAAAATAGTAGTGTAGGTGTAGCCACAGTAGCACTGGCAGCATGGGCTAGCTGCCCCCCACGAGGCTGCTGCTCCCACTAATATTTTTAGTGGGCTAGCTCAGATGAGAGCTAGTGCCAGCATGTCTGTGTGAGCTGGGAATCTCAACCTCAGCACCAAGTGTAGACATAGGTTTAGGGAGCAACTGTAGCTGCCTTAAAGTCTCCATCCTAGGATTCAGGTGGTCCTCTCTGCAATGTGCCTGGAAGGGTTAACAACAACATGCACTAACATTGCATCTTTTCGTCCCACGATGACCCATCAAGGACACACAGTGAGTCGGTGGCAGAGCCAGGAATAGAACCCAGGTCTCCAGACTTGTTCCCTTCTCTAACCTTTAGATATGCTGTCTGCAATGAGCTCCCCTACGGTTAGCAGCACAGCAGGCTTTTTGTTTAAGAGGAAGGAATTAAAATGGTTTCGTTTCAAGGGGTTAAAATAGTTCTAAAGGCAATGGCTGTGGAATGAAAAGTATGTCCATGGATCTGTCCCTATGATAGCAGAACAGGAATTTCTTTTTTTTTTAATTATTATTATTAAAAGACTCCTTTAATATTGTAGGTTTCTGCTACGGAGCAGTTCTCCTGGGGTTGTCTGCTTTTAGGAGAGCTGTTTCATTATTGCTATTTCTTCATTTCCCCCCTTCTGTGCACACGGCACAGGGGAGCTGGCTCAACAATGGCTAATGTTTATTTATTCATCCTCTTTCTGTGTGTGTGTGCACAAGAACATTCTTCCTCCTTGCATCAGCTCTTGCTGTTCTCTTCTTCCCAAATAATGGCCTGCAAGGGGAGTTCTGCCTTCAGAACAACTGGCCAAGTACAGCCCAATATTTTGCTGATACAGTCCACTAATAAGGCAGAGGACAAAACACTGGTACAAAACCCAGTGAAGTTACTGTTTCTAAGTGTTTAGGACCCAATCCATTTCAACAGGTGCCTTTCCATTGACTTCAATAAGAATCGGACCAGGCCTAAAAAAGGGTCAGTTAGGCAAGGCCAGTCCTTTGCCTCTTCCCAAAAAGTACTGATCCTAAACACATGTGCCATAGGATTTTACTGTAGTATGTGAAGTACTTACTGCAAAATACTGTAGGGCTTATAGCAATACAATGCCCCGAATTACCCTAGAGTGCTTTATTTCCCTGTCTAATGACATAATTTATTCCATATGTGAGATTTAATTAGCAAATAGACAAGCAAACAGTTTTGTTTAGAATGAGTGCCATGTTGGCATGCCGGGGGGAAGCTGGGACATAAGGAAGAGTTTCTCTTGGGCAAGCACATGGCAGTGGTGTAGTGCTTTATTGCCATGCATGGCTGTTGTCATATTTACAGCTGTCCCAATCCTGGAGTTTTCACTTTGCTGGCAATTCCAACCATCTGAAAAACAAATTCAAAGGCTTTTGGAATTTTCAGCAAATTGTAAAAGTTTCACTTCCAATTGAACAAAACATTGAGTTTTATTTCAACCAATTTTCAAACTTTTTAAAAATAAAATAAAATTTTGAAACCAAAAGGTCATTGTGAATGGAATAAATCAAAATGTTTTGTTTTAAAAAATGTCAAAACTAAATGTTACAATTTTTCTGGAATTTGTTCCCCCCCCCCCATGAACAATTTGGCAAAGCCAGGATGAATTCACAAAATGTTCTGGTTTTGCTGAATCTGTGATTGAAAAACATTGCCCAGCTCTAGCCTCATTACAGTGATGTCCATCTCCTAGCATAGCACATTTGGTTTCCATCCATTCCACTCCGCCAAGTGCCTCACTCAGAGAGTTTCCTGAATCCTTCCCATGCCATTAGACCTCACTTAGGTCATGATCAAGATTCTACCATTCCTATTTATCCTGAGCCACTCTTTGTATGTGCTCTGTATTGAGTCACATAGGTTTTCTTCCTGAGTAGCATCGATGGAAGGATTCTTTCACTTGTCCCTTTTTGTGTGTCCCTCCAGACACTCTGGCTTCTTCACTCTTAACACATATCCCAGATATTTCCATCTTCTTTTCTAAATAACTTTGAAGAGAAGGGGCTGTTGAACTCTTTGATGAATCTCAGCATTTGTTATAAATTCATTCCATTTAATACCTAGTATTTCCTTGAGGAAGGCATTTAGACATCTGTCTGTACCTTGGTGGATATCCAGCTTTCACAAATGTTAAGATGGAAATAAATAACATTTGAGTTGAAGATTCATAGTTTGATCTGTTGTAGATTTCCAATGACCAAATCTTGTTTAAGCTACTGAATGCAGCTGCCACCTTGCCAAGTCATGACATTACTTCCTTCTGGACATCCCCATTAGCTTGCATGTTACTGCCAAGATATATCAATTGATTCACTTCTTATACTCCTTTGCCTTCTAAAGCACTGCTTGACTTGGGAGTTGCTGGATTTTTGTTAGATTTGTTTTTCGTAATTACTTATTAACCCGTCTTTTCTGTGATGCTGGATAGTTTTTCAGTCTTTACTTGCCAGCTGGTTGAGCTGCCACTTAGAGCTATGTCATCAGCAAAAGCTAGCTCTTCTAGCGCACTGCTGCCGAGTCACATGATGCTGGCGCTGTGTCTGTCTGCACGTCTGCTCATTATGAATTTAACGGCAATACTAAACAATAGAGGAGATTTCAGACATACAAAAACCCCTGTTGTGGTGAATGAAAGACTCACAAAGCCTTATTTGGATTTACTTAGCCAGATGCACCAAAGAGGCAACATGTCCTAGCAGACAAGGCACTGGAGTGGGACTCAGGATACTGGGGTTCTCTCCTGGTTCTCCTATTGACTTACTGTGTGTTCTCCAAGCCATTTCTCTTTCCCCTCCCACCTTTTGTCTGACTTGCTTCATTACATGGTAAGCTTGCTGGAGCAGGAAGTCTCTCTCATAGTGTGTCTGTACAATACGGCCTCAATCTCTGTAAAGGCCTCTAAAAGCTAGTCCAATATAAATGAAAATATTGTCTGTTCCAAGCAGTGGGGGAGGTGAAATGGTGAAAGCTGTGTGAAAGGAAGGACAATTTTACATCACATTTTATGGGGAAATATTTTTCCTCTCTGTCTGAGGCAATTGTGTGCCCCTGATAGATTGCGCTTTCACAACATTTTGGGGGCAATGGCTGTTTATTTAGAATCACAAAAACACACGACTTTCATGCAGGGCTCAAGCTGGGGAGAAAAAAGTAACAGGACTCGCTGAAACACCTTGCGTCCTCCTAATACACCAAGGCACTTGTAGGGCCAAGCCTGAGCTGGTGTGAATCCCAGAGCTCCACGGAATTCAATGGAGCTTTGCTGATTTACTTCAGGTGATAATCCGGCTCATACACTCCTCAGCTCCTCTTTCAATTCCATCAGTCCCAAGGCTGCAATAAATTATGGCCAGCCAAGGGACCAGTCCAGCAGCCAGAGACTATCAAAATGCAGCAGGTCTGTTACCACACCTTTCGCGGGGGGCAGGAAAGAGAATGGCATAGAGCTGCTCTGCTGACTCTATGCCACCCAGAGATTCTCACTGCACACGGGGATCCCTACACAGCTGGAGTGATGAGCAGAGAAGGATCCGATCCTGTCATGAGCACTCGTTCTCTCAGCATACATACAACACATTAAAATAGTCAGAAAAGGCCATTTTCAAATTGAATTTAGTGCTGGCGATAGACACAGGTTGCACCGTTCTGGAGACTATTGTCCCAGCTCATCTCTACGGGCTTGTAGACATGAAATGTTAAATGCTTCCGGATGCGACCGGCCCAGACAGAAAGCCCTGAGCAGAGGCAAGAGGTTGCATGACTCATTACCAATATCAGGAGCTTGATGGCCCCTGGAGTAGAGCTGAACATTTCAATAGGCACCAGTTAAGGTACAAACTAAACTGAGAGTTGTGAAGCTTAGACATCACTGAGAAGTGACACAGCAGACCCCAACCCACATTTTGCACTGCTTGATGCTTTGCCAGCACTGAAATAGCTCGCAAATTGCAGGCTGATCTTCAGCCTTGCTCCCACTCAAAAGTGCCATTTTTGGCAATCCCACCCCATCACTCCAACTAGAATTGAGCCAACAATGTGGCTGGTGCACTAAATACTAGGCACTTGGGTCCAGTTTTTACTTTACAGTGAGGGGTGGAGTGGGACAGGGGTGACAACATAGAGGAAGGGTAGTCTTGCAGTTAAGCCACTGGACTGGGACTCAGGAGATCCGTGTTCAATTCCTGGCTTGACCAGAGGCTCCCAGTATGCCCTTGGGCAAATCACTTCATCTCTCTCTCCCTCATAATTCTTTGTCTACCCCATTTAGTTACAGTGAAAGCTCATCAGGGCCTGGGCTGGCATTTGTGTCTCTGCAGCAGCTAGCTCACAGAGGTCAGTTAAGATCCCTTTGAGTTCCTGTGGTACAAATAAGTAATAACAGCAAAGGAAGAAAAGAATATGCCCAAAATACGCTGCATGAACTCCAAAGTGAGTGAGCGATAACACCCAGTCAACATGATGAGCAGCAGGATGAGGAGGTAAATAAGAAATAAATTATCTGGCATTTAAAAAACAAAAGGAGAGAGCGCAAGTGAGCAAGCATGCTCAACTTTACAGGCCCAACGGCTGGTGGTAAAGGGAGTCATTTTCCTGTAATGAGAGACGACTACACTTCGTTAACTCAAACTTTCTCATTAATCACCTTTGTGTCGCCTGTGTCTGCCTCAACGCTGTCAGGCCATAATAATCTATGAAGAACATTCATTTATTCTCCAACTTCCCACTCAGTAAAGATATACAGCTCTGTAGAAATGGATTCATCCTGACACCCAGCTCTCAGCACAATGAGGCTAATTTAAACACATTTGAGTCAAATCTCCTTTCTCCTCTCTCCTCCTTTTATTTTATTTTGAAGACTGCAGGTGCTGAGTTGGGCAATTAGAAACGACAAGCAACTGAAGAGAGATCACTGTTGTTGTTGTTTTTAGTGTGGATTCAGATTAAAGCTGTTTCTTTTCTCTCCAAACAATGCATCAGCTCCGAGCTGCGTTGCTGGGTCCAAACTGAAGCCCAGATGCAAACCAGTGCATTGAGACAGAGCTGGTAAAGGATTGCAGGCATTTGAAAGGGGCCTACATCTCTTGCTAAACAACAGCTAATCATTTTTTATCTTTGCCAAGATGCCTGCAAAAATTTGGACAACCATTAGGTAGCTGGTGTACCAAGACCCCTGCTGATCATGAAGACCAGAATTGTGTCATCGTTTCCTTGGGCTCCCCAATCATTGTCTGTCTGCATCCATCCATTCTCTCTTGTCTTAAATTGAAAGCTCTTTGGGGCAGAGACCATCTTTTTACTTCATGTTTGTACAGCGCCTGCCACAATGGGATCTGTGGCCAGGACTGCAGCTCCCAGGATCTGTCACAACTCAAGTAATAAATAATGAAGACAGCAACATATGCCTTTGTCACTAAATGGTTGGGCTATAGCATGCAAAATATCTGGGCATGAAACTTCAGGAAATCCAACCAGGAGAGAATGCACTGCTTTCCCACCGAACATCACAGCAAGTTCAAGATCTCGGTCCTTATCTTCAAGGTGCTTAACGATCTGGGCCTGGGAAACCTAGGAGATCACCTGGAACTTGAGAATGAGGAACTCAGTTGAAAACTCCTCTCCCTAGGCACAATGAGGTGTCCACCTCAAGGAGAAACCTACTTGTGCAGAAGCCAGAACTTCTTCAGGGAGCTGATCAAAGAGCTTGGAATCAACTCCCACAGGGTCCAAGCACCACCACAAAGCTTTTCACCTTTTGCTCTGGGTGCATGGTGCAATACTTTGACCTTTGTAACAGAGTGAGGGGGGGAGGAACAGATGTACTCCGCCCTCGTGGGTCTTGCGCTCTTCCAGCCCGGCCGGTGGGGCAGCTGGGGGAAGGTTTAGGGAGGGGATGGGCCCGCTCTGCCCCTGAGTACTGCTACCTTCCCTTGCGGTAGTCTGTGGACGACTTCCTGCTTCCCCAGCTGGTGGCCTGCCAAGCTTCTGCAGACTGCAGGCTGCCAGCACCAAGCTGCAGGCTTTTAAACTGCAAGCTCCAAACTCTCAACTCCAAAACTGTAACCTGTAAACTCCAACCTCTGCACTCCGCACTCCAAACTCCACACCTCCTCACTCCACAACTGCCTGCCTGAACTGAAGGCTTTTAAGTGTTTGGGGCGGGGCTCCTTGATTGGCCCCAGGCATCCTAATTGCCTAAACAGCCCCAGGTGGCCTAATTAGCTAAGCAGCCCCAGGTGGCCTAATTAGCTTAAAGCAGCCCCAGCTGGATCACCCAGGGAATAAAGCTTTGCTGAGCCTGGGGCTAATATACATGCCTTCTAGCACCCTTGCATAGCCATCTGGTCTGGCCCTGTCACACCTTGCATTTGCTGATGAAAACAGACCATGTCATGCACAGAATCTCAATTTTAAGCAGCCCATACACACTTGGCTCTCTGGAGAGGGTAAGAAAGAGAAAACCACATGTGAAAGATGATAGTTGTATCACTGGAAGACACCCAGCTATCATGGTGATGGGCATGATCTAAGAATCAGAACAAGGCAGGAGTTTTCACCCAAAATTTGATCCAAACCTTAAAAGGTTTGGATTTTTTTTAAAAAAATGGTATTTTTCAATTCCATACTCCATGGATTCAACCCTCCCAATATCCTGAATGTGCACGCCTGTGAAGTTCTGCATACCCCCGACTCCTACTGACATTTAGGGGAGCTGGTGATAGCTCAGAACATTGCAGTAGTTCTCTGCACCTGGCAAGACTGAAACCCAAGTTCAGCTCCAGGTGCAAACTTACCCCAAGAGTGAAAGTACTCAGATTGCAGGGGAGAAGGGTTATATGCATGTCTCCAATGGGGAAAAATGTATTCACAGCTCCTGGTATTTCCAGCTTTGAAGAAAACAGTAAGTGCCAGGAATCTCACAAGGTAGCCTGTTTGCATAAGTTTTGAAGCCCAGTTTTGTAGACTCAAGCAAGAGGTTAGGAAGTTATGAGTTGGGATGATGTTCTGCGACGCAGCCAAGCTTCACTGGAGCTTAATCAAACTTAAACTCTGAAAGTGTTAAAGTTTACCAGACTAAACTTGAAGCATAGGCTTAAATCCCATTGATTTCAATAATGTATGTGCTTTGTTAAATAGGGTAGGACTTAAGCACATGCTTTACATGCTCAAAGCACTGCTGAATTGGGACCCTGTTTCTTTGGGGTGTGAGGACAGAATGGGGGCCATCATATTCTCCTGGCTAATGTCCTATGTTGTCTGTCAAATCACAACATGGAAGAACTGTAATAAAACCCACACCTATCTCGGGACTCGAGGACATACAAATGAATAATGCTGCAGTCAAAGGGTATCATCAGAAGCCCTTAATGTGGCATATAACTCTCACTGGTCACAGTTACCTGAGTAGTCCCCTATCTGTATTACTTGAGAGAGACAGAAGGGCAACGGCAGACTACAAAGGCTACATATACCATTCATGAGGCTCTGATAGTATCTTGTTAGCTCCTGTACAAGACCAAAGTGTGAATCATTTACAGTTGCCTCGCACACCCTTGAGATGTGCGATAGCCTTTCCCACGGCTTCCATATTATGTTTGATATATCTGATGTTTCATAAAAACATTGTATTTTATTGAAATTGTATGCAAAATGCTCCTCTTGCCTCCCACACAACTGTTTATTTTTCAGCATGATTCTGTTTTTTTTTTTTAAAGATTTGATCTTACAAGGAGAGAGACCGTTTTCCATTGGGTTTTACACTTACTTTTCAAGGAAGTTGTGGAACAGCTGAACATTTGATTCAGAAGCCATAAACTGATGTGTAACAGAGCCAATCAACATACAGAAGATTTGAGCTCATTTGCCTACTGCAAATCTAGTGGACAAAATGTTCTCAGAGTCAAGTGAAGGACCCATTCCTATGAGGTGCTAAGCACCTTCCCATTCCCATTGACATTTAATGAGAGGCGAAGATGCTCTGCAATTCAAAGGGTTGAGTCCCCATATAGTAATATTACACCGTTAGGGCATTGAGAGAGTTGAAGCATGTGGTGCTCCCATAAGCACTGCCAATTCCCAGACTCTAGCTTTGATCTCCTCCTAAATGGCAGGTAGATAGACAAATACATGACAGCAATTAGAGCTGGTTGAACGTATTTTTTTTAAACCAGGAAAAGTTTCTAAATTTTCAAGTTATTTCCATTTTGCAAGATTCATAGAGTCCAAGGTTAGAAGATAAATCCTGTATTACACAGGCCATAGAACTTTCCCAAAATAATTCCTAGAGAAGAATTGTTTAGAAAAACATCCAGTCTTAATCTCAGAATTGGCAATGATGGAGAATGCACTGTGAGCCTTCGTAAATTGTTCCAATGGTTAAATACTTTCATTGTTAAAAATGTATGCCTTATTTCCAGTCTGAATTTGTTTAGCTTCAACTTCCAGCTATTGGAATGCTCTATATCTTTCTCTGAAGAGGCCATTATCAAGTATTTGTTCCCGAAGTAGGTACTCAGACTGTAATCAATTCAAAACAGGTCCTCTTTTTAATTTGCTGATTTTTAAAAAAAAATAAACACTATCGAAATTTTATGTTTACCAAAAACTAAGGTTTTAGAAAAGGAAAGATTATGGTAAAAATTAAAGTGTTAATTTAAAATCTGTTGTGATATATAGTGCAAAAAAAATGACAAAAGCCACAGTGTTTTAACAAAATCCTTCATTTTCATAAAAAGGCCTTTTTTTACTATAAAACTCTTTCAAATACTTTAACATCTCCAATAAGCAGCTTTGTCCTCCTGTAGCACCTTCCTTTAGACTTAGTTCTTCTCAAAGTTTTATACACACATTAGTTAAACCTTACAGGGAAACTGAGTCACAGACAAGGCAACCTGACCATGGGTCACAAAGCCAAGTTGGTCACAGAAGAGGGAGTGGAACTCCCAGTCTATGTTCTAACCACTAGACCACGTGAAAGGGCAAGCTCAAGGGCCAGATCTTCAACTAGTGAAAACTGGAGTAACTCCCCTGAAGTCACTTTACAGCAGCTGAGGATCTGGTCCTAACAACAACATATTATTAGGATGCTGAGGGAATTGGTTGATGTGATTGCAGAGCCATTGGTCATTATCTTTGAAAACTTGTGGCAATCGGGAGGTCCTGGATGACTGGAAAAAGGCAAATATAGTGCCCATCTTTAAAAAAAGGGAAGGAGGAGGATCCAGGGAACTACAGACCCATCAGCCTCATCTTGTTCCTGGAAAAATTATGGAGCATGTTCTCAAGGAATCCATTTTGAAGCACTTGAAGGAGAGGAAGGTGATCAGGAAAAATCAGCATGGATTCACCAAGGGGAAATCATGCCTGATCAACCTGATTGCCTTCTATCATGAGATGACTGGCTCTGTGGATGTCGGAAAAGTGCTGGACATGATATACCTTGACTTTAGCAAAGCTTTTAATACACGTGCCCACAGAATTCTTGCTAGCAAGTTAAAGAAGTGTGGGTTGGATGAACGGACTATAAGGTGGATAGAAAGCTGACTAGATCATTGGGTTCAATGGATAGTAATCAACAGCTCCATGTCTAGCCGGCAGTCAGTATCAAGCAGAGTGTCGCAGGGGTCGGTCCTGGAGCCAGATTTGTTCAACATCGTCATTAATGATCTGGATGATGGGGTGGACTGCATGTTCAGCAATTTCACAGATGATACTAAACTGAGGGGAGTGGTAGATATGCTGAAGAGATAGGATATAGAGTGATCTAGACAAATTGGAGGATTGAGCCAAAAGAAATCCGACGAGGTTCAACAAGAACAAGT
Organism: Mesoclemmys tuberculata; assembly: GCA_007922155.1. Lineage (NCBI taxonomy): Eukaryota > Metazoa > Chordata > Testudines > Chelidae > Mesoclemmys > Mesoclemmys tuberculata. The sequence continues at coordinate 7,973,821 of ML675621.1, forward strand.
GCAGAGTCTTGGACTTAGGACGGAAGAATCCCATGCACTGCTACAGATTGGGAATCGACTGGCTAAGCAGCAGTTCTGTAGAAAAGGACCTGAGGGTTACAGTGGACAAGAAGCTGGATATGAGCTAACTCTGTGTGCCCTTATTGCCAACAAGGTTAACAGCGTATTGGGCTCCATTAGTAGGAGCACTGCCACCAGAATGAGTGATTATTCCCCTCTATTTGGCACTAGTGAGGCCACATCTGGAGTACTGTGTCCAGTTTTGAGCCTCCCAGTATAGAAAGGATGTGGGCAAATTGGAATATTGTGTGCAGTTCTGGTGTCCCATGTTTAAGAAGGATGAATTCAAACTGGAACAGGTTCAGAGACGGGCTACTAGGATGATCCGAGGAATGGAAAATCTGCCTTATGAAAGGAGACTCAAAGAGCTTGGCTTGTTTAGCCTGGCCAAAAGAAGGCTCCGGGGGGATATGCTTGCTCTATATAAATATATCAGGGGGATTAACGTTAGGGAGGGAGAGGAATTATTTAAGTTTAGTACTATTATAGGCACGAGGACGAATGGGTACAAATTGGATATTAGGAAATTTAGACTAGAAATTAGACGAAGGTTTCTAACCATTAGGGGAGTGAAGTTCTGGAATAGCCTTCCGAGGGAAGTAGTGGGGGCAAATGACTTATCTGGCTTTAAGACTAAGCTTGATAAGTTTATGGAGGGGATGTTATGATGGGATAGTTTAATTTGAGCGATTGATTTTGGATTATCGGCAGATAAGTCTGCTCAATGGTCTGTGGGAATGCTGGATGGGATGGGAACTGAGTTACTGCAGAGAATTCCTTTTTGGGTGCTGGCTGGTGAGTCTTGCCCACATGCTCAGGGTTTAGCTGATCGCCATATTTGGGGTCGGGAAGGAATTTTCCTCCGGGGCGGATTGGCAGGGGCCACGGAGGTTTTTCGCCTTCCCCTGCAGCATGGGGCATGAGTCGCTTGCTGGTGGATTCCCTGCAGCTTGAGGTCTTCAAATCTCACTTTTGAGGATTTCAATAACTCAGTCATGGGTTCGGGGTTGTTATAAATGTGTATGGGTAGGGTTTTGTGGCCTGCCTTGTGCGGGAGGTCAGACTAGATGATCATATTGGTCCCTTCTGACCTATGAGTCTATGAGTCTATGAGTCTATGAGAGAGTCCAGTGAAGGGCAACAAAAATTATGAGGTGGCTGGGACACATGACTTATGAGAAGAGGTCAAGGGAACTGGGTTTATTTAGTCTGCCGAAGAGAAGAGTGAGGGGGGATTTGATAGTGGCCTTCAACTGCCTGACAGTGGGTTCCAAAGAAGATGGAGCTAGGCTTTTCTCAATGATAGCAGATGACAGAACAAGGAAAAATGGTTTCAAGTTGCAGTGGGGGCGGTCTAGGCTGGATATTAGGAAAGACTTTTTCATTAGGAGGGTGATGAAGCACCTGAATGGGTTACCTAGGGAGGTGACGGAATCTCCATCTTTAGAGGTTTTTAAGGCCTGGCTTGACAAAGCCCTGGCTGGGATGATTTAATTGGAGTTGGTCCTGCTTTGAGCAGAGGGTTGGACTAGATGACCTCCTGAAGTCCCTTCCAATCCTAATCTTCTATGATGCTATATTCCAAAATGTAATGTGTCAAAGAAATAAGCATAGAGGTTCAACCTCTCAAAGAGCAAATCCAAAATGGCGGCCACATACTTTTCAACACAATAAATTATAGCCTTGGCCTCACAGAGATGTATGAATCACAGGCTTTTACAACCTCATACTTCACACTATGTTGTCTGTCAGCTAGCGGAACAATGCTGTGTGTCACTGCAGAATGTCACACTTAGAACTCTAAACTTTCCAAGGGAACAAGCGCAATTCCACTGCAGTGAGATGTCTTCAAAAATCCCCAGGGTTTGCTAGTTTGCTAGGAGAAGAATGTTTCAGAACTGTCTGAAATCAAACAGCAGAGTGTAAAAAGGGAAAATAATGTAAAAAGTTTAGCCAATGTCCTCTGTAATTGCAAGTCTTCAATAAAGAGAATCTCATCCAAAACCAACAGTAAATAAACCAGCAGGAGGGCAAATGGACATTTAAAAAATGGGATTTAATTAAAAAAAAAAAAAAAAGCAAAGCAGGTTTTTCCTCTTGTCAAAATCTTGGGTAAACCAGGACAGCTGACGCAGGCCCAGATCCTACAACACATCCCATGATGCAGACTAACCCCTGTGGATTAATTGACATCAGCGAGGCTCTTTATAGGCTCTGGGTTCTAGTAACTCAGCTTCATGCTTCTGGATAACGTGATAGCCTCTGACTCTCTTGATGGGTCTGTGTGTAGCCCCTTTAGTTCAGTTCTCTGTGTGATATCTATACACCATACATAGTCCATATACATTACACGTTCCCATTTATGGTTAAAACAGCAGTAATTGGTTGAAGATGACTCGGGGACATGTAATGATTAATTGACAATACTTCTCTCTGCATATGCAGACGAGCCAGTGAGTCATTCTCCTTTTGCTAGTAAATGTATTCCTTAAGTGCTCCATGCCACAAAACAGCAGCTTGAAGTGCATTTCAGGAACTACCTTCCTTGCTCCTTGCCCTCAGGTCTTTTCTAATCTAATAGGGAAAGAAAGTGGGGGCAGGGAGGAGGCAGCTGGCTGGTGAGTGTGTGGCTATATCAACAAACTCAATATTTCAGCTCAGATCCCCTTATTTCCCATTCTGCGTGATTCCCTATCAATCTGTAGACTTCTCCTCTAAATAAGGATTTGCAAGGCTAACCTCAATAGCATGAGAGCATTTGCCCCCGTCACCAGCTTGCCTGAGCTTGGGGGGCATCTCACGTAAAGAGCACACTTAGTTTTTGACAGTCCAACCAACAGGGTGGCCTGCTTGGGCCTCACGCTCGCACACAGGAAATCATATTCTCTCAGGAACTTATACCAAAGTGTGGTCAGCAGTGGGCCTTGATCCAGCCTGGCTTCTTGGATTATGGTACAGGGAAGATCTTTCCCTAATGACCCCTCCTTCCCTCTCTTTTCCCAGGAACTGCCATTCAGTAGAAGCTCATTTTATTTGGCCTGCTGGATCCTGATTGGCTGCTGCCTGTTCCTAGCTCTTTTAGACACCGGAGGGCCAAGTCTCGTTGGTTCCACCAGCAGCTGATACTGAGAGACCTCTCTAGGCAACTCCTGAGGTCCAAAACTCGCTGCACCTCTTTTCTTAAAGGGCTGCTTCCTGGGGGTGGGGTGCACCAAGGCAACAAGGTCTCTGGCAGGGGGCAACAAATGCCTTGTACACCCTGTCACATTCTCCCACTGCTATATTCCCCTCTCAGCACCATATGCTGCTGGGGTTATCACAAAGCATGCCGTAAATTGAGATGAAAAAATGCAGCCATGCTTCTCTGACTGGGCACTAGACGGAAGCCATCTGTAGAACAGACAAGCAGCCACTGCTGGGACCTGAATGAAGTACACCTGAGATGGCACTTGAATAAGGCACAGCTGAGTGATGTGGCACTAAGCTCTAATGCAGTAGAGGTCCTTGGGCAGAGAACACCAGCTCTTCCAACAGCAAGCTCAATGGTGTGGAGTGATTCTTCTCCAGAGACTACAGGCCTGGGGAATTCTGCTAGGTCCTCTTCCCCTCCATCCACTGAAGTTACTGGAGCCATTCAGGGGTAGTTGAGGGAAGACTACATCCTTTCCTCACTGCTAGAAGCTACAGAAGAGCACGCTGGACACTGCTAACTAATGGCCCACTCCCACCACTGGGGGAGAAGCATAATCTCTCCTCCTGAGCAGTCTTTGGATCCTTGTACAACAACTGCACTTCCTTTCACTGCAGTAGGCTGCCCTGTCTGCTCTCCAGGTGAATGCAAAACAGCAACATATGGGAGTGATCAGTGTGGGAACTTCCGTCCCCGTTTTTTCTGCCACACTCAGGCTTTGAACAGAGAAGAGAAGTTCTGCAACTTATTTATTTTTTGGTACGAGGGGCTACATTTTGGAACACCCTAACTCCTGAAGCAGCCCGTAGAAACCTGTCATTGTCAGTGTAGAAATAGCTCTTCTTGGAGTATTAGAAAGGTTGAACAGCAGCCACCTGAGGTGAGTCTTTCATCAGTTCTCTCAAGATCTGCTCTGGTCAGCAGCTGGATGGAAGAGCACTCGGGAACTGATGCTGATTCGCTTGGGGAAGAGTTCTTTCCAGTCCATACTGCGCTAACTCCCAAGCACTGTCATCCTTTAGATGGGAAGGAAAAGCAAGAACCTGATCACTTATGGCCATTAAAGCTCCCATGGTGCTTTGCACAAGGGAAGAGTTGTTAGCCGCTAGTCAGATTCCAGTGTGCATAACTGCATCCTGTGTAGTAAAATTTCCACCCACTCGGGCTAGAAAGGAAGCCCAGCTTCTGGCCTGGTCAGTTTTCAAGACTTTCTGCTGAGACTGCCAACATAGTACTTCAGATGGGGGGTGCGGGAGGTCTTTGGAACTAGAACGAGACTACCAACTTCTTTCCTACATGCCACCTTCCAGTCCAGCATTGTTCTTTACAACTTCCCAGTTGCCAAAAAGACAGTTTCCCTTTCCGGCTTGGTCCTGGCTCTTCACGGGAGGGACTGCCTCTCACTACAGGTATGTCTACACAGCCCTCAGAAGCAAGTCTCCCTGGCTGGGTTGACAGACTCAGACTGGTGGGCTCACACTAGCCCTCTAAAATAGCTGTGTAGACAGGGCTTTGAAGTTGAAGCTCAGGCTCTGTAGTTCACCCCTTTTCCTTCCCTTCAACGCGCTGTCCACACAGCTCTTTTTAGAGCGCTAGCACGAGACCTGGCTCGCACACATCTGGTGACCAGGCTAGCAGGCTCACTTCCACAGGCTGTGTACAATGCGTCTAGCACAATGGGGCCTTGATCTCTGTCAGGGCCTCTAGAGACTACTGTAACACAAACAACAATAGCTTAACTGCATTTTCCCCATGTGGGGAGGCAGGGGCAAACCTTGGAGTTCACATCCACGTCTCCTTTATCCTCCAGCTCCTTGAATTCAGAGTTTGCTCTGTTGCCTGATTCATTGTAATAAGACAAGTCCCAGAAAATCTTACTGTTAAAGAGGAAAACCCATACTCTATATACAAATCCCAAAAAAGAAAAACAAGCCTGATGATGCAGATTTCATGGCCCACTAATATCTCATTTGAAAACATTTCTGTATGTATAATGTAACACTATCCTGAACATTAACAGAAGCAAGACACACATGCACACAATAATGGGTTTATACAACAGGAAAAAAAATCCATTTCTATTTCCCTGCTCATCTTGCTGATCTATGAGAGAAACCCACATTTAAAAACACCACCACCACCACCACCACATGTGCGTATCTGAGGCACTGAAAGACACAAAGTGCTGTGGAAACAGAACTGCAGGGAATACATTTCATGCCCTTTCATCCGTTAAAAATACATACGTAAGGGAATACAAAGCATGGGTTGCAGAGCAGATTTTCAGCAATAGGCCAAAGCACTAGCAATGGACAAATTCTCAAAGATGCAGGGCACTGTGATCAGACTGACACCCATACATGTAGATGCTCATTCAAATTACCTGAACTTTAGACGTCAGCATAAGTAGGCTGAAAGTCTCCTGAGAAAGGGGTCGCTCACTAAAGGCGCAGGAGCTTGTGCTCATGGCCTTGCTAGAACCAGGCCATGCAGGGAGCAAGCAACAGTGAAAAGCATCGGGGAGAATTATCCAGACTTTGGTTTGGCATTTTAGCAAATTCAAGCTGGTTCATATTGCATCTGAATTGGTTCAGCTGAGCCTTATACAGAGACCAGTTCAAGTTCATCCTCAGAGTGTATTCCAGGTGAAAACCGCTCTAGGTCCTTATACAGAGCCATTTCTAGGTGGCACCAACACCCACCAAAGTCAACAGCAACAGTCTCATTAACATCCTTGGTTCAGGATCAAGACCCAAGTGGGTTAACCCTCCAAGGGAGCCCTCTCCCTGTCTGACACGTTGGCCCCCCACCTGCTCTCACTTACATTGAAATAAACCAGGAGTAATTCCCAGCACTTCAGTGTGAGTGAACAGAAGCATTCCTGTCTATCTATGGTTTTTAACTCCAGTGCAGATCCCATCACTAAATCTTTTCACCCAGGAAGGTTGCAAGGAAATCCTTAGTCAGGAGCCAATATTCTCTCTGTTACTTGTTTGGATTTTCTGCCTTTTACATGTTTGCTATTTAGTGTTCACAAGAAATCCCTTTAGCATCACAGATTCACGGTGCCACGTCAGGCCTTCTCAGTTCATCAGAAGAGGACATCTTCTTCTGAGTGCTCTATTATGGCCTGGAGAGATGAATGTGCCCACACAAAATCTCATACAATCACAGAAATGTAAGTCTGGCAGGGCAGGACCAAGAAAACCTCTCTCTATCACCTTGGGGAGTGCATTGACTAGAACCCTCCTGCACACACTAACTGTTCCCCTCCCAGGTGTGGAATATGCAGGCCTGGGCTGCTCCCCACCTATATGCCCCCTTCTGGCAAAGAGGAAGGAGGAGTCTCAGTTCCACTTTCCCTAAACCACATCTGCTCCCTGGAACTCCTGCCCATGGGGAGAGAGACAACTTGCACCTTACCTGATATGGTGTGGGGGAAGAGAAGGAGGAACTCTCTGCGGCTCCTGACATGGGGGGGGGGGGCAGGATAGGGTGGAACTGCATGGTAGCTGAGGCTCTACAAGACATAAGGAGCACCCTTTGAACAGAGCACAGAAAAAGGAGCAAAACACGTAGCCGGTGCTTTGTGGTGCCAGCAGCAGCAGGGGGCCAGAGTGAAATCTCCTAGCTACATGGGGAGGCATGTGGACTCTGAAGCTGGATTAAAGCAGTCTGCCTGCCGCAATCCTTGGGACACATCTGCAAACTCTTTCATCGGTGCCCACTCAACCTGCATGCATGGCATCATGTGGTGCCTTTGATGGAAGGGGCACCTTGCGCACACGTTCCCAGTTGAGGGCCCTCAGAAGCCGGCAGTGGGCCCAGCCTACCCGATCACATCCCAGGCAAGGAAGCAGAATTAAGTGCAAGTTATAATTAAGACTGGATGTTTGAAGAGAAACAATTTCCGTTCCGTGGGATTCGCCGGCACAACAGTAATTAACGTCTCATTAACATTCACCTAATTAAGCAGTTTATGAAAGTGGGTGGATTTGCATACTGCTCCACTTCAGCTTCAGTAAATTCAGCTATCCAAGCACTAACGTTAACCCTTCCATGAAGGTATCATAGCCCTGTGCCATCCACCAGGCAGCCTAGGGAGCACACACCAAACCCCTTCAGTGGACTGTAAAATAACAGCTGCAAACAACCCCCTGGTAGGTCCAGTCACACCTCCACCGCAGGATTCGAACACACAACTCTGTGGGAATAGAGCCTTCTCGCCAGTGGGCAGCAACTTCCACCCTCCTGCTACTCACAACTGGGGGTGAAATTCCTGAGGCAGGTGAACAGAGCTAGAAAACTGGCTGCTGGGAAAGGAATTTCTACCCCTGCAAACTCCCTACCCACCCTCCTGCCCCATTTCTGTCCTATAGTATGGGCTTGGTTCTCACTGGCACCTCAGTGAAGATTCTAGCTGCTCACAGTAAGCTCCCTGGTCTTTCACCTCTGAGGATCTGGTTCAAAGCCACCTTTCCTCAGTAGTGAAGGGAGTTCAGTGGTCTCTGCCTGCTCCTTAGAGCAACGATTCCCAACCTGGAGTGTGGGACCCCCCTTGAGGTGGTGGGGGGTCAAAGATTACAGGGAGTCCATGAGGCTTCACTAGTATTGAGGCAATTTAGTCCCCCACGCTGGCTGGGTGCAGCAGCCTCAAGTCCTGAGCTGGCCAGAACGGAGGAGCAGCCCCCCATGTCTCACACCGGTCAGAGCCGAGGAGCAGCCCCCCAAGCCAGCCGAGTGCTCAGCTGGAGTGGAGCAGCCCTGCGCCAATGGGGCCTGGAGAAGCCCTGGCCAACCCGCCACCTCCATTACCTTCCATCCATGAGGGATGGGAAGAGACGAGCCACACAGGGCGTGTGGTGGCGGCTGCACCAGGGAAGACTTAGATTCTTATTCGGGTAAGAATAATTTATTATTATTTATCAACTTTAGTGTTATTATTATCATCATTAAATGAGTTTATAGGGGTTATATGTGTTTATGGCCGGGTCGGGGTGTGTTGTGGGGGGTGGTGAGTGTTTTACCTAGTGTTAACCAGTGGGGCTTTCACTCAAAAAATTTGAGAATCATTGCCGAGAGGAGGGTCATGGACCTAAACTGCTACACTATTGCACACCATGTGCTCAGAACAGGCCTAGGTCTGAAATAGCAGGGGTGTGCTCTCCCAGTGAGGACTGAGGTGTGTGGACAGAGCAGGGGCAGCTAGAATGGGACTTGCAGAGGCTGTTCTTATTCACTTCTTTAAATGTGTCCATTGAAGAAGCTGGTTATATGGTTTCTATCTTCTCTCATTATCTCAGAGTTTTCTACTCCTGCACGTCACTGTAATATCTGGCGCCTGGCACATAAAATCAATAGCAATAGTGGACTTCATGGAGTGTCTGGCACTTCTCCTGTAATGGGGTCCGAACTCTGCTTGGGGTAGGATTTGTGGTTTATGTTTATTTAGATTTTAAAACGAATTATTTGGAGGTTGTTAAGGGTGGAAAGGGATGTCAACATTGTGAGCGTCTCTGTCTGTGGCAGCAGGCTGGTTTGGAAACATATCCTAAAGCTGGTCAGACTCTGGATTGGCCTGAGCTCCTGTGGGAGTTGGTCAAGGGAATCTAGCAATAGACAAAGAATGCATCATCCCCAGCTCTCACATACTTCATCCTGGGCTTTGAGATCTGCATTTTCCTAGAGGAGTGCAGATGTTGTGGTGCTCTATAGACCGATATTTGCTGTGTGATGTAGCTAGGGCTTGATCCACTAATTGCTCTAAAAATGGGGGCCAAAGTCTCACACTGGCATCTGCAGCTGATTGGGAGTCAGTGAAGAGACCAGAGTTCCTGCAGAGGTGGTTCAGTTGTGCGTATTTTCAGGCTTCCTGCAGCACATGCCTGAGCTCTTCATTTCCACTAGTACCAGGTACTAGGATGGAAAACAGGAAAGGTTGAGAATAGCCCTTTCAGACAACTGCACAGCCTCCAAGCCTTCACCAAAGCGAGGAAGAGGGAGGAAGGAAGGATGTGAGATAACACCGCTGGCCAAGGCTGAAAAATGAGAATCCTAGGCCTGGTCTACACTTACCTTTGCGATTCGGCGGCAGTCGACAGGAGATACGCAAGTGAGGTAAATTGCTTGCGTATCTCCCGTCAACTTTGCAGCATCTCCTCCGTGCGGCGTCCATACTGCGCTGCGTCGAAGGGAACAGTGTTCCCTTCGAAGCAGCGCTACTCCACTTACCGAGGTGATTTTCCTGCGTCGCTTCCTGGATCAACTGAGCACGTCTATACAGACCGCTCAGTCGATCCAGAGCAATCAATGTGACGGTGGCACATTTGCCGCCGTCAGCGTAGACCCAGCCCTAGACTCAGCCAGAAGAGAGAAGGGAAAACACATTAGGTCCTATCTTCTTCATCCCTGCCAGGACTCACATCAAATCGCTGCTGGAACCTGCTCTGCTGAACTGTTTCCAGCCATAGCACAGGTGGCAGGGCACTGATGTCCCCACCACATTGCAATCGACAATCTCAGCAGAGGTGCTAACACAGGAGCAGGGTCCACGGTGGGTGAGCTTCAGGGGTGGCCCCACCAGGGCCATGGCACATGGATGGGGCAGCATAGAGGAAGCTCACACCGTAGTTCCCTGTGCTATCAGTGTTCTATGGATAAAACAGAGTGTGTTGGTTTCCAGGGCCATCAACCCATTACCACCACTAAATTCATGCCCCAGTCTGATCACTGTGTAATTTTTGCTCACATTAGATCAATCATGAGGTGTCTCTGACAAGTCACTTTTTAAAACAAGGTGATTCAGTTGCTGTATTTGCTAGAGGAAGAGAATCCTTTATTTAAGAAATAGAATCCAGCTCTCCTGGAGACATGCTTCCCATTGCACAAGACACTGCCTAGCAGCTGGGAGAGCACCCAAAGGAAACCACCTGCTCCCAACCTGCACAAAGCAAGTCATTAACGTTTGACCTAAGGCAACCATGAATATGGGGCTACATGCAATAGCCATGAGATTGCCTCAGAGAAACTCCAGAGGCAAAGCCCTCACTGCTGTATTTTATTTGAAGCAGGCAAGTCGTAGAAAACTGGATTCTTTATTGAAGCCAGCTCACAAACAACTTCCACTGTCTCAGTTTTCGCCCTGCTTCACTGCCTTGCCTCAGCCCCTCTCTAGTGTTCTTGCATGTGTCCTGCATTTACTCATTCCTCTCTTCAGTTACCAATATACAAGTTAAAGCTGAACTTTGAGAAAGTTCAGATCCTAACTTACTGCCTGCTCCCATTGCTATAATGAGCCAAGGCAACACACCCAGATTTGGACACACCAAGTTTAGGGAAAGTTAGATCAGGAGCCAAATTTTGCAGCTTAGGTCCATTGCTAATTAGTTTGTTTATCTTAACGGCAACATAGAGAGTTTGACAAGCATTTCTGAATGGAGGAAGGAACAAAGGTAACTTCCTAGTGCCCTTTTCTCGTCACACAGGATATCATACTCTTTTACAGCTGATGTGACATCCTTTCCAAAGGTCAGCATCTATAGAAGTATGTGAGCCTCTTTTCCATGCAGTGGCTGGTAGTGATGCTCCGTGTATCACAGACCATCAAATACAAAGCATTCCCCATACAGCCAGTTAGCGATAAGTCACTTGAAATGCTGGACATAATGTTTTCCGCTGTTAATACCAGCTTTCTGTTCTGGTGTTGGATTAGCAAAGCCACTGCATCCATCATGCTCTTAAAAACAACGTGCACAAAACTTGCCTTTTTTTTTTTTTAAAGGAGGGGGTGAAAAAATGAACTCTCTAGTTAGTGGCTAACGTGTGGAGCCGAGATGCAACTTTGCAGCAAATACAGTGGAAGAGAAAAATTCATGACACAGCCTTTCATTGAAAATCAATAAAGCCCAGACCTGCCTGTGATATACACACTCAATTTATTCCTTGCCTAGCTCACTGTATCTTCACCACCAGGCGCAGGCTCTCAGATAAGGCACTAGCAGGGAATAAAGCATTTTTTCGCCTGTAGGCACAATAAGCTTTTATTTCCCACGTTGTTCCATCCGTCCTCCCTCAGAAAGCCCCTAGATTCCCCCTTGGGGTGGGGGGAAGGGCCTGTAAAAGCCCCACAGGACGCCAAATCCCCATGATACCTGGCATTATATAAAGGCCATGCAAATCTCATAACACATAACATGGATGTGTTGGGTAGTCAAGTACCTTTATGTTCATGGGTACAGGCTACCAAGTGAGCGCATGCATGTGTACAAGCATATGGATTTGCATGGGTACTGCCTGTCTCAATGCCCGCATGTTAAGCGTGTACACATATATGTACATGAGGCCAAAATCTGCACTCAGCTGCACCTGTACAAACCCAATATCTCTAATGAGCTGGCCCAGCGTGGTAGAGGAATTCAGCCCCTGGTGTCTTTGTGTCTGTCCTGGAGCACGGCTGTGTGGAACGTGGCTGTGTGCTTGTTTACATGCTGGGCTGAACAAAGGGTGTCTAATGGCTCTCTAGCGAATATCATGGCTCAGAAGAAATCGCTGTTTTGTCCCACGATGTTGCTGTTGCAGTGGGGGAAGGATTCCCACTAAGTGGATCTAAATGTGTTTCCCCTACCTAAAATTGTTGTACCCAAAGATAAAATAAAATAAAATGAATAAATCCCGCTTACCCCAGCCTTGTGTTTGCTAAGCCTGGTCAGTCAGCCTGGGGCACTCTCCTTCACCGTCCCTCAGACCACAGCATCCTTCCGATAGTCTGGAGCCATCGCACTCACTTGATCCCCTCTCGTTCTTACAGTCTTACTCACTCCAGGCAGATCACACATGCACACCAGTGTGCATCAGCCTCGAACACAAGCCACTGAAAGGAGGCCAAGCTGGCTGGAGTGGCATAGCTGGCTGGGGGAAGTGACAAGTCACCACCAGGCACTGCCTTAAACCCACTGGCAGAAAGAAATCCTGTACCCTGGGTTTGAGAAAGGCAGCTGTTTGGTACACGTCCTTCTCCTTAAAACATAGCACTACAGTGTTCGATCGCACCTCCGATTAATGTTCCATTTATGAATGGTTTATAACAGGATTAGTACACCATTAATAGATGTGATCAGCACGTTACAGACATAGGTAGTATATGTTATGGACAGTTATAAGGCCATTAGTGGAAGGTGCTATAGAGGGTATAAGCAACCTTTTGACTAGAACTGGTCAGGATTTTCCAGTGAAATGTTTTTGGGACAAAATCCAAACTATGTTGCTGGATCACAGCAAACCAAACCATTTCTGTTTGTGAAAAGGTTGCCCTTCAGTGCAGCTGGCCGTTAACCTATGTTCTCTTGAGCAGCCACTGTGCAGGGCCAGCTCTACCAGAGCCCCTGGGTTAAATTGCACCCACCAAACCAAAGATTCACAAACAGGCAAACACACACTTCTCCAGGCCCAGTGCAGATGAGGGGATGGGTTGAAGAGTAAACCTGCCTTGCACTCACCCCCAGTGGCGGCTCCTGTCCCATGGGTCTGGGCCCAGCTTCCCCGCTCCAGGCATGGCAACCTGGCACACAGGGCACTCCAATTTGGCTCAGCCACCCCTCGGTCTTGACAGAGGGGCAGCCAGGCCAAACCTGCGTGGTGCCAGGTTGTCATGTCCAGAGCAGGGAGCTGATCTCCAACTCCCACCCCCTCAGACCTCCCCTCTACACTGGCTCAGGTTGCTGTGTGGGGTTGATGCCCCTTAGGCAGTGCAGTGAACCCACTGAATTGGAAGGCTGCATTTGTCTCTGCCACAGTGACTCACAGGAGCTGTCATTCAGGTGCCTTCCCACCCTAGAGGCCAGACTAGATCTCCCATGATGCACTGCTATCTCCCCCTTTGAACTGAGACAGTGAATGATGGGTGTGGCATATCATGGTGCACCAAGGAAACGTAGTCCGGCCAGCAACCCTGGTCTATAAGAGGAGAATGGGCAGATGAGGCCACCTGAATCAGAGTTCCCATGAGGCACGGCAGCAGCTTGGGGGGCACAGACTAATATCAAACTGACTCAAATCAAAACTCTGTAATTCAGGAATGTGGAACTTAAATTGTTTTTGGAAACTTCTGTTTGCAAAAACTTTTCATATTTCAACTATTCATCCCACACTGGGATGAAAAACAAACGTCAAGACATTGCAGTTTCCTACTGGATGGAAGTTTCAATTTTCAGCCAGCTCTCCCCTTCGTCTGTTGAACACTCTACCAACTTGTAACAATGGCCACTAATGAAACCACCTGTTTACATTTATTAATCTTTTATAAACTGGTTAGGAAGTATGACCCAGTATTCCATAGCGACGCTCCAATGTATAGCACTCAGGAAGAAATCATCGTTCAACAGATGTAGGCCATGCCTCTTGAATACGCTAATATTTTGGGATTATTGCTGTAAAAATACTTTTTGATAAAAGGAGAACCTCCCCTACCTTGGGCACATGCATGATACATCTGTTTTCATGAGGAATAACTCTGTGATTAAGCACTGATAACTTGTACAATTTGTTGCTATAAAATGAGGGAATCCTGAGGAAAGCAACAAAAATTATGAGGTTTAGTAAATGTGACTTATGAGGAAAAGTCAAAAGAATTGGGCATGTTTAGTCTACAGAAGAGAAGGCTTGGGGGGACATGATAACAGTCTTCACATATGTAAAAGGTTCTTATAAAGAGGCTCATGATTAAAATTATTCTCCATGTCCACTGAGAGTAAGAAAGGAAGCACTTGGCTTACTCTATAGGGCTGGAATAATGGATTGTTCAATTCGCTAGCCATTTCAAACGATTAAACCAAGTTCCATTTTGGGTCACACTGAAAATGACATTGTGACCCGTCCGTGCCCAGGGTAGCCCACTGATAATGCCAGGGTCAGGGCAGGCTGTAAAAGGAGAGCAAATTCTCCCACTGGTGGGTGACACTGAAGTCAGACTTCCCAACCAGCCACAAACAGTGCTTCTGATTCCCCCACACTGGTTATCAAGAAGCCACTGTGCAAATACACACAGCCCCCTTTACTGCATTTCAGTCTCTGGCTCCCAAACTGACACTAGGTCCAGTAAAGAGACCAGTTATTTAAACTCTATGCTCTTTCCTAAAAGATTCCCTCTGATCCCAAAGGATCAGCCACAGTACCAGTTCACTATAAGTTTGGATCTTACCCAAAATACCACGCTGCCAGCCAATCCGTTAGTAACTAAAACTAAAGGTTTATTAATAAAAGAAAAACCAACAATAAGAGAAATGTTAAAGGCTTAAAGCAATCAGATATATTCAAATGATTTGAAAGTCCATATACATCAGGTTTCTAGAACAATTGTGGAGTTGCAGGCTTGTATAGTCCCTCTGGTATACATCCAGTAACTGGATGGGTCTAAGTCCTTCAGTTCATTTGCACAGTGTGTTGATCCAGAGGTGTGTCTGCAGCTGGACAGGAACAAAGACAAAATGGTTTCTGTGGTTTGATCTTATATATCCTCTGTCACCGGTCATGCAGCTTGTGGAACTTTACAGGAATCAAAATGGAGTCCACAGTCACATGGGCCAATCCTGGTAACTCTTCAGGTATGCCTTTAGTTCCTTCTTGGGCCTTTGGCTTCTGTAAAGGTCTTAATGGGCCATTAAACGGGCTATTGTCCTGCGGCCTCTCTGTCCGGGGTGTGTCTTCTACAGCACAGTGAGAAATACAGGTGTATCACAGATCTCCGTAACTCTCCTCACACATGAACACAAATATTATCATCTTATTCAGCGTATCATAACCTTTCTAACAGTACCTGACATGGCATGTCTTACATGAATCATTATGATTTTGACATATTAATGCCAAATAACACAAATGCCGCCGCCCTCCCCACTCCAGTCCGCATGACAGACATTTTTCAAAATTTGTGGACAAATCAAAAAGCTGAATGAAATGTTTTGTCTTGGCCTGGAAAACTTCAGTTAGGCTTTCAGGCATTTTGACAAAAGCAAAGGAAAGGCAAACTGGAGTGCCAAAATGGCAGAGGAGAAGGCAGCAGCTCCCTTATAAGCTTTACCTTACGGTTTAGGATGCTCATGTGTAATGCAGCAGATCCACGTTCAATTCCTCCCTCTGCCTGGTCTGAAGGGATTTGAGCATGGATCTCCCACACTGCAGGAGAGCCCTTGTGCCTGGGTTATGGGATAGTGTGGAATGGGGCTTTCTCAGTCCCTTCTGTTGAAGTTTTTCCACCATGTATAAATAACAATACAGACACTGGAGCGGGACTTGAGCATGGGCTGCCCAGCTTCAAGGCAAATGACCTCACCATCAGGCTGCAGAGTCATTCTCATGCACTTTTCCTAATTAATGAGGGTTAGGAGGAAACTAACGCTGGGGAGAGGTTCTCTCACAGCTGTCTACTGCAGGGTTTCTTGTACTTTCCTCTAAAGCATCTGGCAGTGGCCATTGACGACTGGTCTGACACAATATGAAATGCAATGTTCCCAACACACATCCATCTAGGAGTTATAACACCATGCTCCAGGATCTGCCTGGACCAGCCCAACCATGGTGACTAGCCCGATGGATTGAAATATCCCTGTCATGGTGGGATATTCCCAGCTCACAAGCAGGCAGGATCTTGGAACTCCATGTCTCACCATTTGGTCACACCAGTTACCACATGCTCCTTGCCACTGTTCTCAAGAGTGTGCACTGTGCCTGCACTGGTAGTCCCTATGCACCATGGCTTCATGCCTGTGCAGAGAGGCGGAGCTCTCCCCTGCCGTGGGCATGGCACTCATGTATCTCTGTCCAATTTGTCACTACTGGCAGGTTCTCCCGACATCATTTGTCTGGAGATTTTAAGAACAGGAGGTGGACGTGGGGAGAGCACAAACATGCCCTGAAAGAAACGGAGCCAGTTTCAAAGTTCCCTTCCATTTCACAACAGGTGCCTAAAGCTATAACAAAATGCTGCTCTCTGACTCCACCAGGGAAACGCCTGATTTGCACTTAAAACATCTCTCTCTTGAAAGCACATCTTAATTCCCTCTCTCCGAGCAGCGGTGCAGCTTTTCTGGAGGATGCTAACTGACTGACACTCTTCTCTGCAACAAGGAGTGCTCTGCTCTGTCCCCTGGTAACAGGCAAGTGGCTTTCACTCCTCTGCTGCCTGTAAGAGTTAGCGAGGATTTTAAGTGCTGGTGCAAGGTACTGGGTTGAGCGTGTCAGCAGAGCGAAGTCCTCAAAGGCCTGGGGAAGGCAGTGGTCTGGCCAGTTCCTTTTGTGCCCCCTCTGCAGCTGCTTCAATCCCAAGAAGGAGGCAGGGTAGGTAGATCATTCTCCATGCTCAGTCACTGCCTAGGTTCTCATCCGACGAACCATGCTTGTGACGACCACCTATGGCCAAGGGCTTTGGGATATGAACACTGCCCACTTGGAGCCATTGCCTCATGGAGCACTCATGGCTGTCCAATAGTAACTACCTCCTGCCACTACCAACCAGTCTCCAGAGCCATTCAGTCTCCCCACACCAGGCACCCTGATTGCAGCAGAACACTTTGGAGGTACATAATTACAAAGGCTGCAGACTAACATATGGACCTAAAGGCTGACGTAGGTTTTAAGGGACACTGCATTCTTTTAAGGAGTTATTTTTCAAAGCATGATGTTCCTCCTTTACAAGTAACACCTGTCTGTTTTCCCAGGCAATGAGCAATGGTCTTTATCCAGATTCGGTTCTTGCGTTGTTTGTTTAAGGGTATTTGTTTTGACAAATCAGTCCTTGCAGATGCAGAAAATGGGATATGCAGGGGTAGGAATCCGCAGAGCATAGGAGAAGCAAGGAGGAGGTACTGAAGGGCAAGGAACATAGAGGGCTATTAATGATCTTTGTCTTGGCCATCAGGGGATGGCAAGGCATAGACAGAGCACAGAGCTTTGGTGCTAGCCAGCAGGGGGCACTGGAAGGCAACATACATCGAATTTTAAATGGCAGTCTCTGTCCTGATCAGCCAAGCCCCATTGCAGGGGGTAATGTGGAAGGAGACCCCGATCCGTGAGATGTTTAAACTTGGTGTTATTTCTCCAAGAAACTTTGCCAAAGGTTCTGCAGGTCCCCTGCCTGCTGAGCTGGAGAAGCTCGCACGTGCACCTTCATCCTGAGAAATAACAAGCCCCTAACTTTGCGAGGGGTGCCAGGTGGCTGCAGCCCCAAACCACTGCCTGGACAATCAACCAACCAAGGAGCTCTTCCCCTTTCCAGCACCTGTTTCCAGCCAGCCCTTTCCCTTCCATGGTGTCTCCTCCCCCACCTCTCTTTATTGAACCACCTCTGGCTCTGTGTGGTTTACTCCTTCTCTCACGGCAGGCTGACAGCCCATTGACGTCAGCGGAGTTATTGGTGGGACACAGCAGAGCATGGTCCATTGTGGGAAGAGCTGAGTATCAGATCATCCGTATCAGAACGATAGCATTGAGACAGCTGGAGCACTCTATCCAATAAATCTGGACCTTATTCCCTTCCAACTCATGCAGCCAGCCCCAGCTGCCCTACAGGATATGTCCGTCTCCCACGGTGTAAAGGGGCTAGGGAAGGAGCAGTGGGACAGGATCAGAACGGAGGAGGATACAGTTGGCACCGGGGCCTGGAGAGGGAAAGTCCACGAGCTCTAAGAGGAGCGTTGGTTTTGCTTTCTCACTTGGCTCTGCAGAACAGAGTGACCTACTTTCCCCCGTGGTAGAGCCATTATCAGACACAGCAGTGCAGGCAGCAGCAGCGCGGGGTTTCTTGTCTTTTCTAACACGTACAGATGTCTTGCTATAAACCAGCCGCCTGATTTCTGGTTTGCCAGCCAGAGCCCCCTCCCAGCCTGCAATCTCTGTATGTAGAGCGTTGTCAGGAGAAGAAAAGGAAGTGTATGTTGGGGGGAAAAGTGGGAGTAAGGAGACACACATGGGATGGACACACACACACACCCCATCTTCCCCAAAAATTCAGAGCACATCTCAGCTAAGAGTATTTGTCTATCATCTTAACTGTGTCTAATCCCAGCTGGAGCCCCATGATAGACGAAGCTGGCTAAATAACATGCTCTCCTGCAAGGTCTTTCTGTCGAGAGCAGCCGGCTACTTCCAGGAAATAAACCTGGACACTCCCCAAAACACCTCCCCCGCTTTCCACTCAGACTCCAACCCACGTAAGAGACCGTCCCATTATGGAGAACATATTTATTGGGCTTAACGCACCGCGCCAGGGCCACCCGTCTAAAGCCTCAGAAAAACACACACTTTGTTTAATCGATTGTAAGCCGTTTAAACACTGCTCCCCGGCAGTTCAGGAAGCCCTAATTCCAGGAATGACCTGAATTTCTTTAAAGGGCAGAGGAAGGGGGAGGGGAGGGGAACAGAACAGAAGCAGAAATTTGCTGCACACTAATTTATTCCAGTCACATCTCTGCAGAACAACATCTGGGAGCAAACACACCTGCATACAGAAATTAATGCCCACTGCGTAGAGATCCTAATAGTCTGTGCTCCTGAGAAATGGTTTCAGTCCATCCTAGATAATAATACTGTGCGCTAGATGGATTCAGCATCCTCAGCGGAGCTAGCTGTGTATTGAACACAAATGTGAGCAACAAGCAACCTTTCCACTGAGGATGTAAACACCAAACCGGACCCAGCCATTCCAGATGCTAAGAAGGAGCTTTTTTCCTACCTGGGGGTGGAAACAAAGTCTGAGCTTCAAATGTCTCTCTGTTGTATCTAGGTCAAGGCACAAACCTTGAAAGAAATACATGCAGCTCAGTAAAAAGCCAGCTGGAAAGACACCGAGAGCTCCCTATTATTAAGAACTGTGTAAGGAAACCTTACTAATGACTGAGACCTCTTTTCCCTTGAAGGAGGATGCCACTTCGGTCATCACGATCCTGGAGAGGGTTTAAAGGCAGGACAGGTTATTTCCTGATGGAAGATTTACCTGAGCCTTCGGTGAGGATTTTTAAACCACTAAGAGAAGAGACAAGTAAGGGATCTATACAGGGGGTGGTAAACCAGCAGGGCAGTGTCTCTGTTGAGCTTTGGGAGGAATCTCCCACCATGGCAGAGTCACTAGCAAGGGGGAGTACTAGCAGCCACAGGGCTGAGGCATTGCCAGCTTTCCTACCTTTTTATCTAGCCCCACTGCCAGCAGGATTAGGCAACGCAGTGGTGACAGATCCTGAAGCCATGCAGGCATTGGCATCCCCACGGGCAGTGCTCGAGTGTGGGTGCAGCTTGGTTGACAGTCAGTCTTGCACTGGGCCAACTGCGAATGAAAGCCAAGGGCGACTGGCAGCTCCTTGGCGAGCTGCACAAAATGGTCTCAGCCCAGGTGGCAGTGACCGAGCATTCACCTCACACACAGCCCCATGGTACCCTTGTTGGCAAGCTCAGCAGAGAGGCCAGGCATGGAACAGAGTGTGGAGTCCCTTGCAATCCTCAGAGGTGATCCTAAACTAGCAGGACCCAGGGCTGCATCTGCTCTGTGGGGAAGCAAAGGCCTTCATGCTCCAGAGTGTCAAGCCGGTATATGGCAGCAGGCCTGGTGGAATCTCAGTGTATGCAGTAATGGGGGGGCTCTCCCCACTGTCTTTAGCTCTGCCAGCGGCAGGTTTCCCATTTGCACCCTCTCACATGAGGCAGTGGAGGGAGGGGGATTTCCCCTGCGGGGAGGGGGCATCTGGGAGTCAGGGCAGATTTCCCTTTCTATCCCTTCTGACAGAGCACTCCTGGGGAAGGGGTAACAAATGTACCACACCACATTTGCTGGGCACTCAAGCCCTCTCTGGTCTCAGACAAAGAAGCAGACCATGGGGCTGCGCTTTGGCTCGGACCAGTCGCTCATCTTCCCTCAACCGAAAGGAACCATCATTCCATGTGCAGCTAAATCGACAGGCAGAGGCCCAGAAGCCTCATGCAGAGCCACGGCTGGTCATGAGACGCGACTCTTCTACACAATGCACAGCGGCATCTTCTCGTTTTTATTTTTAAAACAATGGTAAGTGCCTGGAGTGCTCCTTGATTGCCTGCAGTCCAGAGCCCCACACAAGGACCCTCTCGCCATGCCACTCTGAGTGGCTCGAGAGGAAGATTATCTCCAGGGTAAATGGCAAAATAACCCTCTCTCCCTCTCTCAACCTGCACATCTCTCCTAACTGCACCTGAGCCTTCACCCAGATGCTGTAATAGCAGCCTCTGCATCCTCACTCCAGCACGAGCCCTGGCCTGGTGTTTACATTCTGCTGGCTGCTCCTCTAACGCCAATGCTGCATGCTAAACATCCTCTCAGCGGCACCTCCCTATGCACCGTCTTCCTTCATACCCTGAACCCCGGAGCTCCCTCAGTCCTCTCTCGGTGTGGGGCAGAGGCAGTACTTATTTTGTGCCAGGGCTAAGCCCCAGAGTCTCTAGGCTTAGCAGTTCATAGCCCCGCACCCCTGGGCTTGCTGCATCAGTTATGAATGTAAAAAAATTGCTTGATCCCCGAGCCCTCTTTCATTACTAATTAAGCACTGAGCAGAGGGCTCACTAATACTAGAGGGTATAACAGTGGTTCCCTCCTTGGGCGGGGCAAGCTCTGTATGCCTGCCCCGTACCAACCTGTATTGTCACTGGACCAGGGAAAGAGGGGGAGAATGATTGTGTATCCTGCTGGCTAGTGCCCTCACCTAGCACACGTAGTCCCTGCTCCAGTGACTGTCTAATGATTGCTACACAGTGGAACAGACTCAACAGGAGAGACTAAGGGAGCCCCACAATGGAATATCTCATAGCTCAATGGTTAGGCCACTCACCTGAGAGGTAAAAACCCAAGTTCAAATCCCTCCTCCTCAGGCAGAAGGGGCAATTGAATCACAGGATCCCTGGTGAGCACCCTAGCCATGAGGCAATGATTTCAGGTTGACTGACAGAGCATTTTTTGATAGATAACCTATTCATGGAAAAACTTTCACCCAGCTCTAGTTTAAAGACCAGCTATGGAAATGAGCGGACTGAGATCCCACCAGACAGGAATACACGGCGAGGAACGGAACGAGGTCATGCTAGAGCCGCTCAGAGTAATGAAAAGCAGAGTGTTTATGAATATAGCCTAGCAAAGCAAAGCACTGAAGATAAAGTAAGTCTATTAGTGAGAGGAGAAGTGGGGTGAAATTAAAGACGATACAAACAATAGCTGAGATGCTCAGTCTCCTTTTTGATATCTGTCTTTAGGACAGGAAACACGGGAAAGTCTGAGCAATCAGGGGACATGGAAAACCAGCTATTGTTAAAGGGCACAGAAGGGAGAACACAGGCAATGGGAATATAGAAGCAGAGCATCTAATCCGGGTTAAGTCACACCAGCCAGCAGGTTCCAGCTGATGCACAGCACTACCATTAAGGCAGACCCTTGCCAAACTCTTGCTGATGGGGCATTGACTCCCAGCCCCAGTCCCTTGGCAGGGGTGGAGCTCCAAATGGCATAGGGAGAACACATGGGCCTCTCCCCCATCAGGCTGAGGGGTAGGGAGAGGGTTGCGAGATGCCAGTGGGAGTGGAACTGGACCCAGCTCCTCTCCCCCCCAGATACAGTGAGGCTCCAGCGGAGGCAATGCTGGTAATGCAGGGGGAGACCCTCCTGGTTCCTCTGCCTAGAGGAGGTGTGATGGGCATTCTCACACTCTTGTTCTTTCGGTCTTTCCCCTCTTCATAGCTTCCAGGGGAGGAAATGATACTGACTTTGGTAGGAAAGAGGAGTGGACACTAAATGGGGGGAGTGGGAGTAGATTTCAGGGCATGTGGTGGAGAGAGAGAGAAGAGAAGGGCTGTGGAAGGTGGAACAGATCCTGCCCAGATACTGTGGAGATGGCCACAATATAAAGGCCTGAATAGACCAGACCGCCTCTCTATCTGCTTCCTCTCTTTCTCCCTCCATCTCTACTTCCTGTATTCCCCCATCTCCCTACCCCACTGATCCCAAAAACCCACTTGCCAGGACAGGCCCTCCCCTTCTCTGACCCCAGGCAGCTCCCTATGCAAAGCAGTGACCTCAGCCTCACAGCTAAGCAAGGCTGGGGATCTGGCAGCTGACAGTTATGAGAACCCAGGACCAAAGGGGTTATGGAGTGGGGATGCACAGGGGGACATTAGGAAAGGGAAGCTTCTGGCTGAGCCCCAAGGCCAGCTGCCCAATGCTGAGATGGACCAGGCTATATGGCAGTGTCTCCAGGGAAGGAAGTGGAAGCCCCATTTATAAGGAATGGTCCTGCTCTGGGCTGGATGATCCATTAGGTCCTTTCCACCACTAACAGCTCTGATTCCTCAACACAAATCACAGAGAAGAGCAACGAAAATGATTAAAGGTCTAGAAAACATGACCTATGAGGAAAAATTGAAAAAATTAGGTTTGTTTAGTCTGGAGAAGAAAAGACTCAGGAGGGCCATGATCACAGTTTTCAAGTACATAAAAGGTTGTTACAAGGAGGAAGGAGAAAAATTGTTCCCTTTAACCTCTGAGGATAGGACACAAAGTAAATGGCCTTAAATTGCAAAAAGGGTGGTTTAGGTTGGACGCTAGGAAATACTTCCGAATTGTCAGGGTGGTTAACCATTGGAGTAAATTGCCTAGGGAGGCTGTGGAATCTCCGTCACTGGAGACTTTTAAGGGCAGGTTAGACAAACACCTGTCAGGGATGGTCTAGATAATGCTTAGTCCTACCTTGAGTGCAGAGCACTGGACCAGAAGACCTCTCAAGGTCCCTTCCAGTCCTTGATTCTCTGTTGACTGCTGAGGTCTGTCTGGTGGTCTCACCCCATTGAAACCCTGACATTCCCTCCTCCCCAAACTCCTGGCAGGAAACTGGCTGCCTCCCACACCAGACAGGTGGACTTTACACAACTCACAATCACATCTGTCTTGTGCAGAACGATGCTAGGAAAAGGCTAATGGGTGAAAGGGATAAGGGGGAGGGTGCTGCTGGTTCCCTCTCCAAAGGGACCCCAGTGTGGTGTGATTGAGCTTCTCTCCCACCTCTGATCTGATTCAAGCGGGCAGTGAGCTCTGAGAGCTCCCACAGCCCCTGGCCCAGGCACACGGAGCTGTCAGGCCCATTCACAATTCATGTAGCAATTTCCCTTAAAGCGAAAAATCAGACAAGCCATTTAAAAATTTGAGATAAACAGTGAGTAGAGATGGAGACAGCTAACGAGATCCCAAGCATTGGTGTGAGGTGTGAGAAGAGCACAGATGCTACACTGGCCTGGAGGGCAGGGGAAGGGCATGGTCAGAGAGACAGGGTGGAAAGGAACGTGCAGCACTAACGAGGGCTAGGACAGTGACAGAGGACTTACAGGTTTCAGAGAAGAGAGGACAAGTTTAAAGGAGCCTTTGCTAAGAATGGGCCAGGGAGAGGAGAGCCTAGTGTTTAGAGCAGGAACCTGAGAGTCAGGATTCCTGGGTTCCAACAGCCACTCTGCCAGTGACTCACCAGCCTGTGGCAAGTACATAGCGCTTCTGCCTCATTCTTTCCTCATTAGGAAAATGGGGTATCCAGAGTCACCACGGGGCCTGCAGGGTTCAGTCATTAATGCCTTCAAAACATTATTAAAATTCTAATTGGGATCAGCCATACCCAGAGCCACACAGCCCCCTAAATAGCCAGCTGTTAGCCCACTGAGGGTGGTGTGGGGCTTTGCACCCTATCTGGGGTAATCCTCAGACATGGTGCAGATCTGCTCTCTGGACCTACGTGCTTTCTTGGAGCTATGGACTCAAGCAGCTATATGCTGTCACACGGCTCCCACGGCCATAAGTAGGGTTTGCACACTGGGATCAAAGGCCTTCTTTCCCGCAGACTCCTTCCCCCGACAGCTCTGCGCAGGAGAATTGACTCAAGGACCAAGAAGTTCAGTTCTTGTTATGCTGCCATTAAAAACTCCTCTTTGCCAATTGCAAATGGATGTTCAACTTCCCCGAAGGCATCGTGGCTATGAATAGAATACACAGCAATGGGCTGCAGGGCTGGGGCCATGAGTGGGAGAAACATTCAGCATGTTAAAAATGCTACACATTGCACAAAATATTTTGTTTTTTCTTGGATGCCTAAGAAAATTCACACGTCAGAGTTTTGGGAAGGGAG
The DNA here is from genome assembly GCA_007922155.1 of Mesoclemmys tuberculata. Classification (NCBI taxonomy): domain Eukaryota; kingdom Metazoa; phylum Chordata; order Testudines; family Chelidae; genus Mesoclemmys; species Mesoclemmys tuberculata. Next base: position 7,998,232 of record ML675621.1, read on the forward strand.
CAAAAGCCCTGATTTAGGGCACAAGTACCTAGCGAATGGCGATGAAGGCTGCAAACCCAGTTTTAATCCCAGCTCAGCTGTCGACCAGCCTTAGGGATACTTTGCACACATACACCACCTTGCACACACTGTGTAGGAGGCAAATGTGAGTCGTCCCATTTTCAGGCCAGGAAATGGAAGCTCAGAGAAGTTAAGTGACATGGCCAAGGCCACATAAAAGTCAAAGTGAGAACCAGGATTGCATCCTTGGTCTGGACCCCTAGTGTCCTCCCTAAACCATAGTGCTTCCAAAGCCTGTGCAACCCCCCCCACACTTTTTGTTATCTGCACTGCAGTAGCACCTATAGGCTGCACTGTACTTGCCCGAAGTACAAATGCCCGAAGAACTTACAGTCCAAGATCTGCACGTGTTGGGAAATGTGCAGAACTCAGAGCCTCGCCCACATAGGCCCGTGTACCTCTGCACTGCATACTGTCCCTCCCGACAAACTGCCACAGGATCAGTGTCCCTGTCACAGGTTCAGCAGCTGGTGGCCTGACACTCCCGCAGGTACGAGTATCATTCAGTGGATGGAGTCACAGACGAAGTTATTGCTAAGTTCCAGCTTTGCAGAGGGCTGCTCCCCACCCAGTGGAGCCCAAGCGTAGCTATAAGGGCACTGCCACAGGGTTATAGGCACAGGGAGGGGTAGAAACAAGGCCCCAGAGCTGCACATCCCCAGCTGGACCCAGGTCCTCATCCCCACCCTCAGGGTAAGTGGAGGAGTCAGTTTAGGCCTGTCTCCCCAGCAGAATCCCTCTCTGCCCCTTTAAGACCCACAATTCACCCAAACCATTTGAAAAGTTAAAAATAAAATGGAATTTACCTCTCATTAAAATGAAGTGTGTCACTTCAGTAACAAATTGGCCTGCTCCGCAGCAGAAATAGCTCCATTAACACATTTCTTCCTTCCCTAAATGAGTTGAGAACGGGTAGGTTTTGAAAATCCCCACGGACAGTTAAATTCTCTCTCCCGCCCCTTCCCAAATGAAATGAAGTAATTACCCATCAGGAGCCCTGGCCATAGGATACCGAGCTAATTAAAAGAGAAAGCCAGTAATGGAGGGGCAGTCTGGGCCAGTCACAGCTCCTCCCTGCCCCACCTTACTCTTGCACCTTCTGCCCTACCCCATTTTTACTCATTTCCCAGATTTCACAGTGCTTGCTTAGCTTTTATGCACAAGGCAGCTAAGCCCTGTCTACACTAGCATGCATGTTGGCAAATCTTTCATTGCTCAGGGGCGTGAAAAAACACCGCCCTGGGCAATATAAACTTTGCTGACATAAGTGCTCATGCACACAGCACTATGTCAGTGGGAGACGTTCTCCCACCGACGTAGCTTCTGCCACTCATTAAGCTGGTTTTATTACGTCAATGGGAGAACTCTCAGTTACAGAAGCGATCTTACAGTGGTACTGCTGGGCTCCTGTAAGCAGGTAAATATAGACATGGCCTAAATGAAGGGGATCAGAGGCCGGGCTGTGATCTCCCACAGCCCTTCAAACAGGCCAGCCAATTCAAAGCCAAAACTCTCCCCCTGCCACTTCTGGCACAATGAAAAGAGCTGCTGCCAGAAAATGCTCTGGTGCAGAGGGAACTAGGCGGCGCTGGAGTTAACCACCTTCAAGTGGGAGGTAGATGGGATTCCGAGGGGTGTAGCCATGGCCTTCTCCCTCCCCATCCAGATAGGGGAGAAAGCGAGGCTCTCTACAGACATGTTGTAAGGAAAGAATGGAAGCAAGGACACGTCTTTCCATCCACTGTCCCACAAATCCAGAATCAACCTATCCCATCAGCATGGTCTTTGTGCCACACCCCAAACCAGATTGACACAGGTCATGAAAATCAAATCCCAGGACAACTTCATTCAAATGTGGACAAGGAGTCCTCTGGGCTAGAGCAAAGGTTCTCAAGCTTTTCTATATAGTGACCTCTTCCTTTTAGCACAACAGGAAGGACAGGTGTTTGTGTCCACCTGACACCCATGTGAGACCCCTCCAGATCGGGACCCCTTGGTCTGAAGGGGTGGAGACATCCCCTTCCCATAGGGGACTGAGATAGACTGAACCCTCCCATCACCAGTGTAGGAGAGCGGGCTTTCCAAGGGTCAGAATTCAGAGACAAACCCCTGGATGGGAACAGAAGAAGCTCTTAGGGTGACATGAAGAGCACGGGACAGAAGGAGCTCTGGTTTACAGAGGCCGGGGAATAGGACAGGGAAACCTTTGGAGGGTTAGGGCTATGGAGATAGCCTCCTCCCGCCTAGGACTGAGAGGGTTATGTAGCTGAGTGTCATGGAAACTGAGTCAAGTCCCATGTGTGACTGAGGACTTGGAGACAGAGGCATAGCAGCATGGGAGACTCCAGGATTAAGGGAACGGAAAGTCTCCTGACGAGATGAGTCTCCATTTCCTAGGTCTCCAGTCCTCTCTGGTATTTCTTTCTCCCCTCCTGGGCAGTAGCTGCTGTTTCTGCAGCTGCATTAAGCAAGTTACTTAGAAAAGAAGTCCTGCTGGTAGGGGGCTGAAGTGCACGCATTAAATGTTCTGTACAAGGTCATATCAAGGCCTCTTTCCTTGACCCCAGCAGAGGAACTGTAAGATGTGCCCTGCACAGCCCGGAGCCCTGACACCAGCTAATTTCACAGCATCCCTTTCTTTAGCATGAGGCCAGCCATTCTATGGCCTTATGTTGACAATAGGGGATAAATGTGTTGGCTTCCAGGTCAGTGCCCATCTGTGGCCTAAAATGATTATAATGCAAAGAGAGAGGATGGGGTGGAAAGAGTAGGGCAAGGGCTCTTTTCCACTACCAGCACAGCACCCTCGGAGATATCCTCCCGACCCTGATCAGCCCAGCCACAGTGGCAAAGTCAGTACAACCAGTATGTCAGCATACCCCCTCTGCCAGCAGACGACAAACGTTAGCGCCTGCCTGATGAACTGCTGACTTCTCAGCTCTGAACCAGAGAGCTCCAAGAGCATTTTGAATGCCTGCCAGTTTTGTGGGCTATTAAAGAAAACAAAATAATATGGAAATAAGCCACCAGCTTTGTTTGTTAAAGGGCATGGTGTGTGTCACACTATTGCAAGCCTGGCATTCAGATGGAGCAGGGAGAGAGAAATGCCCAGCATGTGTTGCTAAGTGTTAGAAGTAGTGTTTATTGATATCTGGTCCAGAGGAGACATGAATTTCTGGGATGCGTGGGGGCGTTGATCTGACATTGATTCCCCCCTCCAAGCCTCCACAACGTCGCCTACAATTAGCATTGACATTTCTACACTAATGTTCTACAACAATGCCTTTTTCAAAGGAAACATGACTAGGAAACCTTGGATGACTGGATAGACAGACAGAAGCACTTTGCCTCGTTGGGTCTCAAAGTGCAGCACCCAGTGCTGGCAAGCATCATTACGCCCATTGATAGTTGATGAAACTGAGGCACAGAGAGGTAAGGCCCAAATTTTCAGAAGTGGCCTCTGATTTTGGGTGCTTCATTGTCCAGCCTAGGACACGTAGGGCCTGATTTTCAAAGGTGTTGAGCACCAGCAGCTCTCCGTGGAAGCAACAGGAATTGTGGGAGCTCAGCTCCTATGAGCATCAGGCCTAAATTATCCTAAATTGGGCACACAAGATTATAAACCTCCACCATGAAAAAAATGCGGCCATGAGTGACCCATCCAAGGCCACATAGTGACTCAGTAGCAGAGTATAGAACAGAAAACAGGTCTCCTGGCTCCAGTGTTGTATCCACTGGACCATCCTGCATGCCTGATATACAAAGACGAGAATGTGCACACAAACACACAATTCTGGCAGCACTCTGGATCTCCCTAGGTTCTCCTTTCTGCCCAGTCAGCTTGCAGCCTCCCCAGGGAGCTGTTCTTCCTCCAAGGTGCTGAAATGTATTCTCTCTCTAACTGTTATTTGCATTTGTCTTGCAGGTTCACAGCTACACACCCTCCCTGCTGACTCTGCCACCTTGGATTAGCTCCTTCAAGGAAATACAGAAGGTGAGTGAATTACATAACATGGGTGGCAGGGGTCAAGTAGCATCCCTCCTGCTTTCACATGCAGACAACCAGACTGTTGGCTTGCCTGTTTTCAAAGGGGAAAACTACAGGACACCTCCAGAAGCACCAACAGAGAGAGTCGTAGGCATATTTGAGCTATGGAGCAGATAGAAGGCATTGGCCCACCCACTCCTTCACAGCGCCTGCACACGATACAGCAGGGACATTGCACAGGGTTCTCCTTCTCAGCTGAAAACGACCCTCTTCCATACTGCAGGCATAGGAACACACACGTGCTTTCTGCACACCATACGCTCCTGGCCCTGTTTTCCCCCCCAACCAACAGCAAGACCAGCCTAATATTAAAGGAAGCAGAAGGGAAGCTGAAGATCATCTCTTCAGAGGCTCACTCGTTCTCCTGTCCCTCTGTCCCCAGTCAGAGCAGCACACACACGATCCATGTGTTTTCAAACAGCTCTGCAATGCATTGTCTTTGAAAGAAAAGGCCCCAATCCCCTGGTGCTTGCCCCTTGTGAGTACTGATGCCCTGGGTGCACCGTTTGCCTTTGGGTTTCACGCATTTAGAATGTGCAGATTCCCCGAGCGTCTCCTAACCGAGGCTCAGGGCACAGGCATTGTTCTGGACCATGCCCAAACCCCCTGCTCTTCGTGTGTGCACGCTGCTCAGTGTGATCCAGCTGCACCCCCATCTTCAGCGCTGCTGCTCAGAGTGCTGTGCGTTTCCACAGATAAGCCAGCTTACACATCCAAGCCCGCCACACAGTTAGCAGTACGCCAGCGGCAAACCGCTCTGGATGGGGAATCCTTATAGAGAGAAACTTCTCGCTTCAAGGGGCTCAGCAAACTTTTCATGTAATCTTTCCAAAATGTCAAGCAAATGTCATGCTACTCGAGTGCCAGATTGACAGCATCCCAGCGAAGTCCTTGAGCCATCCATGGATAGATAACGCAAGAACTCCCCCTCCTCACCATGGTATCTAAGTGTCTCGTAATCTTTAATGTATTTCTCTGAACAAGACCATGTGTGGTACAGAAAGTCTATTAACCCCATTTTACAGATGGGAAACCCAGAGGTGCCACGGTCACAGAGGAAGTTTGGGGTAAAACAGAGTATTTCCCGAGTCCCAGGCTGGCACCCTAACCACTGGACAAGTCGTCTTCTTTTATATTATAAATAGGAGACTCCTTAGACTGTAATCTCTTGGGGGACAGGGACTGTCTTTTGGGGATGTACATATGTATCCGCGGCACCTATCACAATGGAGCTCTGATCCATGATTGGGGCTGCTACGTGGGATCAAAATATAAATGATCATAACAGAGTGTCTTTCACTCTAACTGGGTCCAAGGTACTTTGCCAACACATTAACAAGTTACAGCTAGGGATGACTTAACCTGTGAAATGCAGCTATCTCTGGGTGAAAGGTGTCAGACATTTCAACCATGTGTGGCAAGAGTTTAGAACAATAAGTAAATATAAATATTGGGCCAGATCCTCAGCTGGCATACGACAGTGTAGGTCTGCCACAGTCAACGAAATGACGCCAATTTATGCCCCAATATCCAACTGAACGGGCATTGAGGAGGACACTTGCAGGACAGCATGGTCTATAATAAAAGCTGTGTAAAACTACTGAGAGTTTTTTCTATGCAGTATAATCTTAAAGTGGTTCACTGAGTCATTTTAGGCAATTTGCACCCCCTCCAACCACACTTTTCTACAAAATTGAATGAAACTGATATTTGCCATCAAAAACATGAAATTCCAAAACATAAAAAATTGAATTTCAAAGCCAGCTTTTGTTTGGAAGGTGCTTATCTTTTTGCTCACTAAAGGGCTCATTTTTACTGGAAAAGGGCCCAGTTTTTGAGTGAAAAGATTCATAAAATGCAGCAAATTGGGTTCATTTTTAAAGTTTTCAACAAAAAACCAAAACAAAATAAAATCAGCTCTACATTTTGTGTTGCTTTTTCTTTCATCTGTGCCAAACCTCATGCTGAGCATTGGTTTAGTACAGAGCTAGCACTGAGTACAAGCTACTGATCAACGCTACACTGATCCCTGTAGCATCCTGGGTTTTCCTTGGAGATCTCCCATGCTCAAACTGATCCAGCCCAACTGTACGTAGCTTGAGAGATCTGACAGAATTGCAGAGAAAGGCAGTGTGATTTTACAGAAACAGAACCTGCTCAACTCCACTAATTTGCCTCAGCACTGCTCTTGATGGATTCTAGGGAGAGGAGAGTAGTTCAGCTTCCAAACCCTTGTCTTTTCCACACATGGTATGTCTACATGAAAAAAAAAAAAAAAGGGCATGCAGCTGGCCCAGGTCAGCTGACTCCAGCTCAAAGAGCTCGGGCTCTGGGGCTATAAAATTACAGAGTAGACGTTTAGGCTGAGGTGCAAACATCTACACTGCAACTTTATAGCTTGCAGCCTGAGCCCCACCAGCCCAAATCAGCTGACCGGAGCCAGTTATGGGTGTGCCCGCCGGTCCCTTATCACCGTGCAGATGCTCCCTGAGAGGCTCAGAGATGACCTTCCAGTTGTACCAATCGTAGTGGTAGTTTTGGGAACTTGAGTCAAACCTTTACTTCAACTGCTGCGTGTGAAAAACAGAATGAAGGCATAGCATTTAGAACACCATGCAACAGCCACAGCACGAGGCATCTATTCAGACCACACAGGGTGCAAAAAATTAAAACACTTCTGTACATTTCTGAAGAAGTGTGAAAGTGACTATGTATTCCTGAAAATATCTCCAGTTGAACAGCCAACCTGGCATATTTTGTTAGTCGTGATCCATACACTATATTTTGCAACTTCCCATCTGCTTTAATATTGTTAAATAATTTAAATCACAAGAGCACAGCAGCAATACAATTCTGCAGAATCATTTCCCAGGAAACTTGCAAAATCAGGGTGTTGCTCTTAGAAACAAACTGCATGAAAGGAAATTGCCCCAAAGTCTGAAATGTGTTACAAGGTGAATACACAACACATCTATTTCATCTGAGAAGTGGAGCAGCCTGAACTTTAACATGCAGTTCAATGATATTGTGAGGAAATGGGAGAGAAAACCAGAGGTCTCCAAAAGACTGGTAATGAGATATGGAGACATTGACTTCCGAGTCCCTAGTACAAAGGCATCTCAGATGCCTGTAGTGGCCATTGTCATGCGGACTGCATGGGGGGGGATTTGTGTTATTTGACATTAAAATGTCAAAATCATAGCAATTCATGTAAAACATGCCATGTCAGGTACTGTTAGAAAGGTTATGATATGCTGAATAAGATGATAATATTTGTGTTCATGTGTGAGGAGAGTTACGGAGATCTGTGATACACCTGTATTTCACACTGTGCTGTAGAAGACACACCCCGGACAGAGAGGCCGCAGGACAATAGCCCGTTTAATGGCCCATTAAGACCTTTACAGAAGCCAAAGGCCCAAGAAGGAACTAAAGGCATACCTGAAGAGTTACCAGGATTGGCCCATGTGACTCTGGACTCCATTTTGGTTCCTGTAAAGTTCCACAAGCCGCATGGCCGGTGACAGAGGATATATAAGATCAAACCACAGAAACCATTTTGTCTTTGTTCCTGTCCAGCTGCGGACACACCTCTGGATCAACACACTGTGCAAATGAACTGAAGGACTTAGACCCATCCAGTTACTGGATGTATACCAGAAGGACTATACAAGCTTGCAACTCCACAATTGTTCTAGAAACCTGATGTGTATGGACTTTCAAATCATTTGTATATATCTGATTGCTTTAAGCCTTTAACATTTCTCTTATTGTTGGTTTTTCTTTTATTAATAAACCTTTAGTTTTAGTTACTAAAGGATTGGCTGGCAGTGTGGTATTTTGGGTAAGATCCAAACTTATAGTGAACTGGTACTGTAGCTGGTCCTTTGGGATCAGAGGGAATCTTTTAGGAAAGAGCATAGAGTTTAAATAACTGGTCTCTTTACTGGACCTAGTGTCAGTTTGGGAGCCAGAGACTGAAATGCAGTAAAGGGGGCTGTGTGTATTTGCGCAGTGGCTTCTTGATAACCAGTGTGGGGGAATCAGAAGCACTGTGTGTGGCTGGTTGGGAAGTCTGACTGCAGTGTCACCCACCAGTGTTGGGAGAATTTGCTCTCCTTTTACAGCCTGCCCTGACCCTGGCATTATCAGTGGGCTACCCTGGGCACGGACGGGTCACAGCCATAAACCATTTTCTTCTGTTCACTGGTCTCTGTGAATTGATGCAGGGATTTCAGTCAGTTTGTTAGTGCACCAGGAATTTATTGGGCCATGATAACCATCCAAAGTAGTTGCCATCTTGACCTTCAGCAGCTCAGCTTTCGTGTTTTATGAAAGTCTCTAGCCCATGTAACCTTCAAAGCATGAGATAGGTGTAAAGGAATGCAGTGTGGGCTGCTGAGTTTGCAGAGAGCCTGAAACAATAACGCAGAGAGGTGTGACCTGGCTCGTTCACAGCAATGGGATGTTACTGGTGACACCTAGTTATGACAATGTAAAGGCTGACATTAGTGATCATTTCGCTGCTGAACAAAGCACACAAGAGAGACGATGTTCTGTGAGAGGCTCTCATGTTGATGTCACGAGTGAGAGGAGCTTGGGGTGTGGGTGAGGATTTGCTTGGAGCGGAGCACCATTACAAACATGGGGATTAAATTAGTACCTCTGGGCAATATTGCACTGCACCTGCCGTGCAGCCATCCATGGAAGGAATTGTGGCTGATTTATCGCTGGCTTATATCAGTAGCAAATCACTACTTCCTTCTGCTGACTGTACCAGCCAAGGAGCGATAGGCAGAGACCAGGACTCCACCCAACCATGTCTTTTCCTGGCTCCCTGCTCTAGAAAGGAAATATTGTGCTCACAGCCCCACTCACTCCTATATACCTTGATTTAAGGTCTGGGTAGCCCACACAGGGGTATAAGCAGACGGAAACACGTCTCTAGAAACACAAAGATCCCAACCTAGTCCTTCGCTGGTAGCTCAGTGAAAAACCCAACTGAATCAGCCCCTGAAATCAAGCTCCCCTTTCATCCCTCCATCATCATCAAATATTTATATTACAGCGCTGCCAGGAGGCCCCAGCTAAGATCACAGCCCCAAGAGAACCTCTGCTCTGAAGAGTTTACAATCTGAATAGACAAGGTCTCCTATTTTACAGATGGGGAAATTGAGGCACACAGATAAAATGACTTGCCTAACATCACACAGGGAGTCTGTGGTAGAAACAGGAATTGAACCCAGAACCCCAGAGCTAGTATCTTAACCACCAGACCATCCTCCACTCTGCACCATCTGCTAGCCTTGGTTATGGAAGGGTGCCAGTCAGGGACATTTCATCCTTCCTGTCCCATCTTCTATCAGGGACGCTGGGGATCTCTGCCTTTGAGGCTGACTCTCTCCCTTTGGCTTTCTCATCCCTGTTGGCTAGGATGCTCTTACTCTCTCCCCTTCCTTTGTGTCCAAGCCAGGACAAGGTCCATAGATGGGATGAGTACAAAGGGCTCTTATACAGCCCACCGTGTAGTTAAATTGAGGTCTTCACAGCCAGCCACAAACAGAAGTTAAATAAAACAGCACTGGGCTTGTTGGGAGGCTTAATTAATGTTAAAGTGCTTTGTGAGGCTGAGATGAAATGTGCTCTAGAAGTGCCAAGCGTTTTTATTTGAATTCTAAAAGCCAGTCAACAAGCTCAAATCACAACAAAGCTACATAACTTTTAAGACACATTAAATGCAAACACACTGTTTCGTTAGTAATCCTGCACAGTGGCTGGTTCATCTTAGCCTCACTTTTCACCTGTCACACCAGTCACCCACACAGCCAGTGCTAGCTGCTGCAGAACACCTGAATGGCTCTCGGAGATAAACACAGAGGCTACGTGGTCCTGCATGTGCTTCCCCTCCCCTCTTGCAAGGCACTGGAAGAGGGATGGGAGGATTACAGCACAGTGCCAAGGCAAAGCATATTTTTCCAGTATGTGGAGTGTCAGATCTGGCATCGTAGCAGTACCCTATGAGCTGGTCGCGCAGCCAAATTCTAGAGATGGATAATGCAGAGATATAGGTGGGTGCATCTGCAAATCTATCAGCAATAACCATGGCCAATAATCAGTCACCAAACTGCTCTCAATAAATACCCTCCTGTCTCTCTCTTTTTTTTTTTTAATCCAGATTGAGCCATCCTGCACAGCATCCTAAAGAGCTGCCAGACCCAGGTGCTGGGAAATAGCAAAAGGGAGCAGATTCCAACCCTGCCGAGAGTGCTCTGCTTCAGTGAAATGCTGGGAGAGACAGGAGAACCCCTTTTATAACTCTACTGCCAATTTGAAGGGAAGGTTGGGGGAGATTTTCCATTTTGAATGGAGTCACCCCTTCTTTGGACACTGTTAAGCCAGAGAGTCTCAATCGTTACCCACCTCCCAATCAGCTGAGCTCTAACGAGGACCCACCCATCCCATCTTGCCACATGGAAAGAGCAAAGTGATCACAAACCTGAAGGTGGGAATTCCTAATCAGATCGCATCCTTCCCAACTGGATCTCACCAAGCCCCCTCCCCTCCATCCCTTTGCACCTATGGATTGCTTCCTCAGTGCACAGTTGCTGCCCTGTGACATGCCACACATTGCACTACATGCAGCAGGTTTATCCACAGACACCTCAGATGTCCACCACCACCATCCATACATTCTCACCTGCCCGTCGGGCTGTCAGTCACAAGTGTTGAACACCACACTCCTTCAGAAACAATACTGTAGATTTTTTTCCAGGCACAAAGAACAAACATTTCCTGCAAAGAGCTGCTTAATATGTTTGTTTGCCAAGCAGCGCTCCCTCCCTGCCTATGTTTGTTAGGAAGTCTCTGTTTAAACAAAGGAATAGATTTCCCAGCCCCTCACTTCCCTGTACATGCCTACCCCTGGGACACAACACAGGCTGAGGAGGAACAGTTTGGTAGGAGCACCATTAATCCTGGTGACATGTCACTACCCTGCCGCCCCCACCTGCTGAGGGCTGCTCAGGGAAGGAAGATGGTAAGAGCAGGGGAGTCAATAGGAGGTAAAAGGTGTAAGGGAAAGAGGCAGTCTCAAAGGTAAATGGTTATAAGGCTAGCAGCACTTGACCTCTCTCTGGTCTATCCAACGGCACCCCTCGCAGTACCAGGCCTGATGGGATCAATGGCATCCCACAATTCTCCTATTCCAAGACCAGCCCTGAGCTGCAGTACGCTGCATACTGACCAGCTGGGTATTTCTGACTGAGGGCGAGGAATGCAATCCTGACCAGTCCGCCCGCCTAAACCAAAGTCTTGTTTAATCTGAACAGTAAGCTCAAAGCATAACACAAGAGAAAAAGGATTTTAGAACAGCAATCTATATGCATGTCTATCTTACCCAAGGTCCTGCCCTGTGATGGGGACCCTGGCAGGCCTAGCTTTTGCAGACAGCCCCAACACATGGCTGTGTCTCAACAATGACTTCCTCCCCTTGGAGAGCGACTCACTTCCAGCCAGAGTTCTTTGTGCCCTCAGTTCCCATGCTTTTGGACCCAGCTAATCCAAAACCAGTTTGGAGGGCTCCATGGGCAATTGTCTCCACCTCCTCTGGGCCAACTGCTCTCCCACTGCCCTGTAACAACCCCCCAGGGTTTGTAGAGGGTTTGCCTCCCTGTTTGTTTCCCAACAGCTGCGTTGATTTAACCTAGCATAGCCATGCAGCAATCATCCCAATGACCAGGCCACATACAGCATTCACAAATTATTACACATCCTCCATGGGGTCCAGGGCTACAGCTTTTCCCTGAGAAAAGATGGGAAAGGAGGGCTGAAGCATCCTCATCTGTCATCTTTCCCCCTCGCCCCCACGTCAACCTTCCCCAAAGAGAAACTTAGAATAGACCCAACCTGCCAAGCCAGCAGAGTGCGAAGATAGTCCCGGGGTTAAGGCACTGAACTGAGACTCAGCAGATCTGTATTCAGTTCCTGGCTTTAATCTCTCGGTGGCTCAATTTCCCCCTCTGTAAAAAGGGGGGACTTTTTCCCCTTGCCTATGTAGACTAAGCTCCTCAGGGCAGGGACTGTCTCTCACCATATGCATGCGCAACACCCACCACAGAGACACCATCTCAATGGAAGTGTCTCGGTGCTACTGGAAAGTAAACAATGATGAAGATGGCTAGGAAACGTGGGTTTCATAGGATGGCCCCAGGCTGACAAGAACCCAAACACAATGGCCTGGCCTGAATCTCACAGATCTCGCCCAGCTCTCGTGAGGTGACAAACTTACAAGTCTCGGAGTTTTTCCAGCATGCCTGGGCCTCGGAGCAGCTTGGAGCTGGTCTGTCGATTAATAAGTGCTCCTCAGAGAACAGAGAGGGATGAGCACTCACTCTGACTCTGACATTTCCTCCTGAAGCCTGCGTGTTGACAGGTTGCCTCTTCGTTCTAACTTGTGTTAAACATGAGAGCTCCCGCTGAGGCAGCATTTACATCCTTTATCTAATAGCATCTCTTGCGCCTTGCTACCACTGCCCCTGTCCTCCCGGAGCCAGCCAGTTGTCTCTTGTCCACTGAAACATGCTTATCCTCCTCTGATATTTATTTGAGAGTCTCTACTTTAGATTGCATGATATAATAGCTCTAACCTCTGCAGCAGAGATGTGGATGCCTGCCTGGGCATGTGCACACACAACAAAACACCCGTGTGTGTTTACAGAAGCACGAAGATTAGTGTCCAAAGCTAATTTCAATCACAAACACATGCATGCAGCAATTGTATGATTGCAGCCATCCCTCCTGAATGGGGAGTCCATGGGGCCATCCTGGACACAAAGAGTTTTATACATAATGCTCATGCAGAGAGAGATTAATATTGCTGCACCCAGGCAGGGAAATGCAGGTGTACTCAGGTGAAGACAGGGCAAAGATGGGTGCCCAGAGGGGCAGGACCAGCACTAGGTTTTGTGGGGTAGCTCCCTTGTCACCTGTCATGGGACATGCATGCTGGAGACATGCATGTGTCTTAGTTGAGTGGAATCCTATGGAATTGCATAGGCCTATGGCTTCCAAAGCACAAAGCAAGCTAACCTAACACACGCATGCATGCACAGTGCTGCTTCTTGTGAACTTCCTTGCTACCAGAGCTGAGGGCTTCCTATCAATCAGTTCAAAAGTTCCATGCAAAAGCTGTCACTTTTCCAGTGCTGAACTAACTGTATCCCATACTATCCTAAGCTTTCCCTCCCTGTAGCTGCCCCAGTTTTGTCCACCTCCCCTGGGAGACCCATGGGAAGATGTTCAAAAAACACGTAAATAAATAAATAATGCTTCATCTTTATTTTAAGTTATTTCTTTTTGCTAACTGAATGAGTGTCAGTTCAGCTTCTTTTCCACCAAAGAGACTGGTCTCTGAAGAGATAAAGCTCCAAGGGGAAACAAAGGAATACTCAGTACACTGTTACATGCCAGACATGCCAGGGTTTCTCTGTGGATTGAAAACAAACTGCTCAGTAAGTGCTGGGACACCTGCAGTGAGGGTACACCAGGCCGCTCAAAAGGCAAGCGTGTGTGTTCATTATTATTCCTTACAGTTTGTATTAGCATAGTGCCAAGCCAATAGCCCAGGGTCCCATTATGCGAGGTCCTGTACAAACACTGAACAAAAAGACAGTCCCTAGTTTGCTTGCACAATTGTGCTTCAGAGGGTTAACTCCTCTCTCCCTAGCCCTAATCCTCTTTCATTGCCAGGTGGCATGCCGGGGGGGTCCAAGAAGTGCAGCAGCCCTGGTCTATTTCAAATTGTGCATTCAGCAAAGCCAGAGGGGTCAGAGCACATGACCCTGAAATAGGATGTGGCATCATAGTTACTATGTAACATTAATAACATTTAACTCCATTGTGCTAGGTGCTTTACAGACAGGTGACAAGATGCAGAGCAGTACACATGCTCCCCAGTTAAGGAGGGGTTAAAATCCTCCTCATAAAGGCTGCAAATGAGGCTGGTTGGGACAAGGGGCGTAGGTGTCTTTGGGGAAGTAAGTTCAATACCTAAAGGAGAAGCCAAAGCAAGGACTGTTACCCTGGGGATAAGGGGTAAATTGGGGCCCAGCCAGTCTCACTCCTCCCGCCTGGAGGGAGAAGTGTGCAGGGGAGCCTCACACACATACTGGGAGCAGGAGGACCCAGGTGATGTCTCTCCTCTGCCATGCGGCCTTTGAGGAAAATTGCAGACTGGAGCCAGGCACAGACAGTAGGGGCAGAAGCAGCCAAAGCAGGGACCTTGGCTATTCCAGTCCAAGCTGTGGGAAGCTCTGAATTCCTCCACCCTGCACTGATTGGCTGTTTACTCCAACCCTCTCCACAGTCTCTTCACCTCTGCTTCACCCCACACCTGCCCCCCTTTTCTTCTTCCCTATCCTGCCCCTTCACCCCCTTCCCTTTCCTTTCCATTAAGTTGATCCCCTCCTAACTAAACCCATCCCCAGAACTCATTAACATGCCATTTGTGGCCAACACACTATTCGCTCTGCTTATGTCTTCTAACCCTTCTCTTTGTTTTAGTTAGACTGGAAACTCTTTGGGATAGGGACTATCTATTACCTGCATCTGCACAGTGCCTAGCACAATGGGGCCCCAAGTCTTAGCTGGCCCTTGGCTACTACTGTAACAAACATGACTAACAACTAGGCTAAATCCCATACAGACTAGTTTGCCATTGAGGTTAGTTCATTTTGCTTTTCTTGCACTAACCATTGGGTCAGACCTGCAGGTCAGAAATCAAAGCAGCTCCACTGAGAAAAACAGAGCTGTGCCTATTACACCAGCTGAGGACCTACCCCATTATTCCCTGAGGAAGAGACCTTAATAGCTGCAGCCATCTTGTTTTTCCTGCTGAGCCATTCCACTGTTCTACAAAGGCATAAGGGAGATGGGGCATCACAGGGGTATGGAAAAAGCCCAGCTTCAGATGGAGCAGCTGGTACATTGTCACAGCATCTTTGGGTGCATGTACTCACCCTAGGAAGGAAAATGGCACACCCTAGCTGATCAGGTATTGCCAAGAGAAAATAGGCAAAACGAGGCCTCCAGTGGCCGGCCTGAGGAGTGTGGAGGTGATAATACAACAGCCACATAACACCACAATGAGGCTGTGTCTAAAGAGTTAAGATAAGGAAGCATCAGCCTTACACCAAATCTGAAGAAAACCGGGTGGAGTGTTGTGTCTGTCGAGTTTCCCCTTGGCATCTGCAGTTGCTATAGCAAGCCGTGGGTCAGTGGCCATTCTATAGTCCTGGCTGCCTATGAAAAACAGACGTGCCTTCTCCCACTGGGGACTAGGGTTCCGGGCTTTCTAATGGCCTAAAGCATTAGTGTTTAGCCTCCTGGCTCATGAGATATCGGGCCTTATGACAGCACCACAGTGTAGAGGAAATCTAGTTTAGATAATTTTTAATAGAAAAAATAAAACACATTTTGAAACCTACTACTCCAAATCTTGCACCTGGTAAATAAGGCAACCTGGCTTTGCAGGCAAAGGTCTATGAGACACAGTATAAACCAAATTTTAAACTGGAGAAAACTCTTTAAAATAGCATCTCTTTAAAATGTACCATAAAGAAAATACATGCACGACTCATAACAGAAACAAGGTTACAATAACGCTCACTTGGGGTGAGCAGAGTAACCACCTGTACAGAAAACTCCCACAATTCAGGCCAAGAGAACTTCATGACACCCTATGTCCAGCTGCCATTCTCTGTTGTGTGTACAATCTGAGCAGTCATGAAAATTTAGCAGCCTGAGCAAAAAACATGTTGCCCACCTTTTCTCAGGATAACGGATGAAAAGGTCAAACCTTGGAATAAGGTTAACTGTAAGTACATAGCAAAAGTCACAGTGTAATTACAATGTAATTACAAACTACATTGAGAAAAGTCACAGTGTCAGTACACTGGATTTTCCATACTTGGATTCCAACAGAATGTGTATTAAGAACACCAACAGGATGGTCTAAGTAAATCAAGCATGTAGCTAGCTTCTGATTATATAAAGCAATAGTAACGGCATACTGAAAAGCAAAACCATATTGCTATGTAGTGCATTGCAATCAGTTAGCCTAATTTGACAAAAAATAACAAGATCTAGCTGACATTAAAAAGCCCTACTTGTAGTAGAAGAGTGGAATTCTGCAAAGGTGCTGTACATAAAAAGACCCATCTATGTGGAAAACAAGGCAGCGGGTAGCAGGTTATGAAAAATATTTTCTTAAGCAGCAGAGCAAAAATGAGCATGGAGTGATTTATGATAGGTTCTCTCCAAGTGAAAATCTCTGGTTGGTTTGCACAACTCATTTGCTTTGTATTTTATGAACTCATTTGTGCTGGCTTCTCCTTCAAGATGGTGCCTGAGATTCTCTTTCTTTCTTTCTGAAACATCTCTTTTGTGTTTGCTAGGCCTAACTCCAATTCTCAAACTGGTGTGACTACATTGGAATTACTCCTGATAGCACTGGCATAAATCAGGTCAGGGTCTTTTGTTCAGGGCATAACACCTGTAAAAGGAGTTACTTATGTTGATGAGATAGTCTCCTAAAATATAATCCTGTTGGAAATAATCCAGTTTAAAGAGGTTTTATGCATACCTTTAAAATGCAGTTTCTTTGTGAGAACTGATGAGTGTCTATGGGGATCCATTAAGGGCTTAATTTTATTTCTTGTATAAGAAAAAATAAAATAAAGGCAGAGCTCGGGAGGAGTAAAACAAGTAACTGAGAAAGGGGAGTGACAATAGCTGCCTGACAGAAAGCGAGTGAAAAGGCTCTGACAGGCTGAAATGTTTTTCCCGTCATTGAAATCACAGAGTGACTAATATATATCTAGTACACTATGTATGGTTCCAAAGTAGTGAAATGTTTTTAAAATATCTCACTGTGCCTCAAAATATCTCACAGTGGCTCCATACATCAGCCTAAGCAGCGCAGCAGAAGCCATAAATAAATAAATACTACATTGACATAAAAGAATGCAGCCATCAAGGGTCAGGTTAGCAGATCCCTTAGGCATCCAAATACATCCAGCTGGCCACAGGGATCTATGGCTATTGCTCATGCACTTGGACTGGCTGAGAGTTTCAGAGAAGCCATAAGGAGTTAGGCACATAATCCCATTGAAATGCAATAAGCATTTGACTTCTAACTCTCTTCTGCTCCTCTGAAAATCCCAGGTAGTGTCTGGTGTTGCAAATCCTTACTCAAGTGAGTACTCTTTACTTAAGAGGTCCCACCAACTTCAGTCAACTGTACTCCCAGGTAAGGCCAGGGCTACACTAGAACCTTTTGCTGGTATAACAATGTCAGTTAGACATATGTTTCTTTATTACATTGTTATACATGCAAAACCTCTAATGTAGACAGACAGTTATACCATCAAAAAAGCCCTTTTTCTGGTATAGCTCATTTTGTTTGGGAAACTGGTATAAACTAACAACAAATCAACTCTTTTGTCAGTGTAAGCTTCATCTCCACTAGGCGGCTTTGCACTATACCAGCACACCTTGTCGAGAGCAGGCTAGGCCTAAGTATTGAGCCCTAGATATGCTCTTTCTCTAGATTGTCAAAAAATCTGGCCTTAAAACTAGGAAGCGTGAAAAGGGACCAACGATTCATTGCTAATTTGTTAATGAATGACTTCCTGATAGGTACCCCCATGCATCTAAAAATGGCAAAAGGCTCAGTGTGCTTTGCAAAAGCCTTCACAACACAAAATTGGAGTGTCAAGATCTTGATCTTCAAGAGCAATCACAAAAGCACGAGGATAATTAGCAAAACTGGCAACACCTACATGGTGTTATTGAACTTCCAGGCTCTGCACTGGCTAAGTCTTTTCAAGGCGAGTTTTGTGGCCTGATCTCCCATGCCAACTTGGACACAAAAAATAATTTTCTGAAAGGGAGTGCGGTCCAAAAACCCAGGTCATTATGGCTAAGTGCTAACGATACCATAGTTAAGGCTGAGCAGAACTTTCTGTCATTTCAACGTTTACTACCACGAGGGATCTATCTAATGAAGACTCAAGTGTGGGCTGGTAACACCAGAGTAACAATAAGAAAAAGGCTTGATTGATTCTTCTTTATATCACTAGAACCCAGAGGTGTGGGTGGTTATAGGCACTGATCTCCTGTGTTGGGATTTATATGTTTAAAGGCTATCCAGAATAGCCATTGAGCTGTGAAGAAACACACTATTACCCACTAGGCAACCCTTTTAATCCTCTAGTGTTTCTGCTTGTATTTATCATCCCCTTCATGTTAAGGGGTTATCTAACGCCTGTTTAAACTGTGAGTTTACAATAAAATTTAAATTATACAGAAAATTAATAATTTTTTAGAAATTAAAATTGTACATGAAATATACATGCTTGGCACGTGCTGCTTCTGAGAATGGCTCTCACAAGAGACAAACCCAGTGAGGCTGATTTTGACGTATGCTGTTCAATTTCAAGACCGGCGCAAACTCATCGAGTGACAAGACTGCAACATGGAAGGGAAATGAGCATATCAACTGACCTTCACTTGCATAAACTAGAATTTTCCTCATAGTTTAAAAACAACTGAATCAACACCCTGTATTCTCAACAACTGCAATCTATGGGGTGCTTAAAGTCCAAATCCTCAGCCTGATCTGAAATTCAGAAGTAGTCCCCACACCAAAACCCTAAATGCAACAACTAAACTATAGGCTGTTTAAAAGGTAGGTCTGAATTTTGAAACTTGAGCCCATTTCTAGTCAGATCCCACAGCTAGGACAGCACAGCTCTCACATCTGTATCTACTGTGTCCCTGTTACTTCTTCCATGGCCTTTAGGAGTCAGACACACCTTTCCTTTCCTATGGGTATGTCTTGACTACAGGTAAAGATGGGATTGCAGGACAGGTGGGCAAACACATGCTAGTTTTAACCTCGCTAGCATAGGTGACAGTAGTAGTGAAGACATGGTGGCATGAGCTTCAACATAGGCTGGCACCAGAGTCTAGGGACCCTGTGTACATACTCGGGTTGCTAGCCCATGTCTCTATGTCTTTTTTATTATTGTTACCCATGCAAGCTAAATTAAAGTTAGTGTGCCTACCCTTTCTACAATAATGCCTTCACTTGCACTTTGAACCTGTGCTGTGAGGCTTCTGCCTCTGCTAACAAATCTGTCCTGCCTAATGGGTTAACAGGACCTATATCGGTCGGTTCAATATTAACTTTCCTGGGGATTAGGATTAGCCTTGCGCACTTCTCTGCTGAATGGAGGGACCTAAATGAATGTGAATCAATAAGGATCATGCAGTGCCCTGAGCTAGAGGGATTTTTTGATGAAGACCCAGTCACAGGACCTTCCTTTAAGCTGAGGCTCACAGATTCCTTCATGAGCTGAGCAACTCATGTAACATTCCCTGCGCAGCTTTGTTGTTCAGATTGTTAACTCCCTCCTCTGCAGCAGAAACTGTCAACCCTTTACAGACAGAGACACATACACACAAAAGGTGCGGGGAGCAGGAAAAGACAAAGCAAATGTGCAGCGTTTCCTATGGAGAGAGCTCCAATGACATCTGTTGCCAAATAAGAATGTATGCGCGCACACAGACATGATCACTGGATGAGGCTCTAAAATATTTACAGTCCAAATATCAATCCTCATAAAAAGAGGCAACGGCTTGGACTCTGGGGGGAAGAAGGGACGGAGTTGCTGGTAATGTCATAAACACAGGCAATTTTATGTAACCCTGGAAACGGCTGAGGAATATGAAGCCTGACAGATGTGCACATGGGTAATATGGGCCTCATGGTTATGAGTATAAGGACATTGGGAGAAATAGATGAGCAGTAATTCAACACGCATTGGACTTGGAGGAGCCTGTGGGCATTGTAATGAATACGCAATTGAGGCAGCAATGGACAGGGGGGTGGATAAAAAAATCTAGGCATGACGTCAAATAAGGGGACATATTCCACGTAAGGAGATCAGCACTGATGCGATGGGGATGAATCCACAGAGACAGATGGTCCTGGGTGTCTATTTGGGCAAGCTGAGCAATGGGATGGGATGTACAATCTGAGTTTAGACAAGAGAGTTTCAGCCATGCTTCTGTTTTGCTGGTCAGGAACTAGTTTGATCAGCATTTGCCTGGGAGATGATCTATCACACAGTGCAAGATTGGCATTAGAGAAGAGGTAGGCATGGGCTAGCACCATACTACTGATAGTGTAAGATTTAAAAGGGCAGGTGTTGTTTACAAATGCAAGAGAAACAATATAACAATGGGGTATAGACTTCAGGAAGAAAACAAGATGATTTTGCAGTGGCTCGATAGAGCAGCAGTTAGCAATGATTTAAATAAGGAAGACAAACCACGGCACTAAAAAGTTATGTCCCACGCTTCACCCTTATCCCATCTTGTATATGCATCTCCCTCCCATATTCCTAGGAAAGGAATGATCTCATGATAGGCCTCTACTAGCATACTCGGGGTACTACTGCATTAACAAATTCCAACCCAGGAAATAGCTGGACAACCAGCCACAGCTGGGTCATCCCCTTCGGAGGCTGGCCTGGAGCTATCCAATCGAGTCTCGCTGTTGGCCAACCCCCTTCCCACTAATTCCTCTAATATCTGAATCGGGGTCAGCGGATCTGATTTTATCCAAGAGTCACCCCAGGGTGACACAGGCTCCTTCTGCCTTAGGGAGGTGAGAAGGCCCAGGGCGTGATGTTCCCAGGGGCAGCATAGAACTCTCAGCAGAGAGGACAGTGGGAGGAGCTAAGGTGACTTTGCTTCTGTCCGACTCTGGGCTGCTCGGCAGCCTCCTGTGGACTTCACAGGCCTGTCTAACTTCCAGGATCCCCAGCCTGCCTGATGGGTGGTAGCGCTGTATGTTGTTGCCCACCTGACTCGCCCCAGCGTACCTCTATGCCATGGCTTATGAAGGGGTCCTCAGTGGCATCCTCACAGTTGTCTTCCACAGGACCTCCAGCAGAGCAATGTCCTCTGCGTGGAGCTGGGCCTTGTTCTTTACACAGTGTCCGTGGCTGGAGTGGGGGGAGGCTCTCACCCCAACCTGAAATCCAGCCTGTGACCCACCAAGATATTTCTGAGCCCATCTGTTTCCAGGACTGAGTTTTGCAAGTCTAGATTAGATGGCTAGGTGGGATAACTACCAGAACTGCGTATGTATTAAACCATGGGCAAGAAAACTTGCAGGCTCACAACTCTGGTGCTTAAGAAGGTGCCCAGTTTGGTCCTAAAAGATTATTTTAGATGCATTTTTTCAGACCAGATGTCTCTGTTTTTTTTGCTTTACAGCACAAGTGGCAGCTTATAGGGCTGCTACATGGAACATACATTCCTTTAAGAAAAGTTAAAGGCCAGATCCTCCTCTGGTGTAAATCACAAAGCTCCATCAATTTTAAGGGTCTCACTCATTTGGGTGCAAACCCAGATCCGAGCCCCACAGCACACTAGAGTTCTAGAGACAAATCCAATTTTGCTGCTTGGGCCCATTTCTACTGCAAAGCATGTCAGATTTCTCTCACAGGAGATCCTAAAGAGGAGTGACTAGAACACTTTAGAGGGAAGCCAAAAGTAGAGGGGACTAAAAGGGATAAAAAGAGGGGACATGGTGAACCTCTCCTTAGGAGAGGGAATTAAGTTATATTGGACTGCACCCTGTTCACAATTTAACCCCTGTGGGACTCAGCAACTGATTCCCTTTTTAAACACTATGGCCTTCCCACACAGAGCAGATCACACTCCAATCACAGTCCCATCACAGTTTAGAATCTATGCAGGGCCCGGTCTGGAAGACTTCCAAGGAAAATCCAGGAGCCTGCAAAAAATAAATAGTGCTGGGGACGCCCTTCTCTCGTGGGTGTTCATTCTTCTAAACCGATGCAGAGGCACAGCCAGACACATTGCCCAAGCCTCAGTTGGTGTACATAGACACAGCTCGACTGAAGTCAGAGCTAATCTGATTTGTAGCCACTGAGGATTTGGCCTACAGTCTTTAAACTCAGCTTCCCTGAGCATTGATGATTGTGTGATACCACTGGCTGCTCTTTTATAAGGCTATCATCGTCAGCTATTTTGTCACAGCTGAATCCATTGCCTCTCTTTCAAGCTGCCCCTGCAGCTTTCTGCAGAGAAGAAAACCCTGATGCACCTTTCTGGTGGAAAACTGCTCATGAAATTCACCCCTGCATTCAAGTGACCCCTGAATGTACACACACAGCCTCTAAAGCACTTTGGGACTTTCTGGAGGAAGTAGGCTACAAATATAAGGTTTTGTATTACTACAGAAGGGGTTAAAGGCAATATTAAAAGCATAAATCTGACCCAGGGTACCTGCCACACACGCACATGGTTGGAAACTGTTCATTACTTCAGATGATCTTCTGGGCTCTCCCACACTCTGTTCAGAATGGCTCTGTATCCCTAAACCCATTGTCCTTGGATAAACCTCTTTGCTGCTACTCAGAACAAGCGAGATGAAAATGTGTGTGTGTGTGTGTGTGTGTGTGTGTGTGTATTGATTCCCACTGTTCTGTTAATTGGTAAGAAAGAAAATGTGTCTGATTGGAAAGAGGATAATTCCTCTCATTATCCAGGCTCAACAGGGGAAAAACTATATTAACGGGTAAGATTATTCTGAGGAAAAAATCCATTTATTGTCGTAAAAGGTAAATCTAACTTGAATTAAGATACATGGGGCTCCACTATCGATTAGCTTATTAAACAAACAATCTGTGATGTTTCTTTTCTGTTGTTCTTAGGGTTATGAATTATTCTTACTATTAACTAATAATTTATCATGACACCCAACTGCAGCTTTTCCCTGCTCATGTTCCGGGAGCTTTCCTCATTTATCATGGATTATTACAGGACCTCATTAGGTTAAATTAATATAGAGCTTAGCAGGCTCTTGTTTATTAGTTAAACATTTCAGTTTCTCATAAATTAATCTGCATCTTCAGGTTCTCACTCCGATCATACGTGTATTTAATTAACTGGCATTTATTCTTAGCAACAGATTATGATTCAATTGCTCACGAAGAGTCACATCCTACTCTACAAGTAATTCCACTGAAATCAATGGGACTGATTGCAGGTTAAGGTGGTATTCAGTATCTGACCCTGCGTGATCATGTTGGAGTGATCAGAATAAAATGAGTTGCCATACAGTCACAGGTAGATTTGACAGCAAAATCAAAAATTTGGGAGATTTTTTCCTCTAAGAGTGAAAATGGAAGCATGGTCCAAGCACACGTAGGAGAAATTAACCTGCACTTCAACAGCTTTGAAGCACTGCGGAGGTGGGTAGATAAGGGAACTAAGTTGGAAAAGAGAAGGAGTAGACACTGGAGAATGTGCAGGAAGAGAGGAGGAGAGACTGGAAAGCAATGGAAAGAGAGCAGGAGATGGAGCGGTAGTGAGAAAAGGAGAGAGGAACCCATTTCAGAGAAAGAGGTCCCATACAGTATCCCTTGCTCCTCCTTCTAGGATCTCGGTTCCATGTTGTGGGATTGGATGGTTGAAGGATATAGCATGCTATCACAGCTGGAATTAGAGCCAGTATTTTGGCCAAACAATCCTATTTCTTCTGGAAAGTGCTATGGAAAAACTTTAATGCCCCTAAGTGGTCAGGGCAGACCCTGTGGAGGAAGGATGGTCCAGTGGTTAGAGCATTAGGTGGGATTCGTGAGTCATGGGTTCCATTTCCTGCCCCACCACAGACTTCCTGAGTGACTCCGGGCTAGTCTCTCTACACTTCAGCTCCCCATCTGTGCTGTGGGGTTCTGCCTGAAGAGCCAAGGCACAAGGTACTAGGGAACAGACTATCTAACCTCTTCAGATCAGACTATCTAACCAAGAAGCACCACACAACCCCTCAAGGCAAAGGAGGGAGGTGAGATGTTGGCAGCAATGTGAAGGTGTATAAAGAGACTGCCACCCCCTTCTCTTGAGGCAAGTCCTATAGGGTTGTATTCACAATCATTACAGGCATTTGCTTGATGCCTACTGGAAGGATTTCATTGCACCATCAATACAATTGTCACACAGCCAACATGCTCATTACAAAACCCAGGTATTAGCCGCAAAGCCCACATATTCATCATGGATGGTCTAAGCTATTATTCCCTTAAGGATGGCCAGAAACCCTTTATTATAGTGGACTGAGGAAGGGGCAGTGTTGTTGAGGAACTGAAACAGTCAGACATGCACTCAGTTATCTGCCCACACCCTTTCTTTCGGTTGAAGGAAAGAGAATGCAAGAACAACTGACCACCAATAAGACTGGATGACCTAGAGAAGACTAGACATACTTTTCTATTCAAGTAGGACAGCCTATTGTACATAGAACTCGACAAAGACTTACTGCCATACTTACAAAAATCCCTGACATGCCAAGATAACTAAGCAGAAAAACTGATAATGAGGTGCCTCCTTCCAAAAATGCTGAGTTTCCAGTAGAAGTCTTAAATTACACTCTATATAGGATATGTAAAAACGCTAGAATAATGTAGTGTAATGGTGACAAATTTGAATGCCCAAAAAGGCACAATAATGAGTTACACTTCTCATAGCAACATTAACTTACTCACATTTCCCAGAGAGAGCTTTTCTCATTAATTGGACTCTTAGTGATAACCTGCTTACAAACAGCGATCCTGCTCATTCTGAGTTGACACTGGTGTAAAAACTTTTGACTCCAGTTGGCTTACAGTGCTGAGAGAGCAAAATTGGGCCCTCTGCATATAATTTGAGAGTTACCATGTGAACCTTAATTCATCCCTTCATTTCCTAACTTGTTTGTGTTCCCTTTTTTTGCATTTAATTTCCGTTAGAAAAGAAGGGAAAATCTTTCTATTTAACTAATCTCCAGATCATCCCTTTCTTGGCCCTATCCCCGCTAACCCCAAGATATTCTCCAACTGAATTTGACCTAGCATTAGAGCTCAGTCCCTAGCTGTTTGCAGTGATGCATAAAATAACCCAGGTTTACAAGACACCCCACAAGTCCAGCTGTCGTGCACTTCTGCCCACTCAACAACTCTATGCCTCTGCACCTCTAAAGGAGAGAGGTATGCAGGAGGGGGAAAAATATAAGCATCTCTGCATGTAGATTTGTGTCTCCAGCTGTGGAAGTCTGATGGGGGTCAGCAGCTGGTGGGAGAGGCATTTATTGCAAGTTCCATCTTCAACCTGGAAGATGAGTGCTTTACAGGACTCCAGCAGCACAGAGTAGGAGGAAAGCCAGGGTTTACCAGCTACTACAACAGAATTTCCCTTCCAGGGGGGAAATTCCCCAGGGTGTAGCTCCGTTGCAGGCTCTGTGCCGTCCCACTTCACAATCTCCCCTATTATAGAAGACGTAGCTGGAACTCCTCTGTGCTCTGGCTGTTCTCTGTTGCTAAAACATCCGTTGGAGGCCATACGTGGCAGAACAAAGGTTGGAGCAGCCCTGAGGCATTTCTAATTTACAACAGGGATGAGACCAGGCCGCAGAAGCCAAGCTGTTGCAGAAGTGGCATAGAACCATCTTCTATCCCTCTCCTAGCTGCATGGCAGTCAGCTGGGCTCAGTATGGGGACCCTGAGTTTCACGTCCTGTCCATGCCAGATCTCTGCCCATGTTCTGTACCACTTTGTCCAAATCTTCTCACTCCGTCGATCACCAGACATCCCAAACACCCACACCCACACCATGCAACTCACCCCAATTAGTATTTTAAACACACACACACACACCCCTCATGCTCAAGGAGAGTTGCTCGTGAAGTCAGTTGACCTTTAGAAGAGGCCAGTCACTCAGAATTCAATTTATTTACGGGACCACTGGCAGCGGTCCGATTTGAAAAGCAGGGCAAGAAAATTGGAGGGGGGAACACAGGTGCAGTTAATATAAAACACACACAAAGCACACAGGCAGAGGAGAGCCAATGCCTTAATCGCTCCAGTCACCTTGAATGACCTTGGGATTCTAGGGCACATTGCAGAAATCTTAAAAGAAGGGAAGGAGGGAAGGAAAAAAAACTGCACAGAAAGAAAACAAAAGGTTGAGGCATGTGTCAGCTTACTGCATGCAATGAACTCTTGTCCCTGCAGAGGCAAGGCAGTGTGTCATCATTTGGGGAAGAGGGGATGTAGGAATATACCCAGCTAAATCTAGGTAGTGCGGCCCAGTGGATAGAGCCCTAGCCTGGGTTCTATTCCTGAGTGTGCCACAGGCCTGCTGGGTGACTTTAGGCACTGGTTCAATTCTATGGCCTGTGTTCTGCAGGAGGTCTGACTAGATGATCATAGCGATCTCATCTAGCCTTAAAGCCAATTAATTAATCTACCTAAACACCGAACTCATTGATGTCATGTGGCCCTCTCAGCCGTCTCTGTCTGGGCCAAATTCTCTGCTGGCCTACATGGGCACAGCTCCTTTGATTTCAGTGCAGTTTCATCATTTTACACCATCAGGAGATTTGCCCCAAATGTCTTTCCCATCTTTCACTTGCCTCTCCCACACGGTTTTTGTAGAAGGTTTTGCTCCCTCTCCTCCCTTTTTGTGCCATGCCCCCGGATCAGCATGCACTGCTCACTCTGGCAGAGCACCATGCCGACTTGCTTTGTGTCCCAGAACGCTGTGGAGGCTGAGAGGCGGGCTGTAGTCTATAATTCTAAACAGAGAAAAGCCGAGTAGGAGAGCTTGGGTCTGTGCATGGCTCTTGCAGGGGTGCTCAGCATGGCACAGCCAGCTAAGAGCCCTCTCACCTGCTTCCAGTGACACAGCCCAAATCACTAGAGCTGCAGTGAGCCCTTCCTGCTATGACTAAAACAAGCAGCCATCGCAGCAGTTTTTTCAGTGACCTTGCATGGTTTTGAGTGTACAAAACCTCCAAGATTGAGACTTCTTTTTTGCAGGAAATGGAACTTCATTTCAGACAACATGCTTTTCCAGTTGCTGGGGGTATGTGAAAAGCCATTCCCTGGAGAACCATCCCTAGTGGCAGTGCTGGAATAGGGAAGGAATTTTCCCTGTGGCCACCTGTGCTGGTATGTCAAGCACAGGGCTGAGCACTAGGTGGTCCACATTTTCCACATGGTTTGAACTCCTGCTTACAGGGTAGGTCAACTGAAGGGCCCTAACTCCCCTCTTATACTTCTATTTTATCAATGGGGAAACTGAGGCTAAGAGAGGGCAAGCACATGGTCTTCATTCACAGAAGAGAGAACCAGCATTAGAACACAAATTTTATTTCCTACACCTTATCTTAACCCACTAGACAACTTATTTTAGCATCTCTGTGCCTCAGTTTACCCATCTGTAAAGTGGCTTTGTATAGAAAGTAAGCAACAGGCATCTTTCAAACAGGCTGTATTCCCCTTGGAACTCTGAATTCTGTGCTGAATGCCCTGTATGATGCACAGGCCACATGGGAACTGAGGTGACTATAACTCTTGGGGCCAATCCTGTGGTGCAGGAATGTTCTGAGGCTGAGCAGAACCTTACAAGAGGCACTCGGAACTTCACAGGTTCAAGCCTCTAGTGAGTCTACTGGCTTCACATGCATGAGGCTGAATAGCACCACCAGATCCGTGCTACAGAAAACCCTGCTTACAAGACCAGTTCTAACTTCTGTCAAACATCACCAGCAGGAACTCAGTGGCCTTCGCCTGCCTGTATCTCCATTTCATTGAGCCTGATAATAAACAGCATTGCTAGGATCTTAGTAATCAGAGCACTTCATCAGCCAGGCTCTGCATTTCAGCAAGTACCCACAGCAGCAAAGTCCTTGTGGGGAGTGGTTTTGTCCACTATAATCTACATGCCCAGACCCACTTTGGTCTGGAGAAAGATATTCTGTGCGTCATCTTAGCTGGCAGGAGCTAAAATGTCAGATGAGACACCAGCCCCTCTCCACTCCCCGTTCCCAGGATCAGCATTTACCCATTTCATTTGCAAGATGTAAAACATCTTCACAGTGAATGCAACCCCGGCAATGAAATCCCGCCCCAGACATGCACACTGCACCAGCCAGGAGAACAAAGAGAGGCCGATGCTTTCAAATGAGAAACCCAGAAATTTCTAAAAGCAGGAGAGAGAAGCGCTCTGATGAATAGAATATCACATTGTCCCTTCCATCACAACAGCATAGCACAGCTCTCCTCCTCCTCTTCCATTTCCAAGCCCCTTTGCCACTTGTTGCCTGAGTTCCCCTGCATCTAATTTGTATGATTCAGAAAAGCTTCTTGATTAGAAAGCCCCCCCAGGGCATGTGACAAATAAAAACCATTTAATGGGGGTATTGTGAACTTCTCCATGAGGAACTTGAGATTTCTCAGTTTTCTTTTTAACCCCAATATAAAAACGTGTGGGGAAAATAAAGTCAGATATTCTGCTGGTGATTTTTCAGGGTTTTTTTTTTTTTTTTTAATTTAACCCCACTCCCTAGTTTTTCCCATCAATACTTTGAACTGCAGAAAAAAAGAACCTGTCACATTATTCACAATTCAAAAGCTCTTTGGCACCAGCTACAAAACATCCAGGGTTAGGGTTAGATTTCGTCTCAGTGGGCAAGCTCAACACACCCAGTATACAGCCAGGGTCAACAGGGAGTTCCTTCCTGATGTATCATTCACCCCTCCTGCTCGGAGAGGCGGGGGATGCAGCACCAGTCCAGTGCTCTACCCACTAGGATACATGGCCTCCCTTTACAACAAGAAGCTGGGGGTGCTGCCGAGCTAGGAATTCCCTCATGCTGTACCTCGTTCCCACTGCTGTACCATTCTGGGAAAGGCTGGGGTTGCTGTCAGCTGGAGACTCCTTTACAACCGGCAAGTGCTTCACCTTTCTCTACAGCTTATGGGGTATCTAGTTTCACACCATACTTTACAATTTCATACTGGCCAAATCATGACATTGCCTTTGGTAAAGGAACGCTCCATATTTGCTCCAGCTCCATATGTGCTCTGTGTGCGCTAGCTGGCTTTCTAACTGCAAGCCCATGCTTGCTAGCATTTGCATACAGATTTATTATCAGCCTCTGAAACATAAAAAAGATAGCCTTTTGCAAGCATGTTTCTAGTCTTTGCTTTGGGATTTTAGCAAGTGCGACAGACGGGGACGTGATAAAGGAGACACGGATCTCAGCAAAGCATGGGTACCTCAGAACCAATGGCTTTAAGATGTTGGTTTTGCTCCTAGATAAATGCTCTTTTAGTTGTATGTATGACAACAGCGACAGGCCTGTAGTCCCCATGGACACTGCAGTGGTCTGAATGCGTACAAGGCGGGGTTGCCGATTTAAAGCTTCGTCCCCTCTGGGGAATGCAAAAGCGGTTGTGACAGCATACTGTGTTGCCAAGATCACTTCCAAAGCCAGGGGCAGCAGATTCACACTGCCACCTGGGGAACTGGCCTTGTCTGGATTTCAGATCTGCAACCTCAGCGAAAGTTCTGATTTAAAGTGACCCACTGTCCCTCTGTGAACCACCTTGGAGGTGAAACTGGGCCAGCATTGGGGCTTGAATCTGGAACCTTGAATCAGGACTCTACCTAGATATGGAGAGGGCGCTCAAAACCTCTTAGCTCAGTACAACTGGAAACCTCCCTTAACACTCACCTAAGCAACACCATTGTAAATATGCCAAACTGTGTCTACCTGGGTGTCAAGGGGCATTTCAAAGTGTGTTCAGTTAGCTCAATTGAGCTAATCTAATGGACAGGATCTCATACCAATCCTAGGAGAGCAAGGAGTATTTGCTGCCCTCCACTGGCAGTACATACCACAGGTCTGAGAGTTGGCTACAATAGTCCAATTAATCTCCTAGCTCTACTCAAAGGTTCCAGATTCAAGCCCAATGCTGGCCCAGTTTCACCTCCAAGGTGGTTCACAGAGGGACAGTGGGTCACTTTAAATCAGAACTTTCGCTGAGGTTGCAGATCATAGCAGGGTTCAGACATGGTCTGCATCATGCTTTGTAAAACTCCATGGTGAGATATGAACCCGGCTGTCTGATTTTAAGTCAGTTAGATTCATTAGTCAGTTTCAAAGAGGCAGCATGGATAGGCCTTGAAAATGGTACAGTAGCTGGTGAGGTGACTCCCACAGCTCCACATCGAGGAGATGAAATACTTCAGCTTTCATCTGCGAATGCATTTCTAATCCATGCCCCTTGAACTCCACGCTCATCGCTCTGCGTGATGCGTAGCACCGTTCCACGTGGTGCACTGCCTCAGACGCTCACCCAAACCAGGGTGCGATAAGGTTATGGGTGGGATACCAGGCACATGGTGCAAGGCAGGGGAATAACCTGCATCTTTCTCCAATGCAGAGAAACCCAGAGCCAAGCAGAACCCAACCACTGCCTGAGCACGCTCACAACCCTGGCAGAAATAATGCAGTCTTGTAGCCACTGGGATCAAACGCTGCTTTGACTTGCAGCCACTGATACCGAACTGTACACCAAGAGGTGTAATCCCGGACGCGTTGCCATTCCGGAGAGCGTCTCCATCAGATGCATGATGGCAGTTCCTTCCGCTTGCCCTGGAACTCTGCAGAGCAGGGCTCGGATCTCAACCTCCTGCATCGGTGAGTTCAGGGGAAATGGAGATCACTGAGGAGGAGGCAGCTCCAGCAATAGGGAACTGTTTATTTTGCACTGCAAGGCTGTGTTTAAGATGCAATTTATTTCCTGGGAGTGCTCATTAGCCCTGATTGTGCAGCGAAAACCACAACCAAATCCTATTGAATGAAAGCTCCAAGCGCACACAGAAGAGAGAGCAAAAACCAGAAATAATCAAAGTAGCTGCTAGTGCTGGAGTCTCATATATCAGCTTTTTACCTCTAATTAGGATTTCTCCTCCACCCCTCAGCAGTCTGAAGTCTTTTCCATTTGCCCAAATTACCAGCCATTTATCTAAGGTACTTATCTGGTCCCCCTTACCATAGCCTCAGAGCTACTCACAATCTCTTGTGTATTTATCTGTTCACATCCTTGTGAGGCAGGGCAGTGCTAGTATCCCTATTGTACACATGGGGAGAGACTCAAGGTCCCAGAGAGCCTGTGATGGATCTGGGAACTGAACTCCGCTATTTTCCCAGGCTCTGGGAACAGCTATATGTAGGGACTGGAAACCCTGCTCTCATCCTGACTCCTGTACTTATGGGAGATGAGCTCGCACTAAAATCCCAGATGCAGAAACCCCTTTCAGGGACATTTTGATCCAGCCCCATCATCTCACCTGTAGTGCCTTATGAAGGCACAATTCCTAACCTGCATTACAGGGCATAAGATCCTAGAAATATGCATTGAAGGTGCCTCCCCAGAAGTTATCTAGGGCCCCTTTTCCTTACCGTTTCTCCCCAGTCCCTGTGCCAGATCTTGCCTCACTAAATCTTTACACATTTCATTTTTCCATTCTCCATCTTTTATCTGAAGCCTTCTCTTGCTCGCTCTCCCTCCCCCCGCCTTCCCTTCTTCTTCCCCCTCCAGTCCATCTTTCAGCAATATGGGACCAACTGAGTGCAGCTGGACAGACATTTCCCTAGGAAGAACCCACCTCAGCCTTCCCCAGACTCCACAAAAAGGCCCACATTGGGCTGCCACTCAGGGCAGCTAATGGGAAGGATTCCAACTGACCGGCCAGAGTGATTTAGGAGTTAATAAAGGTTAATAGCAGGCCTATAAATCACACACACAGGAAGTGACCTGTATAGGGGGCTTAACAAGTTAGCAGAGGGTTTTATTTAAAAGCCATTTATCTGAAAGGTCCAATGCAGAAGACTGAAATTACTTCAAAAAACAGCATCACAGAAGAAAGGGGAAGAGGTGAAAGTGGACTCCTGAGGAACGCCAAGCCTGGAGAAGCTGTGATCCCCCTGCTGTCTGCCTCAGGGGGGCTATCAGATTACCCCCACCCACCCCACCAGCCAATCCCTCTCAGACAGGCCAGGCCTGGTGGGCCTATGATCTCCTCTCTCCCAACCAGGGTTTCTGGGTAAATTCAGAGATGAGGAAAGCTCCCACGCTTTGTCCAGGAGAGGGCTGAACTGCGCCCACCACCTGTTGCCTGACAGAGAGCCGTGCCAGGGTGGGGCTGGAGGAGCTGAGTCATTCCTTCTGTACCAGCCTACACCAGAACAGCTGGTGGTAATTCTTGCTGGGAAAGTCTAAGAGTGGGAGAGCCAAGACCTCCTCCCTCCCTAAACTCACACGCCTGGGTGGCTTCACAATACCCGTCTGTCTTCCGTGTCTCTCTGTCCAGGCCAGGCTCCCTGTTTCCTTGTCAGTGTGGGGAGATCCTACATCCTTTCCATCTCTGCTGTTCTGCCCAGCAGAGAGTTCTTGGCTTCCAGCTGCCTGGATTTCCTGAACAACCTATTTCTCCTTCCCTGGCAGGAGCCCCCATTGCCTTGTTACCTTTGACAGCATTTCAAGAGTTTGCTTCCAGCCTGGTCTCTTGCCCCATGCTGGCAGCAGATGTGGAAGAGTCTGCTGCTGGGGTGCTCAAGGATGGGCCATGTGGGTACAACACTGACCAGGAGTCAAGATACCTGGGATCTAGTCCCAGCTTTGTCTCTGACCTGCTGAGAGGTTTTGGGCAAGTCATTTCACCTCTCCCTGCCTCTTCTTCCCATCTTTGTCTCATCTATTCCGAGGCAAGGACTGTCTCTCCCTATGTGCAGGGGGTTGGCCTAGATGACCACATGAGGTCCCTTCCAACTCTAATCTTCTATGATTCTAGGTTGTTTGTACAGTGCCTAGCTCAAGACCTTCAGTCAGAGCCTCTAGCCAGCACCTTAATCCATAGAGTAAATAAACCTGATCCGGCACCACCTCCTAGAGCTATCCTTCTAATAGCCATCCTATTTACAAGTAACTAGGTCCTGTGTGCATCATCTGAGACTAGATTTAATCTGGGAGCTTTCTACCTTGCTTTCCTGGTACCATGCTGCACTCCTTATCTCTTTGCTCTGAACACATGCATTCCACATACTAAGGGGCGTGAAGGCACCTCCTAGCTTTGTGCCAGGACAGAACAATCCTATGTCTTGTCCTTTTCCTTTAGGACAGCGGTTCTCAACCTGTGGGTCGCGACCCCGGCGGGGGTCGAACGACCAAAACACAGGGGTCGCCTAAAGCCATCGGAAAATACATATTTAATCACTATGTTTAAATTATGTTTGATTTGTAGCAATGAGAATACATAATGCATATCAGGTATTTACATTCCGAATCATAACTGTAGCAAAATTACAGTTTTGAAGTAGCCACCAAAATTATTTTTTGGTTTGGGATCACCGCAATATGAGGAACTGTATTGCGGGGTCACGGCATTAGAAAGGTTGAGAACCACTGCTTTAGGACATTCCAGTACTGGCCTGTGAGAAAACTTCCCTACTTGTTGTTATGATTGGATGCCCATATGTCCTGATCCTGCCAGTTTTCCTATCAACTTAAGCCAAAGCTTACTCCAGCTAATGCAAGGTATCATGGGATATGGGACCTGGGTGAACAGGAGTGTGGGGAGAATAGAATATTACGTTCAGTTAACTTAACTTCCCAACACTTATATTAATACTATGCCTAATATATATGTATTGGCTAGCATCAGGGAATATCAACAGCTGTATACATTGCAGGGACTTTATTCCATGTTTATTCCATGGGCACTCCTGTCCCACTGCACAAGCACATGGAGCACCTTTCCCAAATCCCTCTCTGCACATGGCAGATCCAGAGCTGGTAAGTAAATCATTATTTTCTTTAACACAGAAAATCAGAGGTGATTTTGCAGCTTATCTACAAACATGTATTCATATCCTCTCTCTCTATAGGACGTGTGCGGGCACTAATAATCCTTCCAAGAGGACCTGGGCATTGAGATGGATAACAAGAATATCCAGAATTAGGGTTATGAATGTGACAAGAGTTTATGGAAGAGATACAAAACCTCTCACTTCACAGCTTAACCGAGTTCCTAACTACGCGGGGTTAGGGGAGACCTTCACGGGGACAGATCATCCCACATCTGCCAACAGAGGAAGGTGCACAAAACCCTGCCGAAACGTGTGGTGCTAGCCACTGCTTAAGACAGGACACTGGGCAAGATGGACCCTGGGTGTGATCCAGTCTAGTAATCCCTATGCTCCCATACACACCCCTCACTGTATAAAGCTTTCCTCACAATCAGACTCTCGGGGCCTGTTTCTTCACAGCCTTGCAGCTGGTGTCATCATTTCCACCGATGCAGATCTTCTATGCAACCTCTCAGAGGGATTTTCTGCTGCTCTGTACTGCCGTAAGTGATGACTCAAGGCGCTCAGCTGTGGAGAACCGTACCCTCGGAAGGCAGATGTTTCAGGCTCCCGACAACTCTGGATTCAGAGACGCACCCCTTCAGGCACCCCACTGCAGCTCACCCTGCATGAGCACACATGGCCGGGCACCAAACTATACAGCAATACAGTAACTAGTGGCATGCCCAGGGCGTGGCTGTCTGCATCTGCTCTGCCATCCCTCACAGCAAGCAGCTGGGCTGGGTTATAAATGCACTGTGAGGATGGGCACCGGGGGGGGGGGGGGAAAGGGTGCTCTTAACTCTAGGTAAAAATCTAGTGAAGACCAGGCAGTTTGCACAAAGTTAGCAGTTAAAGTTAGACTATAGGGTAACCTAGACTTCTAACAGTCTGCCATGTGGGGAAACAGTCTCTAACTCAATCTACTGATTAGTGTTAACACTACAAACTACCTGCTCTTCTCTAGCATCTTGCCTCGAGTTAAGAGCAGCCCTTTTTCCTAGTGAAGACAAGGCATAAGCACCACAGCACCCCCAAAAGTGCATCCATACATGCCATCTAAAATCTACATGATGCAGAGGGCAGACGGGACAGATTGAAAGCAAGGGAAAAAGAGAGAAGCGAAATGGTTACCAAGAAAGAAGTCACACATGGGAGCACCCTGTGCTTTAATGATGGGGCATGCGTCACTTTGCTAGGGGAAGAACACTGCTAATCTCTAGACAATGCTGTGGTAATGATCTCCGTCTATTTCAGGTGCACTGCATCCCCAGCCCGCCACCAGCAGAAAACCAATTCCTATCCTCTCGAGGCCTCTGCTGGGGGAGAGAAGCTGGGCCCATTCAGAGAACTCTCAAGAGCTTTATTGAGACAAATTACAGAAAATTATATCGAAAGCACATCAATGGAGCTGAACCAATCACAACAATCCAGCACCCTTAGCCCCAGCCCAGCCTCATTAGAGTCTAATGAGGAGAGAGATTGCTGTGGTGAAAGCACCACTTGATGCACAAAGAGGGATGCAAGAACATTTGATTCCAAGAGGCCTAAACTTCATTCTGTCCTAATTCAGCTCCCACTTATTGTTAACCCTTCTGTACAGGCTTGGCCACCTCCAGGAAACCGGGAGCATAGGGGGAGGGCGGGGAGGGTCTCCCTTCTTTAATATCATGACCAAATCTGGTGCTAGTCAAAGACACACACATCATATACAGGATTAACCATGCCGGAGACTGAAGTGCTCCATTCATCCACAGGACTCGGGGAGCATGGTCAGACATGACCATATCTCCTTTACACGGCCTGTCTTGACCAACTCTAAAAGGGGGCTGGACCTGGCACACTGGTTCATCATAAGACGGCTCAACGCCTTTTCTTAGCAGAAGGCAGCATAGTCTAGTACATAGAGCACTAGTGCAGGACTCGGAAGACCTGCACTGTACCCCTGCCTTTGCCACTCCTTTGCTGTGTGATCACAGGCAAGTTACTTCGCCTTCCTGTGGCGATTTGAAAGGTGTCACTAATTTTAGGGAAGGACTAAACTTGTGCTTTTCATGTGTATCTGTTTTTTGGAGTTGTCTATTTCAACTTTATTGATTTATTGTATTATATTATGCGCAATGGCCCATGGCTAAGGCATGATATTAATAAACTTCAGACCTGGCCACTTCACCTTTCCCTGTGCCTGTTTCCTCACCTACCTTTTGTCTGTCTTGTCTTGAGGGCAGAGGCTCTCTCTTATTAGCAGCACATACAGCACCTAGCAGAGAGGGAGCAACCTGGGTTGGGCCTCTCAGTGCCCCCAGAATAGAAAATAATCCTCCTCTTCCTCACAGGCACATGCCTGAGCATTCTTGTTTATCACTGCAAGGTTGCGCAGGAGGCTTACCATATTGGTCTGTTACTGGGGCTTGCTCTGGGCCAGGCTGTTCCCCTGCCCACTCCCCAGGATTTTGCATCATTTTCTGACCACCAAAAGACACTTGAAAAATGCACACAAATATAAGCACTGGCTTGGACTTTGCAGACAGAGAAGGTGGGTTAAAATGGAGATCTCTCTGGTCTGACACCACCCCTTCAAAAGCAAAGCAGAAAGGGAATTCCTGTACTGCTAGCAGAAGATTTCAGTCATCTCTCCACATCGTACTCCCCTCCACGATCCTCTCCCTGCAAGTGGTGGATGGTACAGACACAGGCTAACACATAAAAGAGCAGCAAGCACACATGCCAATCCTTGCCACCATCTGTCTCTGAAGGGCAAGGAATCAAATTCCCACCAAGACAAGGTGAGGGAGGTGACATCATACAATGCAAAAAAGAAGCAAACTGCCCTTAGCTGGGGAACAGTAGGGAGGCCTGTTTGCCAAGAAAAGAGAATGAATATGGGTCTTACCTTGTAAAGCCCTAAGACCCAGGTCTTGGGGCTACAGGAGGCTGCAGCCTGTGGCCTTTTTCTGTTGGTGGGCTCCTTTTAACAAGGCTCTTCTTGCCACAGCAAGGTCCTCTACAAGGGCTGAGGTCCTGAGAAAGAGGGGCTGCTCCTTTGGATCTCCAGATGCTGAGAACAGCTCATGGCCATCAAGCACAGCAGGCTGAAGTGAGAAAGAAGACCCAGAACTTAGAAGCCTAATGGTCACAGGGAGTTCCTTTTCATTCATGCTGGACAAACATGACCATCTCCACAGCTAAGGCAAAGGAAGGTCAAACCACCATTCACTCACACACACACACGCACACGCACGCACACGCAAACAGGGCCAGGTTCAGCAGGCCTGCTTCCCTAGGCAAACTGTCAGACATCTGAGCTTTTCCCAGCCTGCAAGGTGCCACTGGACAATGTACATAGCGTTAAGCCACCCCTAATATTTTTCTAGCCCCCAAGGTTGAGAAATAAGGCCTGAGAAACCAGAAAGCAAAGGAAAAAAAGAGAACCAAGGTTGTGGTTTTTTTAAAGTCTCATGATTTTTAAGCCAATCTTATAATTTTTTAGGGTGCAACTCATGATTTTTGAACACTTGGAGCTGGCAATACTGAGTCCTCTTTAGATTCGTTACAACCAGGAGCTCCAGAGAAATCACCATAAACAGAGCTCTTGACATTGCTGGCAGGGGAGAGGCCAGAGACCGAGGGCTTGTCTAGGCAGTGAGATAGCATGCTGTACTGGGGTTGGGGGTGCTTTATGCCTAAAATGCACTAACACATTGCATGTGAATTGGTCAGTGTAGACCCTGAAGGTTCTCCGGCGTGTTTTAACGTAGTTAAACGGTTATTGAAACAGCACTACATTAAAGCACACCAGGAGGGTCCACACTGACCAATGTGTGCAATACATTCATGCGCTTTAGAAATCACACCCCGTAGAGCACATACTGAACAGCTCCCTCATCTCCCAACGGAGCCCCTCCATGTGCAAATAAGAGCCTGGGCCGGATGGTTTCAGGAACACTAAGCCATGCCCCTGCATTGGTAGTACAGTTAGGAGATCACCATGCTGATACGTGCTGGGCTGTCATCACAAACTGCATCCACCTCATTAAAAAAAAAAGCCATCAATGCAGGCAGCGTTAAATAGATGTAAAGATTAGCAGCCTAGGCGTTAAAGAGCCATGACTAAGATAATGCGTTAGCCAGGCGATGGCTAACCCCAACAAGTCTCTCGCTCAGTCATCAAGGGGTTAGTACGGGGACCTTGCTCATTTATAACACCAGGCACTTTCCATCGCGTATTGCACTGATAAAGTTCAGCACTGCAAGTTCAACAAATACCAAGGCCCAATGTAACCACATTCAGAAGGCCTCGGACCTTGAGTGACCTCATTTGCAAATGTAGAACAGGGTTTAATGGAGACAAAGTGTAAAATTATTAGGTATCAAAGTAACGAAGCAGAACAGAGAGATCATGCTTAAAGGAAAAGTCAGATGGTTATTGCCTGCCTGGAAAGTGGATTGCCCACCCAATAAGAAGCCTTGATATCTTTGAAGCCATCTGTATTAGCTGCAGCAGCAGTCAGGGCTGGGAAGATATTGAGAAGAGGAAAGATCTCACTTCCAAGGTGATATAGTCATCACAGCGGGTTGCTTGCTTGAGGATCTTTAGCTAACATACCAAGGACTGAGGAGATCTAGAAGATATCAGCCTGCAACCATCTCTGTCTTATAAGAGTAAGGGGAAGACAGTGCAGTCAATTGCAGATTCCTAAGTAGGGGTAAATTCAAGCCGCCAACCGTCTCCATCCCTCTATTCAGGAAGATGCAAAACCCATATGAGATGACGTTGTCTACTGGTGGTTTGAAAACAATGGGTAATGCTTTTCCAGTTATGTGTTGCCTCCAGCAGCAGTGTTTGTTCACTGCCCTCTGGCTGGGCCAAGTCACCAAACTAGTCTGGCAGGAAGCTGATGAAGTTCACATCTAGCAAGGTTCTCTGCGAGGTGCTTATCAAGTCACATCTAACAAGGCACCCTATATCTCCCATGCACACAGAAATCAGAGCAGAGGACTTTGGGGATCTGGAGCTCCACTTTGTAAAACAGACCCTCTCTCCTCCAATAAAAGGAATTTTATACCTAGAGGAACAAACTTGTCTTCTGTCATCTACTCAAAGCCAAAAACATCCTGAGGGGTCTGAAAACAGAGAGCTACTAAAGAATACCAGAGATCTCAGAATCCCCTTCCAGTACCTCCCTCCTCCCCCAGGTTCTCCCTGCTTACAGAAAAGAGATGCAAGATGGGAAGGTGCCCTTTATACTCTAGAGGTGGGGCCAGCTGATCCGCTAGCCCTTGATAGTTACTTACCCCTTTTAGGGGATATCCACAGCTTCTCACAGAAAAGGCAGCTCAACTGTATTTTAGCCCTCAGTGAAGCATGCAAACTCCTCCTTTTTCACTTTTGCCCTAGCACATAAGACCACCTCAAAACTGTTTAGCTGTAGGTTCATGTAATAGATCTATTTAGGCAGCAAGCTCCCTGAGGCTGAGACCATCTCATTTCTTGTATCTGGAACAGCTCTGAGCAGTTGGTGTTTAACAAATTAATAATAAATAGATTGCCCTTAGAAAAATAAAATCTCTCCCTCACACACAGGGCAGCCTGTCCCAATTACCACAAAAGGCACTGCTTAAACCTTGTCTAGTGAATAGTATTTAGCTGTGGTCTCCTTTTAATGAGAAGAATATGATCCTAGAATGGGGTCAGTCAAATGTATCATATCTTAACATCCCCACAAGGTTGCATGCTATTGGAGAGGGGAGGAGGAGATTGATCCAAGTGTAAGTGAGATTGTGTAAGTGAAGTCTATTTATTGAAGTATTTAGTAGCAGGTATGCACAATCTCTTGCAATTTATGTCCCAGGTCTGGTATCCTAGCTCAAATTGCCAATTACGTTCAGCCTTTAGATTTCACAAAATATTCACAAGGTTCAGTGCAGAGACTTGCAAATATTTGCAAAGGATTCTTTCAAATCTCTAGACCTGTGATCCAGTTGCTGCAATTATATTTGCTGATCATGGTCCTTGCACAAATCTGCAAAGGAAGAACAAAGAATAAGAATCCATTCCACACAAGAACATGGACATGCAACCAGGAAGATTATGTTCCAAGGAGAAGAAAACCCAGCTCACTTGAGTGAGGGCCGAGCAGTTAACTCTTGAAGTACTGGGACACAAGGTGCTCTGGATCTGTTTCTAATCTGTTTTAATGTCTGACTGTTAATTTCACTAGATAACAGGGTGGGAGGCACTTCCTTAGTGCAGGCAGGGCAGAGGGTGGAAGAGAAGATCCTGTTTAGGGTATGGATGGCTGCATGTAATCAGCACTTGTGTTTAAACAGGTAATTGGCATCTGCAACCTGTCTCCCCCTCAATCCCACCCAAAGATATAATCTTCCCTTTGTGACCTTACAGTTGGTTGCTATGAAAACAATTATGATGCCACAGGGAGAAGAAAATGATGATTTCAAGTGGGGAACAGCAGATGAGCTCTTAAGAAGCAGATCCTGATTTCATCAAATACCCTTAAAAACACAAAGAGCCAGGAGAGCCTGGAATGGAGCTAGGCTGTAGGTCACAGAACACATCCTTGCAATTTAGTCTTTATTTAGACTATAAACTCTTCAGGGCAGGAACTTGGGTCAAATTCAGCAGAGCCTGAGAGTCTAGATTGATGTGATTTTTACACCTTTTTCTGCCTCTCGGTATGTAAGTTACACCCTTAGACTCAGCAGTTAGTCTCATACCCACTAACCAACATGTAACTTACATCCCTTCTGCTACACCCACCAGTTCTGTTTGGTCCCTGGATGCCTACGGTGATATAATGGGTACACTGAGAGGCTGGAAGAGAAGGTGGAAAAGAAAAGCAACTAAGGAAAAGTGTACTGTGTAAGTTTATGTGGGACCACGAGGTTTCCCTGCTCATCTGGTCCATAGCATGTAAATTACACCCCTTCAATCCCTTAGCTCTCTTCTAAACACAGCTCCATATCTCCATCCCTGCCTGTACCTAGCCTGCTGTTGATGCTAATTAACGATTGCTTCCATTGTTTTTACAAGCACCAATTGCAGTAAGCTCTGGGTGTGCATGCACTCCAATAAAAGCCATACAAGAGTCAGTGAGCCAGCATCAATTCTACACGCATCAACTCAACTCCAAAATTAAGCTGTTAAGTAGATCAAACGGCCCTGCAAGAGCTTGTTCTCCACCAGGTAGAAACTGCAGTAGTCTGAGCCAAGTCACTGCCCTCTGCGGGGGAATGCGGGGTTCATGTTATTGCACCCACGCTGCGGAGAATCATTTGCTGCAGCAGAGCAAAGCTGTATGAATGGCTCAGGCCTAGGCGATCATGGGACTCGGGGATTAATTCTTTATTACCATACAGCCCCTTTGCAAGCATAAAGGGGGCACAATGCAGCTAGAAGTGCCCCCCGCAAGGGAATTCCACTAGTGCAGGGAGTGTCTGGGCCTACCCCTCTCCCCACAAGAGCCCCCAGTACAGGGGCATTCCAGAACTGGCAGTGTGGTATGGCAGAGATCCTGCACCCAGGCTGTTCCTACAGGAGCCAGGGCCACGGGTGTACAAATTAAAGCTGCCTTCACCTATGCTGTGGTGTGAACTCACCTACAGCAGCTCTAGGATATAGGAGGTACAAGGGGCTTCCCACAATCCTGTTGCAGGGAGGAAATCAAGGGCCAAGAGCTTTGTGCCTGCAGGCTGGTGGTTCAATCCCCGCCTAGTGACTGCCGGCCGTCACTACCTCACACTCAGCACAGTTCCAGAGAAGAGCTCAGCACCATGCCAGCCCTACTGGCGCCTGCTGAGAAACCGACCCACGGCGACTAAGAACCCCTCTCGCCCTGGGTCTGGCTGGGGGCAGCTTGCCCTGCCGCTGCCCGCTATGCACCGTTAAAGAGTCCAGCCTCCAGCACTGTGCACCCAGAACCTAGGTCACTATGAACCTGTTAAGGCAACAGATCCCTCTGGCTGTGCCAGAAGGCCCAGCTTCTACCATTTGTTTGGTCACGTGATCTTTCAGCCAAAGCAGCTGTCACCCCAGGGATCAATTTAAAGCATAATTGGCTGCAGCAAACACAAAATTAGCCACCTCCCCTGCTGCACACATTGTCCGTAGCCCACCGGATGCTCCCCAGCACGGAGCTCAGCCTGAATTCACTCCCCAAGCTGGCAGGCCGCAATATTTATTTAGCACCTGACCCTGGCTCTCCAGGAGCAATTAACAGTGTCCACGGTATCTTGTTCCCCTGCTCCCCCCCCATCATGACAACTGCTGCTGCCTTTCCACCCCCCTAATTATTTCTGCCTGACTCTCATAGAAAAAGCTGCGACGACTCCAATGCTAATCCACCCTGGAGATGCTTCCCCGTCCACTGGGCATTCCGCCTTAGGCAACAAATAGCCAGACAGCAAATACCCCGCACGCAGAGCAACACAACAGCGAACCCACTGCTGCTGCTTTCCTTTGTTACTCAACAGCTAATCCCCACACACATGGAAAGCCAGCCATTCCGCTCTCTGCAACCACTGTCCAAGTCACAGATGCTCAGAGACTGAGGGCTAATCT
The DNA here is from genome assembly GCA_007922155.1 of Mesoclemmys tuberculata. NCBI lineage: Eukaryota > Metazoa > Chordata > Testudines > Chelidae > Mesoclemmys > Mesoclemmys tuberculata. The sequence goes on from ML675621.1 coordinate 8,040,751, forward strand.
CCCAGGAAGACACACTTTCAGCCTCCTCCTGGGGTTTGCAAGAGATTGAGGGTTCAGCTCCCGAAAATCCACCCTTCGCACTCCCTGACATGGCTGTGCTAATGCTGGGACCTAGGTTAATCCATCTGAAACCTCCACCAGCCCCTTACACTGCTGCCCCACTGCTGGGGTTGCATGGTATTCCAAAGGCTGGTGTCCCAGCTGCAGCTATTACAAGCACTGCAGCACTTGCAGCTACTGACTGGCTCCTTCATGGTTTCTCTCCGGTCTCTCACTGTCTCTCATTAGTTTTTAGGTAGCCTTCTTCTTCCTCTTCCCGGCTTTAAAAGTTCCAGGGATTCTGATTAGTGAAATCCAATCTCAGAATCAGGCAAACTGCTTTGATCCTTTCAGCATAAAGGAGCTCGCCTTTGGACAACAGAGGTTTTGCTCCATTTGGCCCCTCTTGGCAACAGGTGAGAGGCTGGGGTTATATTAATGGATCTGTTCAGCCTGCCCCTGAGCCCCAACCTGCCAGATGAAATGACACCAGAAACTCTCAGCACCTCTTACACAGGAATTTGGCCATTTACATTAATTTTACAAGCTGTTACCTCTTGCCTTCCTCCTCCTTTTGCCTGTCTGCTGCCATGGGAGTTTGCAGAGTGGATTGGTTTTTTTTCCCCCCTTTCTAAAACCGTCCATTCCCTTCCTCCTCACATGGGGAAGGGAAATCTCATGTTCCCACCCACATAATCCAACCAAATCCTGGGGCACAGTGCAGAGCTAAAGAATCCACCAACAAGAGCTGGTGAAAAATCAGCCAAGAAGAATTTTGCCGGCATATCTTTCCTCCATCAAAGGGTTTTCTGACAGAACTTTACCAGCCCGCAAATCCAAAACGCCACTTATTAGAGCTACATTTTAGGGCAATTTCTCCTAAAGCAGGGCTCGACAGATGCCAGGTCGCCATGGTGCCTAGAAATTTAAGTCTGGTACCTAGTTTTTTTTCCAGGGGGAGCGGCTGCTGTGCTCCGGACATGGCGCCCCACCACTGGGCCCACGTTGTGGGAGAGGGCGGGGGGGAATGAGGGGGCCGCGAGGGGAGAGCGGCTGCTGCGCTTCGGACAGAACGCCCTGCCGCTGGCCTTCCTTGTCTGGCTCCTTAATTTTTGGGCTGGCCCCTAACTCCGAAGCAAATTTGTCGAGCCCTGTCCTAAAGACACTCTGGGCATGTGATATTCCCTTCATCTTCCTCAGAAGGATGAAGATCTGAAGTAATCCTGCTGGCACTTGAGCATGTGGCGCCAGGGAGTCTACAGTGTTTAAACCTGATGTTTGGAGCACTAGGCTAACACCTTGCCGACTGTAGCCTCTGTCCTTGTGGGTAAGGTTTAAGTCAGAGGAAGCCTGGCCTTGCGGCTAAGGCACCACACTGAATCTTAAGAGACCTGGGTTCCATCACACATAAACTGGGTGACTTGGGGCAATTCCTTTATGGGGATCGTTATGCTTCCTTTGTCGTCGTTTGTCTATTTAAGTTGTAAGCTCTTCAGGGCAGAGACAGACAGATAGTGTGTATGTACATAAGTACGTACACACGCACACACAACAGGGCCCCAATGTTGGCTGGGACCCCAGGGCACTACCAAAGAATAAGGCTAGAAATTCCAACAGCTGTCTTTTTCAATCCACATTTGGGGCGAATGTCACACACACATACCAAATTCTGATTGCTCTCATTCAGTGGGACTTTTGCAGGCATTACTGCAAAACTTAAGAGAAAAGGTTAGCTGAAGTGACTATGTTGCTACACTTTGTCAGAGGACCAGTGTTTCCAGGCTTAGACAGAGCTAACAACCTGAGGCATGATGATGAAATATCCCATAAAAATAACCAGGTTGGATAAAGGACTTACTGTATCTACTTCTCAACAATAGAAAATAAAGGCTTAAAATTCCATTTCAGGACTGCAGAAAGCCAGCTGAGTAGGAAGAGTATCAGAATAGTGGGATTATTGGAAGGTGATAAAATGCCACCTCCTGCTTCCTCTGTTGAGGCCAGGGTTTCCAAAGCACTAAAACAGAATGCTTATGACCCTATCTGGACAAAAAGACAGCCTATGCTTCTCAGAAAAGCAAGTGATCCAACCAGGAGGTAGAACCTTCATACATCAAAGACCCTGATTAGAGCTGAGCAAGCAAGTCACCACAAGTCATTTATCTGACAAACTTCACCTCTTTGTGTCTGCCCCACCCCCTGTCCAATTTAATGACAGCGTCATGAGCGGTGTATACTCCGTGGCTGGCTATTCAGCACAAGATAGTCACCATTTGAATTATGCTGTTTAGCATGTAGTTAAATGGCCAAAAGCGCCTCCTCCCACCAATCCGCCGATGCCTTCCAACACTCACTCCGCTCCCCCATGCTCTATCACTGCTGACAGAATTTAAATCTAAAACCATCTTCCTGGAAGTCACCTTCAATTCTTCCCCATTCCTTGCCCAGCACATCCAGGCTGTGTCCAAAACCTGCCAGTTCTTCCTCCATCACCTTTCTAGGACTCATAGGTTTCTTTTTGTCCAGACAGCCCAAAACTCTCACCTCCAGTCCTCATAGTTACCTGTCTTGGTAACTGCAGATCCGTCCTTCTTTCTTCTGGCCTCTGCCTCCCGACACCCATATGGCCCCTCTCCAGTCTGCTCAAAACAGCCACTATGGTCATCTTTCCTGCTCATGCTAGGACTCCCTCACTTCTTGGGACACTCCCCAGGGGAACCTCACCACCATCTGTCTTTAGGGTGAAGAAGTCATGCCTGGCTTGCTGTGGGCCAGCTCCCTGAGTCCACCAGCCTCTGGTAACACAGTCACGGCCTTCCAGGCCTCCTCAAACCTCTCCATCTCTGTCTGCCCATCTCCAACCTGTACACACACCAACAACCGAGCCCTCCAAGATTTCCCTGTCAAATCCTGCCTCTGCTCCACTGAACAGACACAGAATTACCTGGCCGGCTGTTCCCAAAGGACAGTACATGCCAGATGGGAAGATTCCACTCAGGGTCATCACTTTGCTCAACACCATCACGCTTAGATATATTTATATTGAAAACAAATATGATTTTGTAATCAAAGAACGGAGATTCATGTAACAGTGAGGGAGGGTATTGGTAACAAATAATTACTAGTAAAAGAAAATCATAACACGCTTTTTAGAGACTAAACTTAACAGACTAACCTTGTGTCTAGAGAAACTTATCTTGCCCAATGTTCGCTCTAGCATTTTCAGCCAAAGCTGGATTAAGACCTCTTTTTCATTAAGCAAACTTGCTATCTGTTTACATTCCCAGTAAAGGATGCCAGAGTGTCATATTAGTCAAACACGGTACAGCAAACCTTACTGTGCACCTCAAGATGGGGCTCCCCCCCCCACACACACACACTGCTGCTGCTTCATTTTTTTCCTGTTACTCTTCTCTCTCTGAAGTTTTCCCAACCCTTCACCAGCATTCAGTTCAGACTGGGGAGAGGAGACAATTGTGAACTAGACAATACTGAATTCACATGTATACAATCAGCTAAATTAACATTTCTCTTCTGACAGAGAACGTGTTATTCACCTTTTCTGGTCACCAGTCCCTAGCCACTAACCCTAAGTACACACTTTTTGGTTTGTATAGAAAACACCATACATGCAATATCCATATATACATTTCACAATGATATGGACAACCAATGTGATGCCAGCTTTTATCGGAGACCTCCCATGACACTCTTTGGTGAACTAGAACGTACATGCCAGACACCAGAGGTCCCTGTCACCCCATGCACCTCCCTCTGTGCCCCTTGCCAGTTCACACTAAGAGGCTGATGGTCATCCTCACTGTTCATGTTCTGTCTCCATTACCCCCTTTTGAACCACTTAAACAGTTTCCTCTCTTTCACAGCCTCTATCTGTGGATTTGGCACTGCTGCCCACCAGTAGAAAATCTGAGCACCTTTCCTGTAAAATGGCCTCATGGCCATTTACATCAATGCAATAGGAGTGCAAAAGGAGGTGGTTGTGATGGCCAAATCTTTAACAGGGTTAAAAAAAGAATTAGATACTTTCATGGAGAATAAGTCCATCAATGGCAATTAGCCAAGATGGTCAGGGATGCAACCTCATGGTCTGGATGTCCCTAACCTTTGATTGCCAGAAGCTGGGAGTAGATAACAGGAGGTGGATCACTTGATGACTGCCTGTTCTGTTCATTCCTTCTGAAGCACCTGGTATAGGCCACTGTCGGCAAACAGGATACTGGGTTAGATGGACCATTGGTCTGACCCAGTATGGCCATTCTTCTGTTCTTAAAACAAACTGGCAATAGTGAAGCTCCTAGTAGCTTTAATGGAGTCTCTAGCTCTTCCCCTTGAAAATCAAACTCAAACTTCTTGTTCCCACCTTCCAGACCATTCACAACTCTGCATCCCTCCTCATCCTCTTTAGTCTCATCCCACCACATCCTCAGACCAGCCTCATCTGTCCATGTCTGCTCCCCACTCAAACATCTTCATGTTCCCTTCCATGCTTGGAACACCTTCCCATGACTGCTCAGTCAAACAGTTGCCCTCTCCTTTTTCAGACCTCTCCAGATCCAGCACTGCTGCAACTCCTATAAAAAAATCAGCTAATTAACTCTGACTGGGTTGCGGGGCAGCTGGAAGAAAGATGGCACTTACTTTATTTATAACTTCTATAAAAAACAAACCTATATCTGATTGTAGAACTGCATATATCTAACTATCTCTACACTCCTCCTACGCAGGCCATCTGTCTTCTTTAGGGACAGGAGGTTACTACACTCTTTCCAGTACTAGAGCTGGGTAGGAAATGGTTTTCCCGTCCCATGAAAATTTGAGGTTTTGGAAATGTTACTCTTCCCAAATTGGGATGAGAGGCCAAAATTTTGAAAATGTTCCACAAGCCAAAAATCCAAAAGAAATTTCAGTTCAGGTCATTCAAAATGTTTTGTTTTGAATTTGATCATTTTTTAAAAGAAAAATTTGTACTATAACTGGTGTACATTTTTAAATACACAAAAAAAAAATCAGTTCAAACCAAAAAAACCTCAAGATTTTTTACCTCAAAAATGTTTGACATGGGATCTTTCAACAATTTCTAACCCTTCTCCCCACAAAAAAACATTTCCAGTCAAGAAATTTGCCAAAACTGACCCATTCCTATGAAATGTTTTTGTTTCAACAAAAAAAAAGTTTCATCAAAAAATTCCTGACTGGCACTATTGAGCAGCCATGCTCCAGAAACATTGTACCTGACCCATAGTTAAAGGGCCTGGTTCTTCACCATGTCATTTTGTGGAGTCATTTCCACTGGTGCAAAGATGTTTCTACATCAGATGGACACGCCATTTTGCGCTCATTTTGCATGGATGTAAATAGCTGCAAGGCAAAGGCAAATCAGCACTGGAGCTGGTCAGAAAGCAGACGGGATGGGGGAGGGAAGGCTTGCGAAGAAAATGTCAGTGACAGCAGAACAAAACCAAACTAAACCACTTACAATGAAATTTTCCCCAGAAGCTTTTTGACAGTTCATTGGGAAGCTGAAAGTTTTGGGACACAACATAGCAGCTGAATGTTTACAGTTTTCTGGAAAATTCTGAAGGAAAACAGTCACTTACTTTTTTAATCAAAAATCCAATTTTCTGTCAAAAATGTATTTTTCAGCCAGTCTGTGGCAGGGTGCCACCCTGGAGTGCCCCCTGGTGGCACAGCAAGGCCTGAAAGCCCTGTTTTCTCAGCTCCCCATTTTGGGGTCAGAAATAAGCCACTTGCACTCAGAGCCTAAACCATATTCCCCTTCCCCTGAGGTCTAATTTACTTTGTTTAATTAGCTTCCCCCCAAAAGGCCAAAGGGTTCCCAGCCCACATTGTGGGGGCCAAGGGGATTTCCTGCCACCTTGGCTTAGGAGGCCCACAGCCCCCTCTGATGGGCTGTGCTCGTTAATTCACACCAACTGTGGCCTTCGACCAGGTCCTCCCCAGCTCACCCCTTTTTACCTTAGTCCTCTTCTGCCTCATGGGGAGAGCACAGCAGGCCACAGCCCACTCTCTAGGAGCACTCCATCCAGTTGAGCTCTGGGAGCCTTTTCAGGCCCAGGTGCTCGTTAGTCAAGTAACTGCTCAGATGGCTCCTTGGCAGCTAACTGCTTACAGGTGGGCTGAGATGGGACTGTTCTCAAAGAAACCTATCCTGGGTAGACTGGGCTGTGACTGCTCTTAAAGTGGCCAGTCACCCCATGACATGGCCCCTATGGGAACTAAAACATGTAAGCAGCCAGGTAGAGGTTTTTTTAAACTTTCCAAGCCTTAAATCAAATCTTTCAACAGATTGAGACTTAAAAGCTAAAACAAAACCCAACATGCAAAGCTCCTTCACTCCCCTGTGAATAGGAGACAGGACCAAGGGCTGAGACACTGTTCCTACCAGAGCCTCTTGTTGTTTCTTGCATCAGCCAGAGAGAGCTGCCAGAGAGCAATAATACTGACTCTGCTTCCTCCCCAGCCTGGACTTCCTTGTGTCAGGGTGGCTTGAAACGTATTTGTGGAATAATTTTGGTTAGACGGAACGTCCTACTCGGTCATTAAATGTATTCCCTCCTTGGATCATAGCAGCTGAAATTTCATTGTGCTGAAAGCATCCCTGATGGATAATTGTCAAGTCTAGCCTTGAATATATCCAGTGTTGTCAACTCCTTGGCAGCTTGTGCCACTGTTTAATAGTACTGATAGTTCTGCACAGTAGTTTCGCTTTGTAAAGAGCTGCTGACTTCCCACTGGAAACAAATAACCGGGAAAACATTCTCTCTGGCATGATCCTTCTATTATTTAGCCCCTTCCTTCTTCATTAGGTACATTTTATATGAAAACAGGATCTTGGCTTCATTCAAAGGAATCTCAGAATACCATATAAAATGTGTGACATTTAGTGTTTATAAAGCACACTGTTAAGTGACGCGTTCAGTCAGAGATGATTGCTAAGGAACGTTATCACCATGTAATTAGGCTATGGATACCATGAGGGAGATGATCCAGAGAGGCTCTGAATACCTCTCATTGATGAGAGGCACCCTCAGCTCTGACTGACGTCATTGGAAGTTGAACATACTCAGCATTATTCAGCAGAACCAGGCCCCAGATCAAGAGGGCTAGGGGATGTTTCAACACACCTCTAATATTAGCTTCTCCCTCTGCCCCAGTACACATCAGGTGTGTGAACTGCAGGTTTTCACCCATCCTGCCTGGAACACCTGCCTCCACTCAATGGGTTCGCCAGACATTCTCCCTGTTGCCACATAACACTCACCTAGCTGAGCACTGGAGACTCCAGGCTGCCTGCAGCACTAAGGCAAACCCTGGTTTTCATACCTGAGCCTTACCTAAAGTCAACATCAATGGGAGTCTTTCCACTAACTTTGATGGCCTTTGAACGAACCCCAGTATTGGATGGGCACTTGTTTTCTTTTCAGTATTCTTACTGGAGAATCGCAAAACCAGAAGCCCATATAGGAGCTTTGGGAAGTTCAAAACTCAGACTCATTTTGAATCCTCACAGGAGATCTGGGTGTACGTACAGATAAACAAACGCAGGGCCAGAACAGACAACAGGCTACTTTCTTCATCTAAAGTTTATGTAGCAAACTCAAAATCTTTACAACTACCAGCCACCAGCAGGATCTCATAACCAACCATCACTAACTTCACCCCTTGCCACTGCAACTACAAGGTTCATGCCTCTAGCCTGCCTTCACTAATAAAAATACACAACCCAGTACACTATACAATGATAACAATGGGAGAAAATCCACATGCATTTCTTTCCCCTAGGCAAGAGAAAGAAGGAAAGAGGTGAGCAAATATGAAAACTTCTAAATCAGTAGAGCTGGTCAAAAAATTTCCAGCAAAATGTTTTGGTGATGGAAAACGGCTTTTTAGACTAATAGGAAATTCTGCAAAAAATGTCCATATTTGTCAAATATTTTCAGGTTTTCAGAAAAAAATTGAAAACCAAAATATATATTTTTTTGTTTTAGTCTAAATAATTTCTTGACCAGCTCTACCAGTTATATTGTTTAATGCATTCCTGGAAGATGCTCAGATATCATGGTGATGGGTGTGGCATAAGACCCTGAATAGAATAGGTAAGTACATTAAGACACATCTGCAGCTGTCCCTCCAGTTCACATAGCAGTGGAATACAGAAACAAACCATTTCAGGTGCTCCGGTGCACTCTATATGTCTGTGTACAGCTGAATTTCATTTGGTGTCTGTTATACATAGGGTCTCTACAGAGGACCATTCCTTTAACTGGATTTCTTTTAAGTACTCTAGGTTCCACAGCAACAGGATTTTTTAGACATTAAACTGATGCTCAGAAAACAACAGAAATAAAAAGAGATTTCATTATGAGGCTGGTCTGTATCCAAAAGGAACCCAGGGGCCAGACTAGGGTATGAAACAGTGCCTTAACAGACTCTCATCTGAGGCGTGCATGAGCTATGGCTCTCGGCGGATTCCAGAACCACTCACAGCTACGTGCTCCATTTCCAGAATAGGGGAAAAGAAAACAATCAGATTTTTCAAGCCCTGTTTTCTGTCCTGCTCACTACCCCCAGCCAAGATCATGTGGAAGAGAGCCAGGGGAGATGCCTGAGGAGGCTATGTAGCTAAGACCCTAAATCACACCCAATGGCCTTTCACAGTTTCTAGCACAGAAAGGTCTAGCAGTCAAAGTATGGGACTGGGAGGCAAGAATGTTCTGATGTTGACACTCACACCCTCTGTGGCCTGGGGAAAGTCATTTCACTGCACTGCTCCACTTCCGAAAACTCGGGATAACACTCACCTACTCTTTGGAGAGTGGTGAGGACCAAGGTGTGAAGTGCTTTGAGGATGAAAAGGCTATATAGTATGATGATGATGACGACAATAGCCTGTCGCTGAGATCAGGGTCCCATTGGGCTAGGTATTGTGCAAACACATTGTCAGAGACAGTCCCACTTTCCGTCCAAATAGATAAGACAGCCCCAGGTTGGGAGTGGAAACAGAGTCATGGAGGGATGGACAGAGTGGGGAACAGAACAAAGGTCCCAAGTCCCCATCCAGTGCTTTAGCCACTAGACCACATGGCCTCCCAACAGCAAAGCCTTCATCTCAACAAAGCTGCATCGTCTGACCTTGGTTCCGCATTCAGCCCAGGTTTTAAATAAGGTGATGTTACAGTTATTTTAAGGGATACTCATCTTGAAAAAATGCTGGAGCCAGAACAGTGCGTGAGAATCTGAAAGTGAGACTGACTCTACACTGGAAGTGAAAACAATTTCCCCACTCCAGCCTGGGAAAAGCAGAAAGTGAACAACACTGCCTCAGTGGCGAGACGCTGTTTTTGATATTTTAAATTGTTCCTATTTGAATAATCTGCAGTGTTAATAATTTAGTTAAGGAAAGTTACTTTTTATGCACATACACCCTTCAACGAGATTTCACTTGACAATCTCCCTTTAATGCAATTCTGGATTTTTTTCGGCTGTTCTTCATATGAACGTTCCTTGGGGCCAGAATCAGCTCATATTTAGGCCACTGTCATCAACAGATATTCTGGATTGACGTGGGTGAAACCAACAGCTGAATCTGGCCCTTTATAAACTCAGCATGGGTTTGCAAGATTTCCCGGCTTTTTCACAGCATCTTTCCTACTCACTATTGGAAGAACTGTCCGGTCCCCTTCACAAATTCTCATTTCCAGAAAGGCTTCATTTTAAACTGCAGATCTTCTTCCTACTCAGATGACAGTGAAGGGAGTCAGTGAGTTCCCAGCACACCCTCTTCAAGGCACAGCTCCCCCTTTCTCCGAGAGCATTCAAGTCTTTGTAGATCAGTTTCTGGTCCATCTGATAGTACTGCCATTAACAAAAGGGGATTGATGTATCAGAGGCCAGGGGTTGTTATCAGGGAACACATGTGGCATAAACAGAACAAAACACAACCAGCTCTGCTTCCTACCACCCTCTCATAAACACAAAGAGGAAAACAAAGAGATGAGATGCATATCTCAGACTGAATATCCCTTTCTTCCCCAGAGAAGGTGCGTCTCCTGTCAAGGCTGAGTTGCAAATCACTGATGAAGATGAGCAAGTCAGGACTGAACAGACCCGACAGACAACTTTTCTTTCCTCTCAGCCTCATCCGGAGCCTAATGCAGTCAATGGAAGAACTCCCCAAAGAGTGGCCAAGATCTCCAAAGTGACTTATGATTTTGGAGGCCCAACTAAGAACACCTTAAAGGGACCTAATTTTCAGAGGGGTGGGGCTCAGTCCCTTGTGAAAATCACACCATTTAACATGTCTCAAATTGGAGCCCTCCTTGCACCCACCCCCCCAAAAAAATGAAGGCACCCAAAGACTTTGCAAAATCCTGCTCAAGGTGGTGATCCCTAAGACTGCACAAGGAAAGACTCAATAGTCATGGAGATCGAGTTCCTCTTTTGCCATGGCATAGCATGACCAGTACTAACTGGTCAGCAATGGGAGCCCTAGAAGACGCCTCCAAGTGACACCTCCGAGGAAGGATGATCCATGTTTAGGGTGCCGGCCTGCATTCAATTCCTGTCGGGCAAGTCCCTACGGGTCATATTTTTACAAGTAGTCCCGATGCCTAGTGGGATTTTTAAAAGCACCTAACTCCCATTGAAATCAATGAATTTTAGGCACCAGGGCACTTTTGAAATATCCACTAGGCCCTTAGATATCTTTAAAAATCTGGCCTGCACCGTCTCTGTGCCTCATTTTCCCATCAATAAAATGGGGGTCCTAGCACTGCCTTACCTCTCAGGAGTGTTGTGAGGATAACTACATTGAAGATTGTGATGCACTCAGGCACTATGGTAATGGGGACCATATAAGTGCAATAGACGGAACCCCATATTTACTAGCCATGGACTGGACCCCATTGCAAGATACGGCCCTGTTTCTGCAGAGTGAATTCTTCTCTCACATTACCTCACATGGGGTGGGGCAATCAGACTAGAGCAGTGGAACACCTGGTAACAGTATGGTGAGGTAATGTCTCATAGAAGGCATGCTAAGCCAATGCCTCTATCACACCAGATGGAGGATGGACCCACAATACACAGCACTTAATGGGACTGATCAGTGGTTCTCAGCCTTTTCCATACCAGGGCCCCTTCCCATTTAGCAATATGAGGAGGACAGGGTGGTTGTGACCCCGTAATATCTGTCCATGCCCTCCAGATAGAGAATCCCTGGAATAAATCAATCAGGCAGCACTGTCTCCCCCTTCCTCTGTCTTTCCTGCCTCCCATGTACTCCAACTCCATCCCAAACACATTTTTTACATTTTATTACTACTAGTTATTGCGGCCGTCTCATCTAAAAGAGCTTTTCCTTTGGTGAGAGTTCTCCGGCAAGAGCAAGGCATCACTATAGATTAAGAGAGATGCAGAGTTCATTCTCATTTGTATTCCAGGCCAGCTGCAGCCTTCAATATGGCTGAGAAGAGCGAGAAAAGGAAAGGCCCACAGAGAATGCCTAAAGATTATTTCTCTCAGATTCCAATTTATTTTCTATCATTAATGCTTTTGAAAACCCAACACGTCCTGCAAATGGAAAGAGCATTTTAACACATTGATCAGATGGCTAAGTTGCAAAGCAAAGGTGCTGGGTTGCCCTCGACCTGAATCAAATTAGCCAGAAAGACAGGTAGGTTTGGAACCTTAAGCTAAGACAGTTTAGCTAGACATTGTTAAGAGAAAGGGCTTGAGTTCCCAGCTGCAGTACCTTCCTCTCACAGGAGTCGCAGAAGAGAATGATGGTACAGAGCACTGGAGGCAGTACAGGGACCATATTTCTGTTCCATGGGGAAGTGCTGAAGGAGGACTGACAGTGGAAAAAGTCACCGGTTCTCCAGTCCCATCCTTCCCCCACAAGAGTCCCTTTAGGTTTAAGAACTGCTTTGCAGGAGCATTGGCTAAGGGGATGAATGACAGCAGCTACTCTAGTCCTAGCCCCTCCAATATTTGTATGTTAGTAAAAAGAGGAGACATGAACAAAACCAAAACTAAAGGCCACAATGAAGAATAAGACTTGATAGAGTTTTTCATAATGTGAAGAAAATTGCTTTTATCACCTACCTGCAATTTTTAAGAAATTCAAATTGGGGAAAGCTGAGAGAGAAGGAAGAATGTCTGAGTGCTGTGCCTGGTGGGGTGTTTTGTTTTGTGATGTAGGAAAAACGTAAAAGCAGAACAGAGCTTGAGAGGCAGCAATTTCAGGCAATATATACTGTGGACATAAAGTATTTCCAGCTTGCGGGCAGGATGGATCTGGGAGCCAATCAAGCAATTTGGACAAATGTGATGGTAGGAAGAAAGTGAGAGAGTAGCAGGATGAGTCCTTAAAGGAAGCTGGGACATCCCACTGCCATTCGAAGCATGCCTATGGGTTAGTAAGTAGGGGTAAATAGACCTGTCCCATTCCCAGCCCCACACTCCATTTAACCAGCTAAAGCCCACAAATTAGCATGATGGGTTCCTGAAGGCAGATAGCACAGGCTGGGTTCACAGGTCCAGAATTGGGTACAGGCTAGGTTTGAATAATGAGTGTGCAGAGTTGGGTCATGGGTCATGGTGTCACAGTGACATGCTGAAGGGGAGAGATGATACCCAAGAAAATTAACACTGCCCCAGCCTCTTGGCTAACTACACCACTTTGATTTTACTGCTGTTTGCCACTTCCTGCAAATAACTCTGTCACAATCGGCATTCCATCTCTGCCACCATTTGTCATGGTCTCTGGGTAGGCCGCACCCCAAAAGGTGTCTGTCCTCAGGTCTTTACCTCTTCTGGAGTGGAATTCTGCCGGACATGAGCTTACCGCCCTCTTGGTGCCAACAGTAACTCATTCAGCAGGACCAGTCAGAACTGGGGCAGGCCTGTGGAAAGACCCAGAGGGTAAAGGGCTGCCAAACATTTTCATAGGTTGGATCATACCTCAATAAAGCAGCTTTCCTATGCAGTGTCCTTCCATTTGCAATCACCTAGTAACCCTGTGGCAACTGAAGCAATTGTTATATGGAAGAGTGATGTTAGGTAACTATTTAGCATACGTTCAACTTCTTTTAGTGCAATGGATCAGCTGGAAAGGAGGAGGAGGAGCCAACACCATGTGGCCGCCAACTCCTGGCCAATCACCGGCACAGAAAATAACTTGGGAACATGGAATACTCGCTTAGGAACAAACTAGATAAGCAGAGACTATGCCATTTAGGAATGAGGCCTGCAATGCATCTTCTGGGGTTGCGCCATCATGGAGCCTTTGAGCACAAGCACCACTGGACTGTTGTCAGATGATAATGAAATGAAGGGAGTTTGTTACCTCATGCCTGGTGGCCTCTCTTTCCCAGAGGTCCAAAACTCTATTTGGAAACGTGCCAGTGAAAATGAAATCCTCTGCCATGTCACCCATGGTTCCCATAGCATCAACATCACTACCATAGGGAATGCAACATGGGACGTAACCTAATGATTTACTGTCACAGTACTGCCTTTAAACAGCAGCTGAGCAGTGGGCCTTAGGATTGACATGGATAAAACATATCTGGACCACCTGACTATAAGATGCTTACAAATGAATGATAGGCAAGAAATTCCCCAGTGCGGCTCCTGAGCCAGGACACTGAACATCTAGGTCTGGCTAGAATGCCTGCCCTGAGTGCCAGAGGGGTATAACTCCTGGTACATTTGCAGTGAAATATATCTCCCCCTAGTGAAAGCAATGGAGACAGAAATAAACAATGAGGGCCCTTTCAGTGTTCCCCTGCTAAACAAACTATAATCACAGGCACAAGAGCTGGCTTGATATTAACGCAACAAAGGTGGACCTCAGGTGCTATCTATACCCAGCACTCATGCCAGGTGAGCTCAGCCTGGTGGTTCTCCCGGTTCCATGAATGGGTCCTCTTTTTTTAATGCAGGCCCAGAAAATCCAGCTCAGGAAGCTCTGACAATGCAGCAGCTAAGCTTTGCTGGATTGTGTTTGCTTTAATTAAACACCATTCACCCTGCAGAGACACTGACGAGCAAAAGTCCCAGCAGCCAGCAAGACTCAGGGCCAGTTTTCATTGTCTTACGCACCTTTGATAATTCTTGCTGTGCAATGAAACATTTCAATTGGAGCTGCCTCACTGTTTCTCTTAAAAACCCTGGGCTGACCAAGGGACCTGTCAGCACCCCTCCACCTACCAGTCAGACAAAGCTTTTTCCAGCTCTGGTTTACATAGACAGGGAGGCAGTATCTTTATTTGGTTCTGGACTAGCTCCTTCCTGGAAGCCATAAGGAGCAGTTTTGAGATCTCTCTTTTTTTTCTCTGTCATTACTATTTTCTTCATCCTAATCTGCTGGAATTACATCAAAAGACCAAAAGCATGTCTTCTCTAATTACCAAGGTGACAGGGCCTCACGTATTTCAGATCCCCCATTGGCATCCCAAGAGTTACTCTACTGGCTGCTGCTTTGGCATTCAATCTTGACATCCACTCCATCAGCTGGGTGCCTTTCCCTTGCACTTTCAGGGCCTGCGTGCTCCATTATCTTTCTCCATTTCAGGGAAGAGTGCAGAAGAGCACGGGACAAATGGCATCCATAGCAGCCTGTGAAAGATCTCCCTTTAAAAGGATTGTTGTTTGGCTATCATTACCGACTCTTACCAAGTGGAATTGAGGCATGAAGTAGATTTGTGCCCAAGATAATAGCATTTATTAGACAAGCTATTGAGGATGAAACAAAAGGTAACAGCAGAGAGTCAGTAACAGTGATGCTAAAAAAATCTATCAAGGATACAAGGAGAAATGACATTAATAGTTTGTGTTTCCTGTCAATAGTTAGAAACCGAGTCATCCTCTAACAATGCCCAGAAAAATGGGATTACTGTGATTGATCAGAAGGAGCTAATCAAGTACATAAACAAAGACGCAAATATACCAGTATCATCCTGCCCTCTGTCCTCCCCATATAGGATCTGACCAAACCCTTCACCTATAACTCAAAACAGGTCTCATATTTCTACACTGTGTTGCACAAAAGATTGCACTGATTTTTCCTCTTCATCCTACTTTCTAGTTCCAGCCAAACCTAGAAACACTGACATGCCGTGAAACAGCCTGATTTGGAGAAATGTCAGCCGTCTTTACTAATTCCACTCCTGAGTGGCCCTGGGACGCAGCCCCAGTAAGGGTGCATTAGAGGAAGCTGACGCTGAGCTGACAAAGGCATGGATAACTGTGGCACAAGCCACATCCAGGAGAAACAGTTGCACTCTTCTCATCAGACACAGCTAGAAAATGGCCACTACTAGAGCATACACGTCTGCACAACCCCCAGATGGTGCACCTGCGTAACACATGGCAGCAGACCCGGTCAGCATCACCTCCATGTGCTCGCTGCACCTCACAACATTACACTGATCCTTCCTGGATTGAGCCTCAGGCAGCAAACCCTCATCTACCTCCCAAACTCATGCACATACAGGGCCACAGCATCAGGACCGTCAGGGGAGACAAAGAGTTAGGCATTATCAGTCTATTCCACGTGGCACAACCTGGGTCTCCTCGCTCCTCCTTCCTAATGGCCCCAGCCTCATTGAGTAGGAAGGGGTGATCAGACAGAGCCTAAGGGCACCTTGTATGAAAAAGTTTGGGGTAACTGGGGCCTCTCTCCTTCTAGGCAGGATCTAGCCAGAACACCCTGCCCCCTTTTAGCGGTTTGCCATGAGCCCCGATACCTGTTTGTTACTCCTTGGGGGTTGGGAGTCCCAGGCTGAAAACCCCACATCTAATGTAACAAATCCTGAACCCAGCAGACACAGCTGCTAGGAAAATTACACATGCAATTGAGGAATCCAGAGTAGAACTCTGGTTCTTTGGCTCCTAAACCATGGCACTAAAGAACAGCACCCTCGGGTGGTAGAGGTAGCAGGTCCCTCACCCTTTCTGGTGGTCAGACACTAGAAGGCAGCATCTGTCACCCACACAAAGCCAGGGCATTACACCCTCTCCCCTTCCTCCAGAGTTACATGGAATCATTCCATTAATAGGGTAACAGTTCTCATGAGACAAGCTCCTGAACAGCTAGGTCACTTTTGAAAAATAGGACTTAGGCTCCTAAGAGCACTTTGGCACTTTTGAAAGTGTTACCCATCCTTCGTTACCTCTCTGTTATTCTGTGATTCACAGGGAGGACACCAGCAAGAATTCACTGCCCATTTGCTGCATAAGCCGGGGAACGCATTCAAAGCTGCTACATGGCCCCATGGGTCCATCTTACACAACAAAACTCTCTAGAAAAGCAGCAGTATGAACAGGAAAGAGAAACAAGGAGGTGACTATGTTCTCAGCACTGAAGAAGAAACAGTTACTGGAGAACATTCCCTCTGTTCAAACTCACCTGTGGCAGCTCTGAAGAGAGACTGTCCCTATTAAAAACACGCTAAAGGAAAAGTTTGACTTTCTTTCAACAAAGAGGCCTCTTTTCCTGGCGGACTCTTCTCCTCCTCAAAAGATTTATAGAAAGTGTTTCACAAAGCTGCGGTCTGGAAGAAGATTTATTTTATTTTAAGAGTAGGAGAGGAATACATCTTGCCTCAACACTTTTTCTTTGTAAAGAGAAGAGGAGAAAGTAACTATTCTTCTGACAGAGGCAGGGGGTGTGGTGCTCATCCTCTGTTCTTGGTTTCAGTGAGAATGAGCTGGCAGGACACCCTTGGAGATGTCTGTCAGTGGACAGAGCCCTCTTTGAAGTTGGCTGGTGAAGGCAAGAGATACAGAGAGAGTGTGCAGACTGAGAATGGCGTTTCATTAATAAGACTCTCCCTTTTGTGACATCCAGTATCTCCCAAACCAGCATTCAATCAGCTCAGTCAGGTGGGTCAGATCTCATCAAGATGAAGAGGTTTGCTCTCTGATCATGAATGCATTCCTTTCTTTCAGAAGGAAAGATATCTCCTCTTAAAACAACCCACTGCTGAGCCCATCTGTCTTCTCTAAGTAACAAACATATCCAACTGTGGACCATCGTCACCTGCTTCATCCTCGCTTGGTGAACACTCAGCTTCTCTCTTCGGCGCCTTCTAAAGCTTTTTTGTTCCAATCCAATCTCAGCTCGGCAGCTGCTTCAATGGGATCTGCATTCACTGTATGGTTTTTAATCAATGATCAAGCGGCAAAGAATCTGATGTAATTTGGAGGGAAGCAATGGACCTCAGCAGTACTTCTGAGTGACCACCTGGGTGTCTCATGAACAGAAGGGAACTCAGATTCCCACATTCGTCCAGACCTCCCTATCAATCAAAAGACCACCATTACTGTGCTGAAGGGACAGCCTTACCCTCCGCTGAAGGAGGAAATCTTTCCCCCACATAGATTCATTGATGAACCTGCTGCTTCCTGCCCTGGAGGGGACATCCAGTCCCTTCCCTAAGGAAAAAGGCTTCCATAACATGCTGCTGAGAGTTCCTCCCAGCTTCCATTCAGAGGGAAGAGAGGTAAAGGTGATTCTTGCAAAGCGCCTGTGATCCTCTGTAGCAGTGTAATCTGGTGGGTAAGGCATTGGACTGGGACGCAGGAGATTTTGGGCTCTGTACATGGCCCTGCTGGGTGACCTTGGGCAAGTCACTTCCCCTCTCTTTGCCTCAGTTTCTCCTCCCTTCCTTTGCCTGTCCTATGTATTTCAATGTCATCTCTTTGGGGCAAGAACTGTCTCACTACTGGCCAGATTTTCAAAAGGGCTCGCCAACCAGCAGCTCCCGTCAAGAGCAATAGGCACTGAGCTCTTTTGAGAATCCGATGGTGTGTATATGTGTGCGCAGCACCTAGCACAGTGCAGCCACAATCTCTATCATACCCTAAATAGTAAACAAATAATAATAATGACCCAGAGGGTGGAACATGAAGCCCATGGTGGTGGAATGAAGATTGTGTCTTGTTCAATCAGTCTATATATGACTTTCTGCCACCCCTTCCCCTTCGACAGGACAGCAGCCTCACCTACAGCCCTGTGCAAGGGATGGAGCAAATCCATCCTCTTTTCAGCTATACCTCTCAACCTGCCGAAGACCAAAGATGAGACAAAGACCACAAATGAGAAGCACAAGAAAGAGAGGAGTAGAAAGCTTAGAATGATATCAGAGGTCCCAGAATTCTCCCTTCTGTGATCCCTTGGCTGACTCCCCAGATACCCACAGTACTGCTATTTACAGAAATGTAGTACAGTTGATGCAGAGGGAACCAAGACTTGCACCTCCTTGAGCCAGCTACGCCCATGGCATCAGAGGAGAGATTCACCACTCTTCTAAGTATAGGATTAGAGCTTTCCCCCCACTACTAGCGTAAATGCTACAGGCAGCCAGCGCGCTGTGGGCTGGAGTAGGGAACTGTGGGAGGGTTTCTGCAATGTGCTTCATGATAAAGGCGAGACAAGCCTTGGTTGTCTTGTACCCAGAGGAGATTCCACAAGCAAGCTGATGGACAATAGATGGTCAGAATTTTTTCATCAAACCTTCCTTCAACAGAAAATGGGTTTTGACAACATTTTCATCACAATTTGGAGGGTTTTCATCAAAAATGCCAAAGCCCAACAATTTTCAGTTTCTGAACACCAAAAAACAAATAATAATTTGGTTTTCAGCTTTTAAACAAAAAACTGAACAAATCTGAAAAAAAAATTCAAACAAGTTTTCAATGCCTTTGCCATTTTTACAGGGAAAATAAGATAAATTTGATTTATTTAAAATCACTGGCCCTATGGTTCTTTCTAGCTCTCCAGCTTTCAGATTGCACCACACATGGTCTCCCATAAGCACAGGCCTGGACACAGCACTCAGGAAAGACTGCTGAGCCCACTATAGCCTGATGCTTAGGGATGTAGCCACACCACTCATATATCCCTCACTTTAGTCCTAAAGTCCCCTACACTCCACACACATTTTGCCTCTCACACACACAGAGAGAAAATGATAGATAGCAGTCATAAAAAGATTCATGAAGCTGAGTTTATAGAGAGAGTCACTGTCAATAAAGGAAGTAATCCCAGAGCATTTTAAGTTTCCTGCATAAATAATTGTATCTCTCTCATTTTGGGTCTTTGACATACACTGCCTCACCTGTCTGGGCCCTGCCTGGCTGAGAACCAAGCGACTCCTCTTTACTTTAGAGGTGATGGTTGGTGACTGGAGTGCCACAGATCGAGAGACCCCCTATATCACCCTCATTGCCATGTTCCCTGCTTGCTTCAGCTGACAGCTTTGCTAGTAACCCTCCCCATCCCATCCATCTCTCCCCCACTTGCTGTATAAAGATAGCACATGCTCACTAGCCTTCCAGAGCCAGAAACACAAGGGCAGGGGTTCATTCAGTGCCTGGTTACAGTTTATTGTAAAAATGCAACAATTCCCAGTTTTATGGGATTTTTGCATCTCCCTAGAATGTGCTAGGAATTTTTTACTAGACCCCATCTGAAAGTGGAATTATCATGACACTTTACAAAAACCTCTTCCACATATACATTTGATACAATATTAAAATGAATGTATTAGAGTAAGTCTAAATGGAATGAATCTAAATGTTAAAGTCAAAATGAAACATCTCAACTTTTCCCCATGGAAACTTTCATTGAAACTGATGTTTCCACAAAATGTTTGGATAGAGACAAAAAAGCATTTCACCAACAGAGAACTGTTCCATCCAAATTCTGCCTCTTCTTTGAACATTTTTCAGCCAACTCCGCTTTTTTTGTTTATTGGCCCAGATCCTCAGCTGCTCTAGCGGAGCTGGTACCAATTCACACCAGAATTTTCAACAGGGCTCAGCACCCCCGTCAGGGTCAGGGTTGCAGGAAAGATCAGCACAGGGGGTGCAGGTTGGGTGCTCATTTGAAAACATAGCCCTCCTGCAAGTGCTAAATAGGAACTGGCCTCTTTGGAAAATGTGGCTCCAATTGCAAGCGCTGGAGGAGCTGCGTGCTGAGGGGTGTTGTAAATGAAACAGAGGAAACAATTACCCCACTCTTCTCAGCACTGGTAAGGCCCCCGCTGGAGTATTGTGTCCAACTCTGGCACCTCCATTTAGGAAAGATGTGGACAAAAGGGAGAAAGTCCAGAGGGGAGCAAAAAATAAAATAAAAATAGAAATGGTCAAAGGTTTAGAAACCTGACCTATGAGGAAAGGCTTAAAAACTGGACATTTAGTCTTAAGCAAAGAAGACTGAGGAGAGACCTGATAGCAGTCTTCCGACATATTAAGGGCTGTTATAAAGAGGACAGTGATCAATTGTGCTCCACATCCACTGAAAGCAGGACAAGCCATAATGGGCTTAATCTGCAGCAGGGGAGATTTAGGTTAGATATTAGGAAAAACTTTCTAACTCTAAGGGCAGGTAAGCTCTGGAACAGGCTTCCAAGGGAGGTTGTGGGATCCCAATCCCTGGAAGCTTTTAAAATCAGGTTGGACAAGCTACCTGTCAGGGATGTTCTATGTTTAATTGGTCCTGCCTCAGCGCCGAAGTCTGGACTCGATAAATTCTCAAGGTCCCTTTCAGCCCAACATTTCTGTGATTCTGAGTGCTTTTGAAGTTCTGGCCCATGTTTATATTCTCACCGCCACCAGCCTGCTAATCCCAAATCCAGCCCATGGCCTGTGCAGGCAGCTTTCACCCAAGGCTTTTTTTTTTTTTATTGCTTCTGGCATGTTGTCAGAGTGAGACTTAGATCGTTAATCAGAACTGAAATTACAAGAAAACAACATTTTAATGAATTTTTAAAAAGGGGTGGAGGCGTCCAGGCAACTCTCTGGGAAAAGAGGGCAGGGCTCAGGCAAGCTTGATACCACTGAGAGTCCCCCTCACGGACACAGCTGTGATGGCTTCTTTGTAATCCCGCCCCAGGGAAGATAATAATCGGAAACCTCCACTGTGTAACCCAGGGTCTCAGCCAGAAGAATAAAACATCTCAGCACCTGCGGGGTCCATGATCTCTCCTGCCCCGGGAAAATGTAAAAACTTTAAATGCAGCTTCTCCTCAGCTACAGTCATTTTGCGTAAGTTATACGGCAGACCACCTTCATTAGCACATATTACTGCAGGGAAGCCTGTCGCTCCCCACTCAGGAGGACTTTGTTTTAAACAGAAATTGGATAGACGTGTGAGTTATGTCTGTGGTTGTGCGCACGGCATTTGTTTTGTATGGTATTGGCTTGGCAATGTGGAGGCAAGAGAACAATGCCTGAGGAACGCCACCTCCTCCCTGCAATGGGATATTTAGCGCCTATTCCTATATGCCTTCTGCCCTCCTCTGCATCTATCTCCCTCTCCAGCCTGGTCTTCACTGGTCAAAAAGGTAGATTTTTTACCTCAGGATAACTATGCATATGAGGTACCCGAAGGTAAAAAACACAGAGCAAAAATAAACCACTTTGGTTTTACTGTGATGTAAACTACGAGAGGTCAACACTATGACCCTACCTGGGGTTCACCTCACCCAGTTTACTGCACAGTAACGTCAAAGCACCTTGTTTTTGCTGTGTTTTTGCTTCAGGAGATCTTATATGCATAGTTACTCTGTGGTAAAAAAACATGGTTACTTACCAGTAACTGTTGTTCTTCGAGATGTGCTGCTCATATCCATTCCACTTAGGTGTGCGCACGTCCTCGTGCACAGCCTCCGGAGAACTTTTTCCCCAGCAGCCCCCTGTAGGGGCCGGCCTCGGCACCCCCTGGAGTGCCACCCTCATGCGGCAGCATATAGGGCGCTGCCGGCCCCTCCCCTCCTCAGTTCCTTCTTTCTGCCCATGACAGTTGTCGGGAACAGCTCTTGCTCCTCGCAAGCTTTTTTCCCCTATGTAAGTAGTTAGATAGCAGTTCACCCCTAACTAAGTTAGTTTTTCAGTTAGATAAGGATCTCTAGTTAGTGTAGGAAAGGGCCTTAGGGCTCTGGGCGACCCAGCCATGCCGGGCTCGCTGGGCTTTAAACCCTGTGCTGCCTGCGGGAAGGCCTTTCCCGTCAGCGACCCCCACGACCGCTGTCTAACGTGTCTGGGGGAGCAGCACCGACAGGACCGGTGCCGCATATGCAAGGCCTTTAAGCCGCGTACCCGGAAAGAAAGGGAGATACGGCTTAAGGCCATTCTCATGGAGTCCGCCTTGCGTCCAGCGTCCGAGCCGACGCGGACTCCCTCTGCACCGAGCGTTTCCTTGGTGCAAAGTGCTCCGCCGGCACCGCAGGCGCCTCGGCACTGAATGTCCCCGGTAGGACAATCCCCTTTTTACTAATGAAGTCAAGGCCTCAGTCTGTGTTCTGCTCTGCCCCACGTTTCCCCTTCCTCTGCCTGTCTCCTCTAGCTATCCTTCCTCTCCTTCGACTTGCCTCTCCATGGCAGTGGTAGTATTGCCAACCCCAAGTGTGCAAAAATCATGAGTCAGGCTCACGAAAAATCATGAGATTGGCTTTAAAATCATGAGATTATGTAAAACTAATAGACGGTGATCTTTTGATTTGCCTTCTGCTTTTTGAGCTTTTAGGCTGCACTGGGGTCACGTTGTGAAGCTTTCTCCACAGCCATGAGAGTTAGAAATTACTTTTTCTTTAAGAATGAAGTCTGAAATCATCACATCTCCACTTGACTCCAGGAGCTGGTAACACTGCAAGTAGGCAAGCTGGCACAAGTGTGAGCTCGAAGCCAATTTACAGCACCAGGTAAAGATGATACCACATTTGATTTAAACCAGCAAGGCCATAAGGATCCCACCTGACTTTGCCTCTGCCTTCCTCCCTTTCACCCCTTCTCCAGCAGAGCTGCGAGGACCATACATAAACAGATTAGTCAACAAAATTCACCCATTGTTCTCTCCATCAACAATCTGCAGAGTTCTCCAGTGTATTCAGCAGCCAGAGTTACTTGTGAGTTTCATTAGTGAACAATTCTTGGCCTGCAACAGGCTGGCAAATAGTTCATTACTAATATTCACCATTCATGTTGTTTGGAAACATCAGTCACGTGGCATTGTTTCTCCCCTAGCTGAATGACTTACACAATTAAGCAACTGTGGTTACTTTCTCCAGACCTGAGGAAGGGCCCGAGAAGGAGATCTGATAAAACTTATCACTCACCTACCTTGTCTCTCACAGCTAACCAGTCCCAGCGTGGATTGCCTACTGCTGCTTGTGGTTTGAAATGTTCACTTTGTTGGTTATGTGATTAGAAAAATCACTTTCTGTGACTAGTTGCATTTGGCCTTTGTTTTTCTACCAACAGTTGCATTAGTGAAGCTCATGGATACTTGTGAAATGTCCACCCAAAAGGGAGAAGATGAACAGAATCAAAGTCAATTTGTTGAGAAGTTGGAAGGAGCTTTCACAGAGATTTTTTGCAGCATCCACCACGCATCACTTTCCAGCAGTTCTCCTTTAGAATACCTCTACCCCTCCCCCTCTTTCCTGTTCTAGTCCTCTGGATTGGTCTCCTATACAGCTGTGCAGACCCTCTCTGCTCTGTTTTGCACAGCATCCTGCAAATGTTCTCAACGGGCTGGTCTGGGTGTGAATCACAGACCATGCTGTATACTTGTAAACCTATTTGTATTTGCACAGATGGAACACTCTTGTGATAACAGAAGCACAAAGCGCTCCATTGCCAGTGAGCACCATGATTTTTCCCTGTTTCTAATCACCACTGAATCCGGACTGGGCACTGCATGGGCCATCCCAGAGCTGAAGATTTTAGTAGAACAACAGTGTCAGCCAGGAGCACTAGGCAGCCTTGTCCACAGTAGGGAGTCAATGATACTGCAGAGAATAAAGCAAGTTTCAGTGATGGGACCTGTGTGTGATATGTGATGTTAGAGCAGTAGGGACCCACAGGAAAAATAGGCACTCGTCACCCACCTAAGCAATGACTAAACAAATACAGGTTGGTCAGACACATGCAGATAAAAATGGGAAAACTGGGAAGGGAGAGAAGAAATGGGTCTTGTATGGTACTGAAGTCTCTCTTCCTCTCATTCTCAGAACAACACACCACACTTTGCTGGCACAAGGAAATTCAGATAACGGGAAGTTTCCTATGTAAAACTGGACTATGCCACCAACCCAAAGCTAATGTTACCAGAAAGCATTTCCTACCAATTGGCATATTTAGAGGAGGAATTAACCTGCTGCCCGACATCCTGGAACGTGGGCCTGATTTTCAGAAGTGCTGAAGTTCCAGCTGACGTCAGTAGGAGTCTGAAAATCTAGGACTCACTCAGACTTCCCGAGGGAATTCGGTTTGCCAGTGACATCCATTATTTCCCCTGTTAAGATGGGGAGAACGTTATATCAGACCAAGGGTAAGAATAAGACAATTCCCAAGGGAACTATAGAAGGATTAATGTCTGGGCTGGCTCAGTGGGTATTTCCAGCTCCTCCCAGATGTGAGGGACCTCTCTCAGAAAGAAACCCAGAGGAAGTTTAGGGGTGGTTCTCTTCTTTGAGTTTCACGGACAAAGTGAACCTGTGTAGTAACCACAGCCCCAGTAGCAGGAGGGGAGCTGCCTCTGTACCATTCCCACTTCTACGCAGATGTGGTTCTTGTGTTTACTGAGCTCATGATTACATCCTTATTCTAGGGAGGGACTATGCCTACCTGTGCCAGCCCAGCCCAGCAATGAGTAGACCACAAGGTCATGTAACAAAACACCTGGCTACTGACAGCAGCTTAAATCACTATCAAGTCTCAGTGCCTTGAAGTACACAATTCTGAGCTCTACTGATCATGTCTGCACTGTATGAAAATCCACACAGCTGTGGTTAAACCCCCAAAGTCCTATCCCAGCATACACTAGCCCCAGAGTAAAACCTGGGATGACTTTGAAGTGACCTCTTCCAAAGGCCTGGCAAGATGCGGCCAGGGTATTACACTGATCAGAGTCACAGACAATGGGGCCAGGACAAGAGCTCAACTGAAATGCCCAGCAGCACCTAGCATGGTAGGGCCCAGATCCCAAGGGACACTACCGCACCAAAAATAATCAGACTAATGCTAATCAATACAGCCTCTCTTGATCCAATTGCCAATACAGACTTTCTTGGCAAAAGGGGATACAAGAAGGCCTCTCTCAACAAACCCGGCCCTATGCGCATCATGGGAGCAGCAGCCAGACAGAAATGTCACATAACCAGAAAGAAAAAAGTAAGTTGCCAGAAACCCATGTGGATGGTTCACAGGTGGACAGGGACTCCAGCCAGAGCTGATTTCAAGCCCCTTTGCAGTTCAGGTTGAACAGTTGCCTCTTTCTCTCTCTCTCTTCCTCCTCCTCAGGTCTCTATGGAACTAACATGTGACACCTTCAGAGAATGGCACACACTCTCTCTCAGTCTTTGATGCTTCAGCAAGGGACCGGGTAGCTGAGCTAGGCAACAGCTGCAAATAAAATTATGCTCCTTCCCTTTCTTTAAAACTTCCAAGGCATCACAGTGCCGGCTTCCCATCCTCTCTCTGATACTGTGGGGAGTCAGCATCCCAGAGGGCTGTCCAGACTCCATTTTCTTGCCTTCATTTAGTGAGCTGCTCAAAAGCAGCTCAGGTTTGTTTTCAATCAGTGTTATACCACGGATCCCCTGTGCTCTGCTGCTACCAAATCCACCCCTTGCCACTGATCTGTAGCACAGCGACATTTCACAAGCAGGGCAAGCTTAATTGAATTCCAGTGAAAATTAAACATCCTGCTGATTGTATTATTTACTCTAACATTCAATTTAATAGAAATCTCCATTTTGGAATGTACCTGAATCTGACACTGAAGCCAGTCTGCTGCAAAAGGTAAGTCTAGCTCAGTGGCTCTCAACCTTTCCAGACAACTATACACCTTTCACGAGTCTGATTTGTCTTGTGTACCCCAACTTTCGCCTCACTTAAAAACTACTTGTTTATAAAATCAAGACGTACAAATACAAAAGTGTCTCAGCACACCACTATGACTGGAAAAATTGCTTACTTTCTCATTTTTCTCATTTTAATTATAAAATAAATCAATTGGAATATACATATTGTACTTACATTTCAGTGTATCTTATATAGAGTAGCATAAACAACTCATTGTCCATTTGAAATTTTAGTTTGTACTGATTTTGCTAGTACTTTTTAGTCTATTGTAAAACTAGGCAAAAATCTAGATGACTTGATGTAGCCCCTGGAAGCGCTCTTTGTAACCGAGGGGTACACGTGCCCCTGGCTGAGAACCATTAGTCTAGCTCGCCGCCAGGCATGTGAGGCTTTGATTATACAGCACTCCCCATTCTGCCATCTGTGAAACTCTACTATCATGGAGCAGCAAAGGCACCGCTTGCACGTCCCCATTTAATGCAAAAGAGCTGGCGCCTTTGGAGAGGTTACAACTGAATTAGTTCTAGATTCTGCTAGCATGAGTTACTCTAAGGAATTCCATAGGAATACCTTTAGGACGGGCAGAACTACTCAGCTGGGAGTCACTCACAGCACAGGACAACGTAAGAGCACCAGTTCTCAGGACGTTCGTAATTATGCCAGGCCAGCATCTTCCAGTAGGAATCGCTGTGAGGCCTGGGGTAGGTGCAGTGCCTGTAAGGGAGTTAAAAGCTCCCCAGTCCTCTCCCCCAGTGAGTCATTCCAGCGACTCAGAACGAACTGCAGCACAGTGCAGGCTGACACTCACTCTTCAGTAGCATTTTCCTAAATTAAACAATAAACAAGAAGCTGTTTCAGATTTTCCTTACGCTGCAGTTCCTCATTAATCCCCACAGTAAACACAAAGGAAAAAACAATTAACCTAAAAGAGATGCTTTCTGTTTAAAGATACAAATTGATACTAAAGCTAGAGTTGGAAGAATGGAGTCCAGACAAATGTTTCTCAGAAGCAATAGGGATTAGACCACAGGGCCTGGCAAGGAAAAAGCTGCAGGGCCTGGCTAGGTTTCATGCCAAAAATATCCAGGAATCTATAAAGCTCTTGAGCTACCACCTATCTCACAAGCCAAATGGCTAAAAGAAAAAACCTGGCCCCTGTGTGAACTAATTTCTTCCCAGTGCAGGGGGGCAGGGGATTCTCACAAAGGAGAACAGCTCTCCTGTAAGTCTCCAGGTCTCACTGATCTAAATTTAGGGTTCTAGCCAAGGAACCAGTTTTAATCTGAAGGCAGTCAACTGCTCCCTGGGGCTTTCCCTCCACTCAGGAAAACAGAGATCAGAACCATGTCATGAGCCCAAAGACTTTCAAATATTACAATGATGGGCACAGGATAAGACCCTATCTAGAATAGAATAGATTGCTCCCTGCTCTGCCTCGGCCCAAGGATGGGATGACAAAAGGCAGGGGCCACCCTCATACGTGCAGGAATGGAGGCAGCAGGGGCCATTGAGTAACAGGCCGAAGCACTATTCTTTCTCCCTTTCCACAGGCAGATGGGAATGCTTTGTGCTGGAGGGACTGGGAAAGGCTTAAACCTCCCAAACATATCCAGTTACTACAATTAATGACATACACACTTTGGAATTGTAATTGTAATTCAGGCCTTGATCTCTATTAGATAATAGGATCAAACTGCTGTGGGGAGGCAGATTATCCCAGAGCTGCTAGTTTGGGGTCCTTACACCATCCTCAGAGACATCTGGTGCTGGCCCCATCACAGACAGGCCCCTGAACTAGGTGGAACCAGGAGCTGAGCCAATCTAGCAAAGCCCCTGGTGACTGTTTTTGGAAGCGAGGTTCTGGAATATCCTCTCTACCATTGAAACAGGATTCATGGTGGGGAGGAAGGGGGAAGGGCTCTGCTGAGGCACTGAGGGGAACTAGGCCCTATTCTTACCAGCAGTCGCTTTCCCAGAAAAGTGGGGGAATAAGTATCAGCATGTGGCCCCAGTGGGCAGCAAGGCCCCACAATGGAAAGGCCTGTAGTACCAGAGGGGGAGAGCTGTCAGCTTACCTGGGGGGCGGTCTGTGGTACCAGTGGTGGAGAGCTGCTGGCTTACCTTGGGGGGGG